>JAFMSR010000013.1:49591567-49933335 GCA_022818135.1 Saxidomus purpurata
TTTTTAAATGTACAAAACTATGATGGTAATCTTATTACACTGTTACACTGTTACACATGTTACTTAGATGTTACAAAGATGTTTCAAAGATGTAACCTAGGTTTAAGTTTTTCTTTTCATGTCACACATGAAAATAAAAAAAAGCGATTCAAAGCCATTGGGGTGTCATTATTCTTTTGTCCCTCATGGAGAACACATTACTGTTAAACACCCTTGTAATCTTTTTATTTCAGGCCCTAGTGGGTCGGGAAAAACCCAATTTGTTAAACAGTTACTGGACTATAAGGAAGATCTATTTGATATCATTCCTGAGCAAGTGGTCTGGTGTTACAAAGAATGGCAATCCGCGTACGCTCTGCTGCAAGAAAGTTCACCTTCAATCAAATTTATCGAAGGCATTCCTGATGACGAAGAAGACCTGGTGAGTGATGTTTCGGTGCCTCATTTGGTTGTCTTTGACGATATGCTAGGCGATAAGGATGAAGAAAAAATCAAGCTATGGTTTACACGAAAAGGACATCATCGGAATGCAAGTGTGATTTATATCACACAAAACATGTTTCAACAATCGAAAGCCAGTCGTACTCTGAGTTTGAATGCCCATTATATGATTTTGTTTCAAAACACCAGAGACAAAGGTCAGATCAAAACGTTAGAGCGTCAGATTCAGTTACCCCATTTACTGGCGGCCTACCAAGATGCCATCTCGAGACCTCATGGGTATTTACTGATTGATTTTCATCCTAAAACACCAGACTCGTATCGACTTCGCACCGACCTGTTTCATCATTGGAGGACAGGAGAGGAACATGGGCCTGTTGTGTACACAGGATAAAAAGGAATGGACTGACATTCCATGGGTCATTCGTATCTGATTCGCCATGATGTACACACCAAGAGCTGTGATTGAAAACTTGGAAGCGCTCAGTCTGCAGCATGATCCTGCAGCCCGACAACAATTACTGCAAGCTGGCTAAGAAGAAATGATCCGATGGTTTACCCTGGTAGCCAAAGTGATTATGCAAAAGAAGATTCACTTGCCAAAACAATGAACTTTATGGAAAAACATCGGGAGGCTATTACACAGTTAGCCGATAATCAGGTGGATACCAATACAAAACGTCAACTCATTTTGAAACCAGGGGGTAGTGGATTTCTAGGTGGGGTCATGATTCGAAGTTTATTGCGCTGGGATGGACAGAAAACCGTGAGAAACTTTGGGAAGAAAATTCAAAAGAAAATTTCAAAGAAAAAAGCCTCTCCGAAGAAAAGACCATCTCTGAAAAAAGAGAAAAAGTCGAAAAAGATAGATGATTGATTTGTGACCCTACGTCGAAAGAAAAAGGTACAGAGACTCTCGCCGACCCCTTCATCCTCTCCAACGATGAGAACCCCCATGAGAACACCCTTAGGAACATCCATTAGGACACCTATGAGAACCCCCTTAGATATGGCTCGATTTTCACCTCTCATCCATGGTTTTTAGGACAATCTGAATGCCAAATCAATCAGTGCGATCTCCAAAAGCTGTATTGTTTAAAACAGTGGTACACATCGTCATGAGCTTCATTTGGACGTTAGCTTCGGAGCAAGATGGTCAGCAGCAGAAAAACAAAGATCACCAAACGCAAAGAACCGTTGATTAAAAAACACGGTACCATGGTATTGGCTCTCGGACAAGCCTCTGCTCCTTTACGAAAGAAGATTCTGAAAGAAGCACCCAGGGAGTTGATCCATTGCGTCGCAGAGTGTTGTCACAATGTTTTAAAAGGCAATGTACCCCTGTCAGAAGCTCAGAAACGCCAGTTACACCCCAAGCGTCAACAACTCCGTCTGATAGCAGACAAAACAGTATCGATTCAAAAGAAAAAGAGGGTATTGAATAAACAAGGAGGATTTTTACCCTTACTAAGCATTTTAGCTCCTGCTTTGGCTCCTGCTTTGGCTCCTACTTTAGCACCTGTCGTAGGTAAGGTCATACAAGGACTCCTACCTATTTAAAACAAATATGAAGAAGATGGTCATTGTTCCCTACAAAATGTTAGAAGAGATACAGCAAAGAAAAGCAGAGCCACCACGGCCACGACTCCCACCTAGCCCCCAGGTCGTGCACACCGTGGATTTACAGAAAGAGATGCAGTCTGTACTACAGAGGGATGACCTGTCGGAGTCAGAGAAAGCTCATCTGTATGGGGAAACGTTACAGAAATTTCAGAGAGCCCATAAGAAAGCCATACAGCCTCAGAGTTCGACTCTTACAACAACAGCAACAGCAACAGCAGCAGCTGCAGCACCACCACCACCACCACCACCGACTACAGAAGAAGAAGAAGACCCCACCACGATTCAAAATCGTATCATGGCTAGCGTACCCGTCACGATGCAACGAAAAGCTAAATTACTTTTACACCTGCTTAAGAGTCATCCCAACATGGGCTGGGATCGTCAGGGTGTGTTACAATACCAAGATACACCCGTGGTAGGATCTAATGTCATTGATTTGGTCAATGATGTGCTACGGCATCGTAAAGGTTCGAAACCCAAAGGATGGGAAAAGTTTGCTCAGGGGCTCAAAGAGATCAATGTACCCCAGGAAGTCGTGGGTAACAAAGAGCGATGGGGTTGGATACAGAGATCAGGCGCCACCAATGAGGACAATTGGGAGGCGGAGGCGGCAGATGAACCAGACTTCTCACTGATGACACCGCCTCAAACGGTCAAGAGACGACAATATAAAACCATGACCCCCAGGCCTTTGATCTCAGACTGGGAAGCTTGGTGATGAAAATGAAACGGGGGGTTCGACTCCGTCGCATTTACTATGATGTTCACCACCCAGCTGCTTTTTCAGGGATAGGTGCCTTGTACAAAGCAGCTCGAAAACAGGACAAATCTATCACCCTGAAACAAGTCCAGTCCTGGTTACAGCGACAGAAAACTTACACGTTGCACAAACCAATTCGTCGTAAATTTGCAAGAAGAAAAACAGTGGTGGGAGGCATTGATCATCAGTGGCAAGCGGATTTAGCCGATTTACAGTCACTCAAGAAAGACAATGATCAGTATCGGTATTTACTCTGTGTCATTGATGTGTTTTCAAAATATGCCTGGGTAGTCCCTCTGTACAACAAAACAGGACAGAGTTTAATCAAAGCTTTCAAGTTCATCTTGAAAGAGCGAATACCACAGGCACTGCAAACGGATAAAGGATCTGAATTCAAAAACAGAGTTTCAATCCTTTTTAAAAACAAAGGACATTCACTTCCTCACCACTGAGAATCCAGAGACGAAGGCCAGTATAGTGGAACGATTTTAACGCACCTTGAAAACACGGATGTGGAAATATTTTACGCATAAGAAGACCCGGAGGTACATTGATGTGTTGCAGGATTTGGTGCATGCTTACAATCACAGTTTTCATCGAAGCATTAGACCACCCCGGGTTCGGTCACGACACAACAGGAGCCGGAGATTCCCCAACACCTGTATGGATCCAAGACCTCCAGAGCTAAACTCTCGGTCCATGTGGGAGATTTAGTGCGTATCAACAAGACCAAACGAACATTTGACAAAGGGTATCTGCCCAATTGGACCACCGAGTTCTTTAAAATTATTCACATTCGTCACAGCTCACCGCCTACAGTACAGCTCGAAGATCTTGCCGGAGAACGTATTGAAGGCTCTTTCTACCTGCCTGAAATTCAGCCGATAAAAGACTCGGACATTTATGAAATTGAATCAGTTATCGGACGACGCTCTAGGAAAGAAGGCAGAAAAACAATCAAGGAAATCAAAGTGCATTGGGAAGGCTATCCAAAGAAATTTGACAGCTGGATTCCAGAATCCTATCTGATATAAAACATGTCTCAGGCATCGGATACGTTCAGTAGTGTGGAAGTGCAAGAAGAGAACACAGGCTCCACCACCACCACCATCAACAACAACAACAACAGCAGCACGAGAGCAGCGAAAAACAGAATCACTTTCTTTTCATAAATTATTGTGATTTATGCTATCATCGGTGTTGCCATTTTTCATCTGAGTTTTCAGTCGCCGGACAAAGAATTGTGGCTCGTGTTGTTAAGTAGCTCTCTGGGTTACATTCTACCGACACCAGGTTTGAAGTTTGTGAAACCCCCAAAGACGCTCGGATCATGAATTCGTTTTACATCACCGTGCTCAGTGACAGTTCCATGACTTTGTTTCCTCGCAATACGCAAAGTGAGTTTCGTACCAAATTGATGAAACCTATGGAACTCAATAAAGAGGAGTGGGAAATGGCTCTCGTCGAACTCATCATTCCCTCTCAAATTGTGAACATCACCGAACAGGAAGCGCATTTTGATATCATCACGGCGGATCCAAGTTTAGGTAAAGAGTTTGCAAAAGTGATCAACAAATGCCAAAAACAAGCGAGTCAGTATATTGTGTCGCTCTGTTTCAAAGCCGGAGTGTATGCAACCCCTACTCACTTGCTCACTTGAGGAAATCGACCAGGCCATTCAACAGACACTGGGAGAGGTGTTTCATCAAAAAAAGAATCGTGTTTCATCTCGCCTATTCCAAAGGAACGCAACGTGTGAAATTCAATGATGAAAGTCAAAAGAAGCAAATTGGAGTCCTCTTTCACCCGAATCTCGCTCTCAAGTTAGGAGCAAAAACCAACGACTCGTCGGATATCTTCCCGCAACATCCTGATCCTTTTCCCTACGGGGTGGATCTCAATGTCGGATGCAATCATTTGTTTATTTATTCGGATCTGGCCGAATATACCCTCGTTGGAGACATCGAAGCCCCACTGTTAAGAGTCGTGCCGTTCACAGGAGGAAAAGGAGGTCGCGGTAACCACCATCATCAAGAATTTGTCAACCTGCATTACGTCCCCATTGCCAAGTCCAAGTTTGATGAAATCGGTATCAATATAAGGAGCGATTTGGGACAACTGGTTCAGTTCGTCAGTGGCAAGTCAATGGTCAAGTTGCACTTTAGAAAAAAGTCAACCCTACCTTTCTAAATGCATCCTGTGTATCGTGGTATACCGCGTCAGTATGGTCAAGGACTGGGAAGTATGTTCAAATCGGCCATCAAATCGGCGATCCCGTTGTTAATGCCAGCCGCCAAATCCGCATTGAATGCGTTAAAAAACGAAGGAATGAAAGCCGCTGGGGAAATGATCCTGACAAGAGAGAGCCCTGCTCGCGTCTTGCAATCTCGGGCCAAGAAAGCCTTGACTTCCGTTGGAAAAGTAGCTGCCAGATCGTTAGGAACCACGCTGCTCAACAAGCTGACAGGCACCAAGCCACCCACAAAAAAGAGACGCATAAACCTATCTCGTCAGTTGTCTTTGAGACGTCGCCGGAGGCAGCTGAAAAAAACAAGACAAAAACCACACCATAGTCGAGCTCTGGATATTTTTGATTAATCATTTGAATAATCATTTGAATAATCATCATCATTATGATGCAACACGGTTCCTGCGAGTGTAGTAAATCGGAATTGGATGCGATATCGGTTCCACCTACCATGACAGCCATGCAAGATAGCCAGTGGACAGAACATTATCCTATATCAGCGCTGAACAATACGGCTCCAATTGAATTCATCATTCCGGCACAAACTGAAAAGTGGACAGATCTCAATCAGGCCTACTTGTACTTGAAGGTCAAGATCGTCAAAGGCGATGGAACAGATTTATTGGCTGACACACACGCTTCCGTGGTCAACAACTTTTTTCACAGTCTGTTCAGTAGTGTAGACCTGTATCTGAACAACAAGCTGGTCAGCAATACCTCAGACACCTATCCATACAAGGCGTACCTGGAGAATCTACTATCTTATGCGCCTGACGTGAAAACAACACCCTTAATGTCAACGGAACGTTGGATCAAGGATACGACAGGACATATGCAAGACAGTGGTCACGACGAAGACAATGTTGGATTTAAAAAACGACGATTGAACATTCATCGAAGCCGAAGTCTGGAACTGCTTGGACGATTGCATCTAGATCTGTTCTTACAAGATAAATACCTACCTAACGGTATAGAGATACGACTCCGACTCAATAAGACCAGTCCAGAGTTCTGCGCAATTGCTCAAGAAGCTGTCAAAATCCAGTTTCTACAAGCCGGATTCAACGTTCGCACTGTCGACCTGCTTCCTGCGGTGGCCAACAATTTAAATAAGGCGATTGCTGAACAAAACATGAGAATCCCCATCCGACGAGCAGAGGTTAAAACCTTCACCATCTCTGGAGGTCAAAGATCCAAAATTGAAGATCATCTCTTCCAAGGACAGCTGCCACAACGCCTATTTATTGGCATGGTCAGAAACGCCTTCATGAACGGAACCTTAGCCAGCAACCCTCTTGATTTTCAACCTTTTGGACTGTCAAAAATAGAGGTCAGCGTTGATGGTAAAACCAACCGAGCTTACTATCCGAACTTTGCAGATGGAGATTGCTTAAGGTCCTACGTGGGACTGCATCAAGCTCTTGGAGCTCTCGGTGTCAATCGGACCATGGGCTCACAATGGCCGAGTATAAGGACGGCTACACACTGTGGGGATTTGATCTGACAGCAGATCAAGGGAGTGAAGAAGGACAGCTCCATCCTATAAAAACGGGGAACCTACGCATAGAGCTTCAGTTTGCTGGACCACTCGATCACCCGATCAACGTGCTTGTGTATGCTGAATACGACAATCAGATTGAAATCAACGGCATCAGAGAAGTGATCACGGACTATTAATCCTACGATTCATCATCATGGAAGAGAACTTTGAGAAAACACTAGAAAAAGCCTATATGGAGGTCGTGTCTGAACCTCCTCCTGACAAAAGGCGAAGTATGACCAGAATCATTTGGACCACAATTTGGCTCAAATTCAAAGGGATTTAGAGACAGCCGTGATAGAGAACTTGCAGACATTGATCTATGTTATGGTTCACAGAGACTGCTCGGGGTGTCAAATTGATCACCCGAGTCAACTGCAACACGTGCTCTGCATGGCCGACACAGACATCTGGGTGGAGTTATACAATGAGATTGCCCTCAAAGAACTGGATCTTCAAAAAGTCATCGCTCAGTGGTATCCCATGCTTTGTGAATATCAGTCCACCCCTGATGAGATCATTCGGGCTTACGAACTCTGGACAGATTTAAAGCAACAACACCAAAACCAAGAGTCAGTCTGGATCAACCAGTGGGCCGATCGGGTCAAAAAAGTGTGGAACTATGGATACAATTGAACTGCAATATATTCTGGATAAATCGATCATCTTGTCTCCTTTACATGCACTGGTGTGCCCTAAGGATCTTTTACCGAATCGAAAACCACCCCATGTGAAAGCTTACATTGTGAACACTCACAACTCGGATCAAGCCGGAGAATATTGGGTGGCTATCTTCTTCAAGGAAAATACAGCCATCTACTTTGATTCGTATGGACTACCTCCATTGGAAGACCATATTCAACCTTTCCTACAGAACAATACCAGACATTACTCAATGAATTCAATGAGACTTCAAGATGGAAGAACACTTATGTGCGGTGTTTACTGTCTTTTTGCCTTGGACATATTAGTCCGAGGTTGTGATCTGAATACAGTTCTCACCACCCGATTTAGACCCAGACGTTATTGGGACAATGATAAAGCAGTGGCACGGTGGTTTAGACTATGTTATGGACAATTGTACAGGCTAGCAATACAGGTGCCAAAAACACCTCCGTGTCAGTGGTGTACCACAGAGGGTAGAACCTCACAGGATAATGCAGCTTATTCTTTCAAATGTCTCGTCTCACATAAAATTGTTTATCATAATTCATAAAATGTATTCTTGTTTTTTTCAATACTTGTTCATACTGTTTCAAATACTTGTTCATACTGTTTTCAATACTTGTTCTTGTTCATAATTAATGATTCAATAAAAGACATCAAAACTAAAAATGTGTTTTTGTCTTCTTTTCCACCTTGTGTTCTTATGGGGAAACATTCCCTATAAAACAGACCTATACTGGTTTATAGTTTATAGTACCACTCATACCACGGGTCATACCACCTGCCATAAAAAAAGTAGTGAAGATCAAATCGTGATTTTTGACAATAACAATGGTGTACAGACCAGGAATGTTAAAAGAAGACAGAGATAGACCATCAACCCATGAAAAACGTATTAAACCAGAGGTGAAACCGTTGAAATTACTTATAAAAGTAACTGACATCACGGAATGCAATCAAGGACCTCTTCTTGCATCTTTTGGATATACACCAAATCATCACATTGCTATGGGTGAAAGACAATTCAGACTGATGCCTTCGTCTGAAACTGCACTGAACGGGAAACTGACCTTCAGAACCAGGATAAAATTCAACTTATCCTTACCGAAAAATCAAGCATCATACCACTGGAAAAGCTTCAAGACCATGCTACTCAGCACTAAAGCTTTCAAATGGACAGTATCCATGGAATTTGAAATCTACGAACGTGAACTTGGATTACTCTTGAAACATTTCAAGAAATGGTTTAAATTGGGAACTATACCCTACATTCATAGACCCGGAAAAAGAATTACCATGATCCCTCCAATGAAAGCTATACTAGGTGAAGACTGTAAAATTGAAACTGAAGATAGAATAATACATCTTCAGACTAAGAAACTCTGCAATGAAATAACAAAAAGAATTGTAGACACTACGGAACTCCTCTACATGAGGACCATAGAGCATGGACGTATACGATACTTGTCACGGTGGAGATAAGCAGGACAACACAAAAACAAAGACAATATCGATTTGATGTAATTTATTGAATAAAAAAATCTTATAACTGTAAACAAATGTTTGTTTTTTATTTTAAAAAAGAATCCCCCATACTGCCACTCTTTCCCAATAAAAACCCCCATACTGCCATATTTCCCCCATAAAAATCCCCCATACTGCCACGATAATCCCCCATACTGCCACTCTTTCCCAATAAAAATCCCCCATATTGCCATATTTCCCCCATACTGCCAACCTATACTACTCATACATATACAGTGTACTTAAGTTGTACTAAATACTCTTTCACTTCAAACACAACATATTGAAAACCCACGCGAGTGCCTACTAAGACATGTACGAAAAAAATATACGTTGACCAAAATCAATGATTTAATAAATCACAGAAACTCAGTCAATAGAAATGAAGAAATATGAAAATGTCGTAACAATTGTTCGCGACAAATACATATACATCTAAATACGGTTGTAGAATCAAGCTGAGAGTAGTTATAGATAGAAAAATATCAACAAAACTGTTATATGTACAATAATCAAAGTTGAAGAGTTGATTACATATTCCCTTTTGAAAAACAAACAACATGAAATGCGCCAAAAGTTGGTCAAGAAAAAGTAAGCTGTTCATGTTGCTGATATGAAAATAAAAATGGAATTAATGTGTGTCGGCTATAATCAAGCTTAAAAGTTTAAGTACAGAAGTCCCCACTTTAAACAAAGAAAAAATACGAAAATGTCCCACAGGACGGTAAAGGTCGATACATTTTCACAACAATGTGTCGTAAATGTAACTGCTAAGGAAAATCAAATAGAAATAGTATGAATGCTATAAATTTTTGCTTATAATAATTTAACTTAAACAATCAATTTCAGACTTCATTATCTCGACCCCCTGTGACTTTAAGCTTTGACCTTGTGACCCGAAACATAGACCATGTACAGGTAAGCATAGTACTTATCAATTTTGTGAAATATTATTAAATTGTAACCAGGAGTTTTGGAGATAAAGCGTCCGCAATAATTTACTATCTCGAGCCCCTGTTACCATTAGCTTTGACCTATTGACCTGAAACATGAACCATGCACAAATACGCATGGTACTTAATACTTCTGTGAAGTATCAAGCAATTGTGACCAGATGTTTGGAGATTAATCGTCCCCAATATGTTCTCGAGCTCTGTGACCTTGACCTTTGACCAAGTAAGCTAAAACATAGACTATGCACAACTAGGTATGGTACTCATCACATTTGTGGAGTATCATTAAATTGTGACGAGGAGTTTTGGAGATTTTACGTCCACAATATTTCAATATCTCGGGGCCCTATGACCTTGACCTGACAGGGGTTTTCGGATAATTAGCATACACAAGATTTTACTATCACATTTGCACCGCACATATCAATGGGAACTTTCCTTAATGTAAATATGTAGACAATTTGCAAAGTCATTGTAAACGAATAATTTCTGTTTGAAGTGAGGAACAATTAAGGTGAAAGCATACTTTAAAGGAGAAGGAAAGTAAAAACAATAATTTGACTTTAAATTGAAGAACTTGTTAAGATAAACACTGTTGAACATTGTTGAAAAAATTTCTAAAATCAGAGTACTAAATGTGAAGATATTGAAGATTGAAAAATTCCAAAATGCAGGATCATCACGGCGGCCATTTTGAAATGTGTGATGTCATAGTGCTGTAATTGAATATGCATGCAGGCAACATTGTTAACTTAAAAACAGCAGCATTAAAACTACATTAAAACATTGTAACCTACATGACACTTTTTAGATGTAAAACAATCATGAAACAGTGAGTAAATGGTGTTCAAAATAAAGTTTTGAAAAAGGGGCGTGTCTAATAGTGGATCTTATTTGCATATATTTGCATATTATCTAAATATTAGATTTGTCATGACTCTGCTAATATTATCCTATTTCAAAAATTATTTTTAAGAGTGTGTTCGTGTTTGTAGCTCTTCAATTTAATGTTAACTAATATTCTGACTTGCATTGCCCTTTAACTTATTCTCTAGTCTATCTTAGTATGGTACAAAGTGAAAGTGTTTGATATAGTTACATAACGTTACATTGACGTCGCAAACATGACCATATCGCGCCCAAATGCTACCGAAAGTTATAACTGAATTCGGAATTTATTATAGTTTTATTTCTATGTTTTAAAATAGCAGGGTGTTTCATTCCTATCCTTATCAGAATATAAAACCACAGTTGTTTCTAAAAATAACTTAAATATGCATATAAGTCAGAAAACTCTGTCAAACGTTAGTTTTTATATTTCTAAAGACGTGTTTTGTTACTAATATCTTACACTGTTGGTACAAACACAGTATGGTCAGTGAAAAGGTTATGGTACTAATAAATTAGCGCTTTCTAATTAATTCGATAGTTAAAAGAATATTATACGGACTAACAATTTAAACAATTTATTTTATTAGTAATTGATACATCAGTTACGAAAAAGCAATATGTCGTCAGTCATACCACTGTTTTGATTGACTTTTAAGTGTGGCCACCTTAAGCTATTTGCGATATCATCTTAAATGCGGTCCTTTTGATTCTATAAACATGTCGTTGAAAACACATTTGAAGTACAGAGATAAAACGTTTTCTAATACACATGTTGGCTCTCGTTTCATTTTCACGGGATCGGTATTAGACAGAAAGTGTGGTTCACATATAATTCTATAAAATATAATAAGTTATCGGTACCATCTTTTGATTTACAGTTTTACCTTAAAGCCAATCTTCAACAGATGTTTCAAGGTAAATATTCCTTTGTTTTGGCTGACTGTGGAAGTTAAAACTAACAGAGAAAAGACTTAGAAGGTTGCCCTAAATCGATTTTAAAGACGCAGGTTTTAGTATTTCTGTCCTTTCATCGAAACAAAATGATATAGTGTTAGGTTATTTTTGTAAAAAAAAACAATTTTTAAACACCATACAAATCCAAATTTAAACACCATAAAAATGCCAATTATGTTAAACATACTTACAATGATTCGGGAACAATAATAGTAGCATTCAATCGTTGAATGTTGTGTACAAAATGAAATTTCTGTTTCTGAAATATCATGAATTCAAGAAAGAAAATATTATAACGTTGAGGTAAACAATTTACCGCATTAACATAAATATAGTTAATTTTATAAATTCTAAAATGCTTAACGAAATTTATTCCAAATTTAGACTAGATACACCATGCTACTGTTAGAATACAGTTTTGCAGAAACGAATATCCTCAAATAAGTTGGTATAAGAATGTATGTCGTCTGGCTAAATAATGCAAATCACAAAACAACGTTGCTGAATACTCGGCCTAGTGCTGGTGCAGACAGTCAAATATAATTCGAATGCGGTGTTTGAAAACAAATAAAACTAGACTGAATAGTACATTAAACAGCATCTGTCTATGTATAATCTATATTTTACAAAACATGCATTAACAGACATATAATATAGTGAAACTGTTTTTTTACAATTTGGTGAACAATATATTTCTGCCTTTCTCTTTTCCTGAATCTGAATTTCGATAATGTACTATTCAAGTAGAATTGTTTAATTCTTTCTGAATTTTTATTTAAAATAGATAGCATCAACATACACCACAGGCAAGTCACAGAAAAGAAATATGCACTAAACTTCTTCGAAACTGGTTTATACAATGTCGTTTGCTTAACATTAAACATTTGAAATTATGTTTTCCTTAATCCCGAAAATGTGCTTATACGTCCTGATATACCAAAAGCATCACAATGCATCAAAGATAGATAACAGAAATATAAAATTCAGTGTATCAAAATCACTTTCATAACAGTGATCAGATTTGGCATTTTCAATTACGTATTATTTTCATCTTAAAACTAGCTTGCATAAGCAATTTAATGCGAATCATAAGCACAAGCCATCTTTCTGTAATATCTGTCAATGCTATAAGTTTGGAAATCATTATTACGTAATGTATATAACAAGCTCTCAATCATCAACGAAAAATCAAAGAAAGACAAGTAGCAAGAATGGAGCTAGCAGTGCAGGGATAGTGAAAATTGCAAACAATAAAATTGCCAGTCTGATGTTTTTTTAGTGAATCTAACGTCATTTATAACCTGCTCTGCGGTTGCTGTAGATATTTTTTTCAATATGACAGTATTCATATTTCTCCAACAATAGCCAAACGCTTTTCCTGCATGTACATTTTCCATGTTCTTAGTTGATTTTCATTCATTTGATAAGTTGAAATTCATCGATTATTCAACATTCTCCCAAAGTGTATTTTTCTGTTTGAGCATTTCTTCTGTGAAATCTGACTATACTAAATATTTTAAATATTAAATTGGTCAAATCTCTGTCGTGATTCATCACTTCTTAACGTATTACGGGTTGGGAGAAAGGAATGCCCAGTTCCATTTTGACAATTGTACAGGACAGATCAAAATTATATAGTATTGTGGTGTGCACTTCTGGGTGCTGTGGGGCTCGTTTTGGGGAGGCTGCGTTTTTGGTACGTGGCATTCCCTGTTATTATTTTTGTTTTTGTGGTATGCACTTTTAAAAGTTATTGTTGTGACATTCGGAATTTGGAAATAAAAATGGAGGTATATCTTTTCATGTACATTTTGAGGATATGTATTAAGTATTCTCTTGAAACTTAATTGCAAGATATATGCACAAAGAGAAGAGTTAAGCACCCCCTGAAAGTTTTAGAGTGACTGATCTAACGTAGCTTTATCATGAAAATACCGTCACATTTAGCTAGGGAAGAATAATGTAATCAGTGACAGCAATCCTCTGGCAAACAGAATACGGTATAACTGTAATATGATGTTGGGCTTTTCGGTTGATATTGTTAAAGAAATAAACTGGTATCGTTTTATCCGAAATCAAAAACAAATTTAAGTATGGAACTGTAGCGGTCATAGGAAGAATTTAATTGGCGAATTAGAGTAGAAAATGCAGATGACACCAGTACTTCATACGTTTAGTAGCAGAGTAAACCTTCACTGTGTCTCGGTGACCAACCTGACCCTGACTATTCTGCTTCAGATAGATAGATAGATAGATAGATTTATTTCAACATAAAATGTACAATCTACATGGCAACTTATAATTAAAACATACAATAAAACAATAAACAAACATGATGAACCTCGGATCTTTTTAAAGACAATCTACTTTCACTTGCAGTTTATTTGAAGGTGATTTCATGATACAAATTTTTGAAGTCACTACATAACTTCCAGGGGGTGCTTATCTTTTTTATGTGTATATAAAGAGAAGAAAAAGAAGCGTTATGCAGTCAAACTTGTACTAAGGACCTCTTCTGTGTAGATAACATTCTCTAAATAAGACCATATGGAAAAAACAGTGAAATATTCATCCGCAGTTAAACCCCTTTCTAAGTTTAAATATAGACTACCTTTTGCTAAAAGCCACACTAGTTCACAAACTCTGCCACAATGTTAAAGTTGGTGAGTTGCGTACTTGTGAAGCTCATGCCAAAACATTAATTCTCATTTAATTAATTATCTTTGTTAGGAAAAGTACTGAATTGTGCAAATGAGTATTTTACAGTAGTCAGAGTATGTTTAACAACTTGCATTTTAAATGGGGTAGCAGATAAACTGATCTTATTTTTAAACAAATATGTAATTATATATGGAATGTGTAGATGTCCTTTGTAAAACACGAAGATGTCTATTCCCGCCTTGCTGATAACATTGTATTTACGTGCATATCTATGTAATTAAAAATAAATTGAGAAAATGTGCCCGACTTTAAACGTGTTTTTCCAACCATATGTCACGCCTGTTCCTTCTCCATTTTTGCTGATGGCGTCTCAACTATTAGTAAAAAGTATCATAGTAATGCTACTATCGTTTATATTATGCAGCAATTTAATAAATTATCCGTTCTTACTGTAATCATTTATTCACTTCTATGTCAAATGAATAGATAGATATAAGAAAACTTTAGTTAAATAACTGGTAGATATTGAATGCTGAAATTTTCAGAAATATTTTCTAAGGTATTGATAAAATGTTTGAAGTTTGATTTGATGACAAAAATTGTGCCTAAGACTGCTGAAGACAATATTATTATGAAAATGTCATTACATTTCCTTGTTGCTAGGCAGCAAAATCATATGACTGTATTCTGATTTTTAGAAACAATTGTTTGGAACATTAAAGTATGAAGTTATTAATTCTAGATGTTGAAAACTGAGAAAGCAGTTGGTAAAGACACAAGACAGCATGTGCTTTATTTTTAGTAAAGTATATTTTCATACGATCTGTTTTAAACGTTTAAGCACTTCTCTGTTAAATGCATAGATAGATACAAAATGTTCAAGTGGCATAACTTGCAAATATGAAGTGCTGACATTTTCAGAAATATTTTCTAAGATATTGTTTTGAATGTTTGTGTGAAAAAAGGATTTATTTTAAATCTTAGAATAGTGTCTTTGACGGTTGAAGACAATAAAACTAGGAAATATCCAGTACATTGTGTGGTTGCTTGGCAACAGAAACATATTATAGTATTATCTGTGTTTCAGAAGATTTGCTTGAAACATCAAAGTACTAAGGTATCATTTTTTGGAGTTGAAAACTGAAATAGCAATTGATAAAGACAGAAACACTTATGTTTTTTTATGGTTGAGTAAATTCGATATTCAGCCGAGTTTTTTTGTAAACATTTTAGCACTTCTTTTTCAGATGCATATATATATACAAATAACATATGTGACATAACGTGGCTATATTTAGTGCTGACATTTTCAGACACATTTTCTAAGGTATTGGTTTAAATGTTTATGTAAAATGTGATTGACTTTCAATGATAGATTAGACTGTAAGTGACAGCTCAAACATTATGTCGGTATTTTTGGTGTTTCAGCCGGTGCATTAGAATCATATAAGCATTTTGTTGACTTTTTCAGATATCAAGAACTGAAAAATGTATCATTAAAGAAACATGAAATCTTGTGTATTCTTGTCTATTGAGGTATATAGGGTAACTGTTGGTTTCGGTGTAAGATAACGTTATAATTTCATGGAGTGGTGTTCACAAGTGAAACTAACTTGATATTACATTGATATCAACAATTGTTCTGTTTATTTTATGTTTCAAACTCTATTTTTGTTCAATAAAATGTCGAAAATTGCGGGAAATTTCATCAGAAAGTATATCATATATGACTTCATGAGCATTCATAACGCTCGGTATACTTTTTGACGTTAAATCTGGGTAGAAGATTATGGCAATTGCGTTGGGTGAACAGTGAGTTTATCAGGATATAATCCACCGTTATATTTCGATTTTATCTTATCAAGGAATGGATGGTCATAAATGCCTGAAATTTTCGAGTATCTTTCCAGACACTACATACTTTCATAAATTGTAAAAAAAGGCAAAATGGGATTTTTCCTTATATTTACCCATCTCTGCTGACAGTATATGCAAATCCGTTTATTTGCAATCAACTTTTAAAAACTTATCGTGATATACAAAGCTTGAAACATAATTCATACTTGTACCGAAGGTGCTTTATAAATACTTTATATTGGTAAAATTAAAAAAAAAACGTGGGTTAAATTTTCCTTGATTAAATAACACAACATGACAAGTAACTGTAGAAGAATTTCGTTCTTTTTGCTTATCATCATAGATATACAGAAGATCTATAATAGTATATGGTGTAAGTATCAAGGTATTAGTGCACCAACATAGAACTAATAGGCAGTAATCGGATCCATCCAGTAGTCAAGTATTAGCCCTATATTCTGATACCTAAAATACACAATATTGGATCGAAAAGGAGGGAAACTGTTTATAGATATACAAGTAAATATACAAGTACTCAGCATATAGTCTGGACAGTACATATGTGTACGTAGTGGTCTGCTTGTAAAACGCGTCTTAAATCCTACAGACATTTGTAAAACAATTACCTTTTTCGATTGATGCATATACAATAAACCGAGCCTTACCAAATTATGTCTCATCACAGTGTCCCCTAATAGTGGCTTCAACCCCAAAATAGTATCTCTTACTGTGATGTTAATCAGCACTGTTTAACTGTAGTTTTATGTGCAAAGAGTTTCAATGTGGCTTTTTACAATATAGAAAGAATATAAAAATATATGTTTCTGTTCATACTGCCATTTTGAATGTTGTATGGAACATGTATGTGTTAGACACACATACATTATATATAGAAATATTTTGGAAAATGTGAATATTTGTTTATATAAAAAAAAAACACGAATGTTAAATAAACATGGAGAAAGCCTGCAAATCGTTACATGTCTGAAATACATACTGACATGTCTGCATTCTCCGTATAAATTGAATTAGTAACAAAACACGCTTATACAAAACATGTCTACCAAATCGAGACTGAGCGACTGTGAAAACAACTCTACTGCGGAATAGGTAAACGACTTGACCAATCAAAATGCCAGACGGGTGAATACAATCAGGGGTCTATTTTGGTCACCGAACCGCAGTAAAACATAATTCACTTCGGTAAAAATCATATGCGGAGCTTCCGGAACTCCATACGTGGATAAATTAAATGGAGAAACAAGGTAGGTGATGTAACATTTTTACATTTTTTATATAATTATTAAACGTACAAGATAACAACATAAATATTATAGGGAGAGACGCGGAATTTATCTGAGGATCGAATAGCATTCGAATTTTTTTGCAATTCTTCTTTAGTTATATGAAAATGTAAAAATGTAACATCACCTACCTTGTTTGTCCTTTAAATTAACCGCATATGGAGTTCTAGGAGCTCCGCATATGATTTTCATCGAAGTGCATTTTGCACTTCATATGTGGGTTCTTCCGGCGTGTGATAAGTTCAGATATGTTGTTGCTATGGCTATCCCAGATGGCGTCCAAGATTGCGTCAAAATTGAGAAAACCCCCCAAAAAAACCTTTCTGTCACTTCTTTGTCATAAATGTACAGATTAATACCAAACTACTGTTTACTCAAATTAGTTCTCTTTAAATGTTTGTACTCACCATAAAATGAAATATGTTGTCAAAACCGAGAACCCAGCAAGATATTTTTCTTTGTTACATTCCTAACATGAAACATATGGACATTAATTATAAACAAAAATCAACGATAATGTAGTATTCAAAACGTAAGTACTGTTAGGCTCAGAAACGCAAGGTGATACAACTGCTGAAGGAATCTTGAAGCAAACAGAACGTTATTTGCAAGCCTACTGAAATGCGTACATGCTGCTATAGGATTTTCACCTAATCAGCTTGGTAGAAATACTAAAACAAATGTACCTTTTATGCCTTAGAAAGGCTTACGTAAATGGCCAGATCATGAAACATGCTTAAACGAAAAGGAATTACAAGTACTTCTTTTAAAAAAGATAACTTCAACTGAGTTAAAGTGATCAAGTATGAATAAAAATGATCAAGATAAATACTGGAATAAGAAAGGGACACAAAATGATATGGACATTAACAGAAGATGATATACTATTGAAACATAAGATGGAATATATCAAAGGAATAGGAGACAGTTGCAAATTCCTTGTACGGACAATAATGCGAACTCAAACCATACACAAAACGAAACAATATGATGACTCATCATAACAATGTCAGACTGACAGTAGCGGTGAAGCGCACACGTGTGCTTTCACACATAGAATACCTATAGTTTAGATATTTGGTTTGTAGTTATATCTAGTAACCCTCTATCGTACCTCTGGGTTCAAAAGTAGCCCCGCCTGGGGGTCATTTGCTTAACATCCAAAAACCTTCATGTTATAAATCGCGAGGCCTAGCCATTAGATATTTAATATGTCGCACTGTGCAGTGGTCATTTATCAAACTTATTCAAATCCTGCCTCTTGAGTGCTGGGGATCACTTTGTTTTGCACATCTATATATCAAGTAAATTTGAACACTGTTTTGTCAGAAACCTGACATATTTTGTGCGCAGTATTGTGTTTTGGTCCATTACCAAGTTTGTTCAAATTGTATCCATGAATAGAAATGACATAACCCGAGGGTCATCTGTTCTTTTTGTTACATACTGCAAGGCATACAGCTAAGGAGTCTGAGTTGTGACCATCTGGGTGGTCCTCTACCAAGTTTGTTCAAATCATACCTCTGGGGTTAGAATAAGTTTAACATCATATATTTGTAGTTTGAGGTTTGTATATCTGTGACATTGACAATGACCCTGTTATTTAGTGCAGTTGTATCCAGTTGAGCGAGATAAGGTTATCATGGCTTTCATCAAACGCTCTCAAGACTCCAGTCATGATCAAACCAATCACTTGTGAGAAAAAGAACCAAACAAAGTTTTCTTATCTGGTACACATCGACAGGTACGAATTATGACGAGATTGTTATATTTAGAATGAAACTATGAAAACATCTTTGCATTGTGTTAAATATTATTTCCTTTGGACCTTTCATTATTTGACACTAGCAATGAGTAACGTTTTAAAGCGCTTGAGGTGAAGGAAAATTAAATCAGGTCTTGGGATTATTACAAAATTGAGTATGTTTGATTTACTCAATTCTTGCGGCCATCTAGTAAGCCCCTTAGATTTTCATGGAAACAACATAAAATCATCTGAGCGTAACAGCGATGAAGATGCAAATATTTCATATTACTGTTAATTCTGGAGTATACTGTCGATATGATTTGTATTATGCATATAATAAAAAAACAAAAAAACATGTATCTGGACGGTTGTTCAATTTTCACGATTTTGTATATTTGATTTTGAATTTGACATTGTCATTTGGTCACTACATCTAAAATAGTAATTACTAACATTTTAAAGAGACTTTGGGTGAAATAGAAATAAAACGGGTTTTGTGTTAATCTTAACAAGAATGACAGAAAAAATGTTGTTTTTTTTTTACTGCCATCTTAGACGTCATCTTGAATTACCATTGCAACAATATATATAAGCATAACAGTGCTAACTATTAAAATAATATTCACTTGATGCAAGTTTTATCTTTATACGCCAAAATAGGATCTCGGTACAGAAAATATAAGACACAATTTGTCTCCTTACAACAGACATAAAAAGGGCACAACATGGTTACGTAATGTAAATGTACATACATAATGTCAATTCAAATATAGATCTAAATAAGAAATATCGTCTAGTTTTAATTGCCACCTAACACCCAGATAGACGGGAGACATAACCTTGTTAACAACTAAAAAGGTAAAATAAAAGAAAGAACACGTCATCCAACTGGCAGGAATTGACTATATTTTAATACAGTTTCGATCCTTCCTGGGCCTTCATCAGGATAACAATGTAAGCAAAATCAAACACTGAATTACTAGAAATGTGGAGTCATTTTGTGATGTAAGTAACTAAAAATTGATTTTCTGTTACTATGAATAGATGGAATTAGGCAGCAGACCAAAAGTTCTATTTGTCCTTCTAAACATAGAACAATACTGCAAAATAAATGCAAGAAAGTACATGACTCTGTTTAAGAATTGTCCTTGCTGCACATAAAATATGTAATTAATGTTGATATGTTTCATATTAGGAATGTAACAAAGAAATACATCTTGTCAGATGCTGGATGCCAAATTTTGACCTTTGACCTTGACTTTAACCTTGACCTCTACAACTGAATATGACCATGAGTAAACATTTAAAAGAAAACGTATGTTAATTAAAATGAAAACTGATTTGGTGTTAATATGTACATATAAGGCAAACTAGCGACAGAAAAGGGATTATTCGGTTGTTTTCTCCATTTTGGTGGCAATCTTGGAAGCCATCTTAGATAACCATGACAACAGAATATCTGAACCTAACAGTGCCAAATATTTGTAAAACTCCATTGCTGTAAGTTTTGGCAGATTATTACTGTTGATATGTTTCATATTAGTATCAAAGAAAAAGGCCTTGCCGATTGTCAAATTTTATTTGACCTTGAGTTTGACCTTGATCTTTACAATTTAAAATGGCTATGAGTAAATATTTTGAAGGGAACTAATGTAAAGAAGAAAAAAAAAAGATTTTATATCAATCTGTACATACACTAAAAAGTTGTGGCAGATAAAGTGTATTTTTAGTAGTTTTGACGCCATCTTGGATTACTATGGCAACACAATATCTAAGCCCAAAAGTGCTAATCATTTGAAGGATGTACATCGTTGCAAATTTTGGTTAATTATTCATGTTGATATGCTTCATATTAGGAATGTGACAAAGAAAAACATCTCACCAAATGTCCAATGTTTACATAATTTGAACTTTGATCTTGAGTTTGACTTTGACATCTATAACTTGACCATGTTATGAACTGACCATGATTACAAACTTTAAAGAAAGCTAATGTGAAGTGAAAAGAAACAAATTTGGTGTAAATCTGTGCATAAATGACAAAGTAGTAGCAGATTTAGGGTATATTTGGTAGTTTTCTCAATTTTGGCGACATTTTTGGACGCCATCTTGGATTACCATGGCAACAACATATCTGTACAAAACAGTGCTAATTATTTGAAGAATATACATTGTTGTAAGCTTTGGTAAATAATTAATGTTGATATGCTTCATATTAGGAATGTAACAAAGAAAAATATGAATCCGAATGTCCAATTTTCACAAAATTTGACCTTTGACCTTGAGTTTGACCTTGACCTATATAATTCAAAATAACCATGATTACAAAATTGTAAAGAGAACTTATGTGAAGTGAAAATAAAACAAATTTGATGTTAATCTGTACATACACGACAAAGTAGTGACAGAAAAGGGTATATTTGCTTGTTTTCTACATTATGGCGGCCATCTTGGTATTGTCCAGAACCTGCTGAACATTTTGATATATGACACTAATTGTTAGATTTTATAGACCGGTTGACCCCCTAAATATGCAAGCTAATTAGAACAGTTTGCTACAATAAATGCCATGCAACCATAAAGAATACAGTAACAGCAAAACAAATATACTAACATTGGTCAAGTTTTTACATTTGTTATGAAAATATTATACTGTCAAACTTACAATCAAAGTGCCATGAGTTTTCCCTCGCGGAGTATTTTCTTCCCTAGGGAAAAGTAAACTAATGTTTAAAATGTATGTTGTAATGTACTAGTATTATGCTAAGAAGGTTTTGTATTTCATCTGTTAACAAGCAGGCAATTTACCCAACCGCCGTTAGATTAGAACCACTACTAGAACTCCATCGTCTGTAGGAAACTATATGAACACTCAAAGTAAGTGTCAGGTCTGTTGTGGAGCGTTTACCCGTGAGTGGATTGTTTAATATATACCTTTAGTTTTGAATTTCCCTTGATTTCAGTTGAGAATAAATATTTAGTGAAAATTGTCTCCTTAATTAAACGACTTTAGATCGGTGAGTGACCGACTGTTTGATATTATTTGTTTTTTTGGTAGGTTGACTATCAATTAACAGTAAGTGTACATGTTGTATAAGCAAGTTAAGACGATAAACAATGTTTTCAAAATTAATCATCAAATAAAACGCTTTTGAGAGAACATTATTTTTACAAAAAATCATATTCAAAACAAACTTTTTCGTGCATTTTAGATAAATCCGCATCAGTGGACTTTCTCAATTTATATACAAACACGTATAAGGGCAAGCTGTTAGTCAAAGACCAGATATAAATTCATTTAACACTCATCTGTATGTATATTATATATTGGATCTAAGAACTTTAACATGATTAATGCACTCGGACAAGTAGGCGCAGTTTCGGACATGGAAGTAGCTTCTTTCGACTTATCAAGTTTACTCTCGTTCGGAAAATAGAAAATAAAATATAGTATTAGAAGTTATATCTGTATAAATTCATGAGTCACATGAAGTACATGTTTTGTAATTGGGATTAAGAACCTAAAGACTTTTTTTACTGCAAAAGTTTAGCCTTAGATTACCTTTAACCATGTTTTCCTTTAAAAGGATAAACAGAAATGCACGATTAATCGTCAAACAATGCTTTGATGCCGGAAGACAAAATATTGAATGAAAACGTTTACGTCATCACATTGACGTCATTACTCCACGTTAAAACGTTGTACAGTTCAGTTTAGCGGTACGCATTTAAATCGATTGTCTGCTTTGTTAAGTTCTGAATCTGACGTATTATGCATACTGTCACAGTCAAGTACTTTATAAAGTTTATGTATAGATGATTAAACTAAACTAAGTTTGTATAATAAAGCTAGGTATGATATCCTGAATGGTGGCCCGAAATAGGTGAGTGAATTCTAACATCTATTTTCTATGATATTTTACACATTACCGTCAAACTGGAAAAAAAATCCTTAGAATTTACGATAGCTTTCGTAAATTCAGCTTATAAGAATCAAAATAATCTATGGTTTAGAGTGCTCTATCGAATTGAAGCATTTCTCGTCGGTAATGTGCCTGCGTAATAATTCACTTTGGCTTCGCCGTCGTGAATTATTCCGAACGGCACTTGACTTCATGGGAATGCTTCAGTTTCGATGAAGCACTCAAAACCATAGATTATTTCTGAAATATTAAAACTGCACATAATTTTTACATTTAAGTATCATGGATCGACAACTTTGACCTGAGAAGAAATAAATCTACCCCTTTACGCTTTAAAGATTAATCCGTCACAAGTGTTTAAAGTCGAAATGAAAAAGAAAATCGTCATTTCTTCATATTTCAGAAATATACCTACATGGAAGTCAAGTATCTATATTTACAATGCATAGCAACGAATAGTACAGCAAGACAGTGTACTCATATATAAGTAAGTACATAACATTTTGACCACTCATGGCTTGTAAAAATGTATTGTTCATGGTGTAACGCGTACCGAATCGTTTCTGTCTTGGACAGTCAGAGCTTCTGCTGGTGCTATATATTAATTTTCCTCGACCTACTTGGTCTTTGATTGAAAACAAATTATTGTCACAATGATTGCGTTTGAAACTTGAATTAAATTAAATCAACTTGAAAATAAATGTTTAAACTAATCAATACACGACCCTAGGTATATTAGGAATAAGAGAACCCTGCAAGTATGAGTATACACTGCAAGTATGAGGGACTCTCTCTTCCTAGGTCTACCAAGGTCCAGACTATTGTTTCAAACTGTCGTTTATCACCCCCTAACCGTATCTCAAATACTGTTTCAGCCCTTCGAATCGTACCTGTTTTCAGACTATACCAGGCCTCAAACTCTACTTCATAAACCACTAACTTATATACCACGACCCGGACTTTAGTGTTGTATAGTTATCAAGAAGACCCTGCAAGTATGGGTATACACCGCAAGTATGAGGGAACCTCGCCTATTCTAACTATGCCAAAGTCCTGGTTATAATTGTGATTTATTAAATAATATTTATTTTCTTATTCTCCAAGTGTACTCCTCCGATGCTAGCGAAAATCTGACTAAACCGAGGCCTCGTTTGCCTTTTTATACCCTCTTTCATTCGGATTCTTTTTTACTTTTACCTTATTGTCTGCTTTACATTCTTATCTCAATAAGCGTCTATTGACGTTTACTTCATCTACATCTACATCTACGGGGGTACTACCAACAATCAATTTCTGATCATAACTGGGAGGTCAGGGCAGTTTTTAAAAGAAAATGCTAAATTACATGATACATGATATAGATGTGTTAAGAGAGTAAAAGTAGTACTATATACAACTTTGTTAAAAATAAAAACAGGACGATGACATTAGTCCATATATGAGTCTAGGCCAGATGTGAAGCACTGAAGATTCACACTGTCCTTGATGTTATAAGGCAAGGCGTTCCAGTATCTGATCTGCGAGGGAAAAAGGAGTTCATATGATACTGTGTTCTTGAAAATGGTATGTTATAGTTAAGATTTCTAGAGACTGTCAGGTGGTTATGATCTACAATGACGAGGTTGTGTGATATTTTATACAACATTATTAAGGATGCGTGTATTCTTCTCTGTTCTAATGTCTGCCATTTAAGAGTTTCAAGCATTGATGTTACGCTGCTTTGGTAAGAGTAATCATTCAAAACATATCTGGCTGCAGCCCTTTGTACCTTTTCTATCTCATATGATAAGTTTTTCTGCCATGGGTGCCATATGGTGTTACAGTATTCTAACTGTGGACGGACGTATGTTTTGTAGGCAGTTTCTTTGATATTACGGTTGTTACATTGTACATTTCTTTTATGAATCTAAGAGTGTTACTAGCTTTTGAAGAAGTAGATTCAATATGTTTTTTCCAACTAAAGTCATCACTGATGGTAATCCCAAGGTATTTAGCATTTTCTGTAGTTTTTAGTTCTTGATTGTGTAATTTATATGGAAATATGATGTTTTTTTCTTTTTTGTTGAGATTCTTATGATTTCGCATTTATCAGGATTGAATTCCATAGACCATTTACGCTCCCATTCTTCTAATTTTGTTAAATCATCTTGAAGTTTGTTAGAGTCTACTGATGAGTCGATGGTGAGATATATGATTGTGTCATCAGCAAATAAGCGTATCCTACTTTTAACAGAGTCGGGAAGGTCATTGATGTAACAAAGGAAGAGACACGGGCCCAAGACAGAACCCTGGGGTACCCCTGACAGAACTGGTAAAGAATCAGAATGTGAGCCTTCAACTACTGCTGATTGAGAACGATTACTATGGAAACTTTGAATCCAAGATAGAGATGTTTTGATGATACTAAGTTTCATGAGTTTATAGAGAAGAAGTTGATGATCGACCTTGTCAAAAGCTTTCGAGAAATCCATTACAATGAGATCCTGTTTGTTTTCCAGATTGGAGATTGTCAAACATTTCTTGTGTAAAGGATAATAGTTGAGTCTCACAGCTGTGTTTGGATCGGAAACCATGTTGAAAAGGTGTGAGAAGATTGTTGCTATCAAGATGGCGCATGATGTTTGAGACCATGATATGCTCCATTAGTTTGGAGGCTATACAAGTCAAAGAGATCGGTCGATAGTTGCTGGCTTTATGTTTGGGGCCCTTTTTGTATACAGGTGCAACAATAGCAGTTTTCCAGTCATCTGGAACTATACCAGTTCGCAGTGAGTTCTGAAAGACTTTAGTGAGAAAAGGAGCTGTTTCGAAAGAAACTTCTTTAAGTAGTCTTGGCGACAGCTGATCAAGTCCAGACGCCTTGTTAGGATTTAGATCCCTGAGCATTTTCAAAACACCTTCTACAGTTATGTCTATGTCATTCATTTGATTTTCTTGCTGAATTTTGTTATTTTTGAAGAGATTTAATTCACAGTGTTGTTTAAGACTAACTGGTTTAGGTTTTGAGAAGACGGATTCAAATTGTTTGTTTAAGATTGTTGCTTTATCAGATGGTTTGGTATAAGTTTTACCTTCAGATTTTAAGGGTGCAACACCATGATTGTCTGTTTTTTTTTATGTTTTACAAAAGAATAGAACTTTTTGTTTTTACCAGTCTCTGAGTCATTAGAAAAAAATTACTGATTCTAAATACTCCCAGTATGATTTGCGTATTTCTTTTTGAATGGTGGCTTTAAGAATAGTAAGTCGTTGTCTCATTTTACTACAGTGTTCTTTTCCTTTAGCCTTTTTACATTTAGTGTGTAATTTATCTCTTTTATGTATTATTTTATTGATCGTTTTGTTACCCAGGGAAGATCACTTTTGGGTTTAGTCATTTTAGTTGGTATGTGTTTTTTAGATAGCTCATTCATTTTATTTTTCCCATAGTATGTTTGGGTCGTTAGATGAGAGTTTAACAAAAACCTCTTCAAAGTATTCATAGAGATCAGACTTGAATGAATTCCAGTTGGCTTTTTTAAATTGTTTGATTTCACGTTTTACTTGCAGAGGTCTACCAATTTTGATGTTCATTTCATGAAAGACAATATTATGATCTGACGATCCAAGATTAGGTAATATTTTGGTAGAATGAACTTGCGATGGCTGGTTTTTCAAGAATAAGTCAAGAACATTGTTTTCTCTTGTGGGTTCTTTTACTACTTTATCTAGGTTGTGATTTGTGAGATTTTCCAAGAATTGCTAATATAATGATTTAAATTTACAAGAATCCCTAACTGTACCAGATGTCCAGTCGATATCAGGCATGCTTCAAAGGGTCTATTTACCTAATAATACGTTTACCTGCATCTTATCATGATAAGCGAAGGAAATTTGTGACTTTCTAAAGGTATTGCATACATACATAACTTAGATTTCTTCTTAACTACAAATTACGGCGCTGTGAAATTGTAAAATTCAATCCGTCGCCCAGACGCTTAAGCAATATTTATCAAACCTAAAGAAGTAAAAATGATCGAAAAGGTTTCAAGCGGAGCTTGGCTTTATTCACATCACATTCATGTATGCATACAAACACTTATTCTTTTTACGTGTAATCCTTTTACAGCCAGACCTTTTTGAAATTATATGTTTACAGTTGTATTTTCATCAGTAATATTACCAAAAACTTGTCTCTACACACCAACTCTACTTCTGGTAGGTAACCAAAACTTCAGTTGTCATTCCAACAACTTTTACTCTGATGTCCTCCGGACTTATATTTACCTTATGACCAATAAATTAATCAATTCTCATCTCGTTTTCATTGTGGTGAAAGGAATCTCGCACAACACATCTAGAGGATAAGATTTATTCATTGCCTCACATACCTTTACTTGTTTAAAGTGACATTATGCGCATCTTACTGCACATAGTGTATTTTTGGTGACAGTTTTATAAAAGCAATTTTTGGTTGCTGTTCATTTAAATATGTTAAATTAATGATTATGCCGCATTGGCATTTGAAGTTGGTGCTTTAGATATAAAAAAATCGGACTGATAAAATGATAGTTGATTGTGTCGTTGTTGATGTTGGTAGAGATTTCGGCAGTGGAAGGGAAGCAACTCCTGCATGCAGTTGTTCTTTTCTTAAATTGACTCTCCCAGTCAAATAAGAAAATCAATATTTGGAAAGTTATTATTTCATACTGGTAGCGAGAAGAGTTTGGTGTATTGGGTTAAAAGCTATTATTTCCTCTACGCTTTTGAACACACACCATATTTAGCTGGATTTTTACTTGAAAAAAATGCAACCACAATAATTGGCATGGTCCTTTTCCTATATATTCTTCCAGTGTGAAGCTCATTTTCCTTTCTCTGGTCATCAACTTCTTCTAGAAGCTCTATGTCAGGATCCGATCCAAAATCAGAATCACTGTGTCCTTTAGATTTATTAAGAATGCTACCTTTGTCCAAACTCGAACAGGTTTGTACTTTACAGCTGTATGTTCTCTTGTCACCATCTGAAGTTTTGTTAGATTTCACCTTTTCTTTTTCATCCTGCTTACCCTTTTCAACCATTAAGTTATCTTTGTGCCTAATTTTCTCATGTCTTAGCAGGTACTCTGCCTTTTTTAATGACTGGGAACAGGTTTTGCATATGTATCTCCTTGAAACATATTTCACCACTTGTTTTTTAAAGTTTCACTTTGCCCGCTAATGTCTCTACATACAGGACATATCATCTTTTCTGCCACTTTCTTCGACTTACTTTTATTTACACTGTCCTGTGACTTTGGAACATGGTGGGGGTAAGAGTGAGGTTGGGTGCGCACCATAAACCGGTTTAAGCTCCCCAGTGGTGTTTTTGCCACTGACCGTTCCAAGGCGGTGCCCCACTGTGTTCCTTTAATTGTTCGTTTTGTCCTCGTGTGTTTGCTTTGTATGCTAGTGTGTGTTGGTAGTGTATATGTGTGTGTGTGTACATGATTGTGTGTGTGTGTCGTGTGTGTGTGCGTGTGTGTGTGTGTGTGTGTTGGTGGTGTGCACTTCTGGGTGCTGTGGGGTTCGTTTTGGGGAGGCTGCGTTTTTGGTACGTGGCATTCCCTGTTTGATATTATTTTTGTTTTTTTGGAACATGGTGGGGGTAAGAGTGAGGTTGGGTGCGCACCATAAACCGGTTTAAGCTCCCCAGTGGTGTTTTTGCCACTGACCGTTCCAAGGCGGTGCCCCACTGTGTTCCTTTAATTGTTCGTTTTGTCCTCGTGTGTTTGCTTTGTATGCTAGTGTGTGTTGGTAGTGTATTGGTGTGTGTGTGTACATGTTTGTGTGTGTGTGTCGTGTGTGTGTGTGTGTCGTGTGTGTGTGTTGGTGGTGTGCACTTCTGGGTGATGTGGGGCTCGTTTTGGGGAGGCTGCGTTTTTGGTACGTGGCATTCCCTGTTTGATATTATTTTTGTTTTTTTTTCTACACCGCTGGACGATGGACTTGATGATGGTTCAATGACATCTCTTCTTAACATGCTATCAAGTTGTTTATCGACCTCTTTTTCCAGGTGTACCGGGACACGACGTAATGACTGTTTGATAGGTCTTGCATCACCTGTGTTTATTTTATGTCGTATGATACCAATTCGACCAAGATCATCATCTGTCTCAGAAAAGACAGAACCATACGTAGTTAGCACTGTTTTTGTTGATTTTTATCCAAGCCTTCGCTTGTTCTACTGTATAAGTCAAATACATGTGTTGGAACTTTCTCTAACGTTTTGCCATGTAACATTCTGTCATTAACTGTCTTTACCGTTTATGCTTCAGTTAGGTTCGAAACATAAGTTTCTGGGTAAATCATTTCAGGTTCAGCTCTAAGGTTCATAATCCGTATGGGTACAGTCTCTTGTTGTTCGCAAGTGATTTTGCGACAATGGTTTTCCCTGTATATAAGGAGTTTTCGACTGGTTCAATAAGTACAGGTATGCCTTTTCTAGAAGGCGATATCAATACTTTACCTTGCACTATAACTTTAGAGAATGCCGGAACCTGTATCTTTTCAGACATAAAGATACGATTACAGCCTATTTTTCCAGTCAATTTATGTTTACACATATTTCTTTGAATAGTTAATGTTTGGGACAAGCATCAACCTGACAATGTTGTGCTCTCCAAAAGTCCAGTCCTATTATAGCATCTATGTTTATGTTCGCAACTGCAACCTCCCATTCACACTTGGTTTCCTCTAGTTCAATGACGAGTTTGTTTTGCCTATAACATCAAGCATTGTGTTAGAAGCAGTCTATTTTGTATTGTCATACTGATCTAAGCTTTTGTTGTTTGTATACATCTTTAGTCTCTCCCATAGTCCTGTTGATATAAGTGTTAAAGACGCTCCTGTATCTATAAAGCATTCGGCGTATAACCCGTTCAACTTTACCTCAGCTATCAACCCTGAACCTATCGATGAAATATTTTTACCAGATTCATTATTGTCCTTTTTATTTTTATCACTGTTGGGATTAGGTGGCTTCTTTCGACAAAATCTTTGCAAATGATTTTCAGAACCACAGATGTAACATTTAGGGTTTTGCCTTTGGGTTTTATTAAAACATATTTCTTGTACTAGAAAAGTTTCCGTTAAATTGATTCCTATTACCGTTTAATATGTCGTCAAGATTTTTAACAGATTTTGCAAGTTGTTGAACAGTATCTTGAAGCTTTTGTAAACTGCCTGAGAACTGGTTAGTTGTCTAATGATCGTTCCCTGCTATGGTGTTTATGAAACCCTGACCCTCAAGATGTTTACGTTCTGCCTTGCGATAAGCTTCCAATTCAACGGCATGTTGTACAGCGTCATTAAGGTTAATTGGTCAAGCCTGTTTCACACGTATTCTCATGTCTGAGTTAATAAACGCGTCCATGAGTTGTTCTTTGGCCAACATTTCCCTAACATCGTTTGGTGTAGTTGCATACGCCATGTTTGTTAATCGCCTGATATCCTGGCCAAGCTCTGATAAAGTTTTGGTGGCCTTTTGTCGTCTTTCACGTAATTGAACCCTGTAAAGTTCCGTCTGGTTCGGCGGGGCGAATCTTTTTTCTAAAGCCTTAGACAAATCGTTAAAATCGTTGGTATTGTCCGTTAGATTCCCAAATACACATTGAGCCTGACCTCGGAGTGAAATGGCTAGGTATAATCCCTTTTCCTCATTACTCCAGTTATTGATAGTTGCACAAGCTTCAAAATGTGCCTTATAATCTAGCCAGTTTCCATTTCCATCAAAAGTAGCAGGTTTTAGCTTGGCACCGCCTTGTCTCATACTGAACGGTTTTTGAGTTGTTGAATTAGTTCGAGATATTTCTGTATCAGTTGGTGGTGTAGGTTTTGGTGTTGAAGTTTGAGGTTGTTTTGTCTATTTCCTTACAGTCATAAAACGATTCGGATTGTTAATTTCGTCAGTAGTTTCAAACTTTATATTTCGCCCTTGAGTTGTACTGAAGGGTGACGCGCTATACCCGTTTTGGTTATCATTAACCCTATCCGAATTTTCATTCTGTCTATAATAATTTAAGGGCTTTCTTTTTAGTCTGGCACCTCCAAGCTCCTGTTACTGACGCTCTAACATTGATAATTCAGTCTGGAGTCTACTCATTTCATTCGTCTTCTGTATTTCTCTCAATCTATCGTTCATGGTTTCAACCTCCATGTCTAAATCTTCTGCAGGAGGACTGTCTATATTTCAGTATGGGTACTCAATATTGTTCGATACTGATTTATCCCACTGCTGCCACCAAATTGTCTGTAACGTGTACCGAGTCGTTTCTGTCTTGGACAGTCAGAGTTTCTGCTGGTGCTATATATTTATTTTCCTCGACCTACTTTGTCTTTGATTGAAAACAGATGATTGTTACAATGATTGCGTTGGAAACTTGAATTAAATTAAATCAACTTGAGAATAAAATGTTTAAACTAATCAAAACACGACCAAATGTATATGTCACAGGTTGGAAAATATAGTGAAACAACCATTGGCGTAGGTTCAATGAGTTCTTTTACTCCATTTTGTACAATCTGGACAAAACACCTAAAATATACAATTATTACTTTAAGTTGTGACCATAAGAATAAAAGCATAGAAAGCAACTTAGAATACAACAATTTATTGTACCGTGCGAACGATTTCAGTAATAATAAACATTAAATTATATGAACTATTTAATATAATTTCCTTACCACAGCGTCCTATTCCAATGTAAATCGAAATAACCTCATGGTCAAGGATAAAAATGTCTGACCACTACATTTTATCAGGTATCAGTGCGCAGAACTGGCGAAGGAAAATCAGAAGGTAGTGGCTAAAGAAAATGATAAGTAAGATAAACCAATAGATTTGGGCCTTTCTTCAATAATGCAGTCACATCCGCTCAACAAGTAAGACGATTAAACAAACAAATTGACATAAACATACACGTATACATCGACGTGACATTCTCCCCTGGCAGGAGAAAATGGCTCATGACATTTCCAACGTGTTTATTTACGCGAAATCTAAACTAACTCACTTTGCCGCAATTAGCTTGTTCTCTAAATAAAACAATTACCAAATTATGTACAATAACTAAAATTATCATGCTGAGATGATGCCGCAAATCCAATACCATAACATTAAATAAATGATACAAATTAAATTTTGCATTAATACTGTAACAGTAAAATGTTCAGTTGCTCTTGTCAGTTGAACATCATTTCCAGCAGCTATAGTTATACTGAAATAAAAGGTGTATGACCAAAATGGCAAATATATTATAGGTCATGCTTAATTTTCTGAATTTAAAGGTGTACACTCTAACTTCATTAATTAAAGGTATAGGTCACATTTTACTGTAATTAAAGGTATAGGCTCAATTTCACCAATTTAAAGGTGTATGACCAATTGTTTACCACATATCTGTGAACTTCCACTACAAAACAATACAGTAGTTCAAAGTTTCATAGAATTATGCAACATCTTTGGAATTGAAAATTTGAAACACATTTATATTATCGGTACACATTTCAATATGCGTTAATTACACCTACAACCACACATCTAGAGTCCATCTCCACTGGAAATGTAGAATACAAGTACCAAGATCAGAAACATCTATTTCAGACATCTGTTCTGAAATTATGTCACTGTGAAATAAAATACTGCAGTGATAAACACTGTAACCTTTACATATATGACATTCTCCCCTGGTTATCCATACACAGATTCAGTTATTTGTAAGATTAAACCCATTCCCCATACCTATCTGGGGGTTTCCTCTGTCTTTGAGATCTTGAACCTCTCTAATTTAAGCTTGGAGAACCTGAAACATGAAAAGTACCTGAAATATTTGTAGATAGCAAGTTTCTAGAATCCTCCCTGTAAGGAAAAGCAGACTGATAAATATCTAAATTGAAAAATTTAGAGTTAAATGAGCTATGCCTATAAGAATCTACATTAATCGACAAAAGCTGATTCCCTGTTTCCTCATGCATAGATGACTTTCCTGCTGAAGAGCTGGATTTACCCTCACAATCTACACTCGAGATGTTGGTTGGCTGCTCCGGTCTCTGTATACGTACACGGGGCTTAGGTACTGGTCTTTTCTGTGGAGGCAGATATCTGGGAATGACAGTTATGTTTGTTTCTCTGCCTGCTCTTGACATTTCTCTTCTGGCTGGATCTCCTTGTTTCTTCTAGGGGGTCTTTTTGGTGGTTCCTTCATCTTTTCCTCTGTGTGTATGTAGGGAATGAAATTCAAGGGAAGAAGCAAGTTCCTGTGTAAAGTCTTCTCTTTACCTTTTCCTGTTTCCTTTTTTACCTTATACACAGGTATATCTGGGTTTGGTCTGCCCATAATAATATAGGGCTTTTTTTCCCCACTTGTCATCTAACTTTCCCTTAGGTGTGACATTCTTCAGCAAAACACGATCACCAATCTCTAGAGTTGATTGCCGGATCTTCGCGTCATAATACCCCTTGTGCCGCTTTGACTCCTTCAAAGATGTTTCTGTTGCCTTCTTATATGCAAACTCCATCCTCTTCTTGAGTGTATCCACATAACTAGCACTTGACTGGTTTTGTATCATGGGATCATCTTTTCCCAGGAAAGCGTCTTTTGCCAGACGAGGGTGCCATCCAAAGAGTAGATAATGTGGAGTAATTCCAGTAGATTCATGTCTGGTGGCATTGTATGCATGTACTAGTGGCTTGACATACTCTTTCCAATTTGCCTTCCCAGAGGAGTCAAGAGTTCCGAGCATCCCCAGTAATGATGCATTGAACCGCTCCGTTCTTCCATTTCCCAGGGCGTGGTAGGGAGTTGTTTGATATTTCTCCACTCCAGCAATACTGCACAGCTCCTTTATAACTTTAAGGTGCCAGACGCTTAAGCAATATTTATTTAACCTAAAGAAGTAAAAATGATCGGAAAGGATAATTTCATGATATTGGTAAAGAATCAGTCCGATCGACCGTATGTACCAATCATGTTAGGTATAGCATCAATAGATGTTATTTTTCCTGTAAGATAGTACTTACTGCACTACCATAAACTCGCTGTTTTGTACTCGTGGCATTCCGTGCATTCCCAGCATTCCGTGAAATGTTGACTGTTCATGTTAACTCCTCTATTAAAACATTATTTGTATTATTTTGTTGTTGCTCTTATTATATCGTTCAGGCGCTATCGGAAGTGTAACAAATTTTACTACGAGTTGTTTCATCACATTACTTCATTCATAACAATGTCAATCCAAGCGTATCAACGCATGCACACTCATAGATGTTGTGTGAAAATTACTCGGGAGTGGGTTTCAGCAAACATAAATACTTCCGGAAGTCTAGAGTGATATACTTTTTAAGGTAAATCACGGTCAAATACTTCTTTGTGTATATAGAAGAAATGTTCAATAGTGTAAGAATTGTCATCAAGATACTTCCATTTGAGTACTATATATCTAAGTGTAAATATAAGCAAGTCACATGTTTAGAATTACAAAATTAAAGGAATACACATATATAATTCAGACACACCACAAAACATAAAGCACATACATGTATAAGCTATACATCTGAAGTTAATTATCTGCAATGTTCAGTCACCCAAAATATTGGTAACAAATTTACAATAATCTAAAATATTGAAATCTCTGTACTAATTATTATAAAATATTTTTAAAGAGTGCAGCATACAAACGTGTAGGGTAATTTTGTATTATTAAAATATAGAATAGATTTTTGCGTTAGAATTATAGCCCAAGGCGTTTATAAAATGCCGATTCGCCAATAAACCTGAAACTTTTGAAATTGACATCATTTTTTCCATTACAATAGTAACGCTCTATATCTTAACTAATTCCTAAAGTCACATGATAAAAGAGAATACGTTGACACATTAAATGTTTAATTTGCTCTAATGACAACCGCAACTGTCTATAAAATACAGAAATATTAAATAAATTTGGAAAGGACACACTTAATTCTACTTTCAAGTTCTTGTTTATTGTCGCGGGGACATAAAGGGATATCAGCAGATCCTACCTAAATGTCATGTTAATGCATTATACATTCCTTGCAACCATCAAGAACATACAAAAAGTAAAATTACGAACGAATATGAGACAAATGAAAAAAATAAACAAACATTTACCGAAAATAAAATATCAAAAGGTCTGTGATAAGAATAAGAAAATACATTTTATTTTCTTTGATGTTCAACTCTAAGAGGATTTTTATGGAACCTCAACGTTGTTTCAATGAATGAATCTAAAGACGAATCAATCCTTAGATATATGAGACATTAAGTAGTTAGCATTAATTGAAAAATATTCTCCATTTATTTATTTGTCCTTCATCAACTTTTTTTACTTACGTAATTTTCTTCCAAAAAGATTTATTCAATAACAAGTTAGTTGCCCATTTTCTAATTAAATATTGGCGTTGTATTTGGAACTTGCTTATAATACATTTAGCATACGTTCGTTTAGATTCACATGCATTTTTTTGCAGTATTCGATATATTCGCCTCAAAGGTCCAATACTAAGGAAAGTGAAAATAAAGTTTAAAAAGCACAGAAATAAGTTACTTTTAATAAAAAATGAAAGTTGGTATGTAGAGATTCTAAACAAATCACAGTACATGTACAATTATTTTTCTATGCATTATGAAGAAAGTTAAAAGACCTGGGTGGTCATTTTGTCGATTCACTGGGATTTCAACGTAATACACATTATTTTCTTTGTGTTCCAAACACTTTCTGTAAATTTTAACCTGCCAATCTTCATTATTTAGTGTCTTGCATAAGGTAATGAACATGCTATTGAAATAACTGTCACTTAATTTTCGCTTAGTAGTAACCTTTAACTCACTAGACACGTCATACACATTTGAATTTTGAAATTTACTGATTTAAGATTCGCTCATTACCAATGCGGCAGTTTTTTCATCAAACTTCGTAATTCGACCACATAATACCCGTCAATCTAAATATTCCAGTAAATAATTTTGTTATTCGACTTTAGCAACTGAATCGATATTTCAAAACCTTATTCAGTTATCAACATTCCCTTGCACAACTTCTGTCATTTGCTTGAATGGCATGCTTCTATATACTACGTATTCGATATCTTTCATTGACTCATTCGACAGTTAAATTTGCTTATTATATGAAATATAATAGCAAAAACAACAAGAAAACAGAGAAGACAAATTAAATTGTGTTTAATTAGTAAGAATGAAATAAGTCTTACCCACTGTGTTCCTTTAATTGTTCGTTTTGTCCTCGTGTGTTTGCTTTGTATGCTAGTGTGTGTTGGTAGTGTATATGTGTGTGTGTACATGATTGTGTGTGTGTGTCGTGTGTGTGTGCGTGTGTGTGTGTGTGTGTGTGTGTGTTGGTGGTGTGCACTTCTGGGTGCTGTGGGGTTCGTTTTGGGGAGGCTGCGTTTTTGGTACGTGGCATTCCCTGTTTGATATTATTTTTGTTTTTTTTTCTTTTGCAAACATTTTACTACGCATATCTCAATTTGGTGAATAGGGTTGTCCTTGGTCAGATTTATGTCAAAACACATATGTTAACTCTTCAGTTTCGTTTCTGGAAACTTACAATATGTGCTAAATTGTTATTACAGGAAAAAAAAAGTAAACAAATCCTGATATAATCAGCTATGAGTTTGAGAGCAACAACATGTTTAAATAAAGCAATTATTTGTGAGTGATTGAGATCATGTTATTTACGTTGAAATACGTCACTAGTAATAATAATTGTTATTCACCCTGGAAAGAGGTACAAGATATCAAATTGTTTATTAAATGTACGTATTGAGGAAAAAAGTCATACCACTGGTTATTTATAACAGGGTTTAAATTATAAAACCATTCGTGAAGGACAATAAACGCAAAACTATTCTATAAACCTTTTTCTTGCGTCATTATCTAATTAAAAGGAGCCTTACTGAGTAAATTTTTCAGTAAAAAATGTTTAACATTCTACTTGTCATTTTATTTCCAGTTGAAACCAACTTCCGGTCAAAAGTAAGCTAAACACGGCTGCGCTGACGAACTGTTGATATATGTATTTCTGGAGGTGATTAACACCAAAACATGTGATAGAGTGAATAACTCTGACATGGAGCAGTGCAAATTACGTTACTTTAAGTTACTAGCAAACTATTTTCTCATTTAAAACGGTTCTGTGATATTTATACTAGTAATAATTATAACTGAACACAATGTATTTTAACATAGATTTAAATTCTAAATAAATTGTACCTGTTTATTCAGTACCGCAGAAAAATGGCGGTTAACTATCTTAACATCACAAATATTAAGATGCAAGCACATAAATAATAAAAGTTTCCACAGTTCAACTATTCAAACAGTTTCAAAATCACAAAAGACTACCAATATTATCAGAAAGGTCAATACATGGCACCCTCAATAAATTGATATGTTGTGTATATCAGTCAGATATAATTGTCTAATTTACATAACTCGGGATTACTATACATGTAGAATAGTTGTTTTTTTTATAAAATACTTATTAGTATTTGAAGTTGCTTACATCTGATCTTACATTGACAAAATAATGTGACATCAAGCAGGAAAGATTAACGTTACTTTAACTTATATTATAAATAAAAATGTAAATATTTATTAAATAAAATATTCCAAAGTGTCTGGTAAGAACATGCAAACCTCAAGTTTATGGCAAAGAAAGGCTGCGGGTTAAAAAATAACGGGTGAATCCACATCAGTCGTACTTTTCACTTTGTTGCTAGTTATGCAACATTGTGAAGAAGAATAAGTTGTTATAGACTGTAAAACAAAAATAATAATTGAAACATATCTGCCCGCAATTGACCTAAAACTTTAACATGTATGTGTTTAATAGTTACCAGAATACAAATTTGAATATCCAAACGTACATCTTACACATTACCAACATTATGACAAGGTAAATTACTTTAAAGTAGCATCAAACATATTTGATACGGGAAGGCTTTATAAATACTTTTTTTCTTTCATACTGATTCAGTATTTTTTGTTTCGTAATATAAAAACTTTTGCGAAGAAACCGTGTGCCAAAACTGTATCGAAATAGTTGGTGGCAGTGCCGTTAACCAAAGCTCAACAACATTTACCATATATTTTTTTAAAACGATATGTAGATGTTTGTTTGTGTTGATGATTCTAGCCATTATTTTTATATTTTATGTTTTAGTATATCTTTTTGGAGAAATTTATTTTTTCCCCGGAAACTGTGATGGAGCAGCTTTCAGAAGGAACTGCAGCGCATCTTCTGTGTTGATCTCGGTGTAACTTCCGTTGATTTGTACAAGAAAAATGAAAACTCTTGAAAGGCACAATAAAATTTCCATAACACTGGTGAAGAAGTGGAATTATACATGTTAAAATGACTTATCGGAAGACATAGAATATGCGAAGGTCGGTAGGCCTAAAGAACATTCGTGAAGTAATAAACACGGAAAGGTGACAGTACCGGAGAAAGCTGCAAGAACGAAGGCCCCGATTAACATATGTTAACAACACCAACATGTAGCAGGAACTTGAGCCGTGAATGGTTTAGTAATGTGTTCCACGTCTGCTTTGAACGGCATATACTTTGCAACGGGCACCGTGGTGAGTCTTTTCAGAAAGAGTAATTGTGACATTTACATGACGAAGGTATATAGCTATGATTAAAATGCTTTTTACGTCGTATATGTGAAAACAAAATACTGAAAGTTAATAGAAATCATGTGAATATTTATACCTATTTGTTCCCCGCTATTTGGATAACCCTTGTATAACACTGGCTGTTTTTACATATATTTTACACAGAGTCTCATGGGGAAAAAGACTTTAAAACAATTGATGGACGAGTCATTCGATAATGCTTCATAACTTATACTTTGGTATTTCCTAAATTAATGAATATCTAAAAGAAATGTTCAACCTAAATTGCATTAGCTTTCAGTAACAAGCTCACAGTGTTATAAAATAAAAGAATGTAGCAGGTGATACAAACGTAATGCTGTAAATATAAGTAGCATCAGCAGAGAAGGTGCAGGTTTGCTTCAGTGAAAAAATATATGTACAGCATAGCTGAGATATATATTAACTGACACAAATGACGTTTTTTTATGTACAAGCTAACATGGTTTAACGCTATAGTATATGTACACTTGTACAACATAAACATAATTATATAGCTGACAACAGAATGTATTCTAATATCAATGGTAACCAGTGGACTATTTCGGGTATGTGCAATGTATCTTTAGGCCTCTAAAATCCATGATGAATTTAGGTCAATTTAAGTTTCAAACGTTTCAGATGAAAACGACTTGTTATAAAAATAAACAAAACTACTTTTTTTACAGCTGTTTCTTAATGTGTTTCGAATGACTTACTGTTGATATAAAGAGTGTGAACATGAGTTCGATTCTTTAAAAAGATCATTTAAATTTATATCGGAACCAATAAGACCACCACTCCTGTTATAGCCCAAGGAGTTTAATCCGCTATTTTCTTCCATTAGTATCATCAGATAAAATGTGACATGTTGAGCTTTCATGCTTGTTTTGTTTTAGCTAAATATCAGAAACTTGAAAATATGTCCCGGTTTGAAAAGGAACAATAAATGGTTTTCATCATCAAACTATTTGGTATTCTTGTTTCGTTCCGTATCCAAACATATATTTATTTTTAGTTATGCATCACGTACATTGCCGTTTTTCAAAGTTTTAGCTTTGACTAAAACAGACATACACCGGTTTTTATGCCGAGCACAATCTGTAATAACAATCCATTATGTTGAATAGTCAGGACAAATCAACAGTAAAACTGATTTCAATTAAAAGTTACTCAAATGACAACTGCAACCTAGAGAAATAAATAGAAATAAATATTGTAACTTAGCAAACATATTTTACTTTACTTTGAATTTTGAACGTTGTTTAGAATTGACGATAGTGAAAAGTCTTTAAGTTGCAATTAACTGAGCTGAACTGAGCTTAAATTCATGAATTGTTTGTAGAATTTTTTCACCTGCTTTAAAAAATAAAACATTAAATTACATCTAAAATAAATTATGGGAAGTTTTTTTCGGTCAACATTTAAGTGTATGACTAACCGATGGAAACAAACGCTCAATAGCGTATCTACAACGGGGTGAGTGTTTAATTAATCTTTTTACAAGTGTCGAAACTGAGAATATATATCATGACCTGTTTAATGATGAAAAGGAGAATAAGGTACAGTATTAGTTTTATGTACAATTTCTACAGATGCATTGTGGTGATTCTAGTATGGTAAATGTGCTAAACTCGGTTATATTTTTATAAGAATAAAATTTGCGCATAGGTAACATGAAACATTTGATGAATAGGGCATAGCTACGAATATACAAAAAGTAACAGCAATTTAACTCTACTAGTTTTATGCTGTCATCATAGCCTTTTTCATACGCTTTAAAATTGAGTCTTATTTGGCTGACCTTTTCTATCATAGGCTTTCATTGGAATTGTTTGACCTTCAGTTGTATACACCAGTCACCTTGATAACAGCATGACGTGAAATGCCTCGTCCTTATAGATGAAGATAATTTGAAAAGGGCAAATATCCCGAACTCAAGGTGCCCGTCGCATTATATTCATGACACAATGAATTGGGTGCGCAGCGGATTGTTTTGATTTCAAGATATTTCCAGATGCGTGTATCCAATATAATATTTACCTTAGTATTTATAGGGAATGATCCAACACATACAGGAATCTAAACAGGAAATGTTAAATCATTAAAAGACGTGACAGTAAAAATATCAATAGTTGATTGTTCAACGATTTTCATCTGAGTAAGTACAGACATATGAAAAAACAGCTATTTACCAATTTTATATTTTCTCCACTTACTCAACTGAGCAAGAATGGACACAACAGTACCATGCTTAAATTACAAGAAAATGAATTTACGTTCTAAGACTCTAGACTTCCATGCCTTACTTGCGTTTTCCAGCTTACTCATATGTAGTTACCATTTTACCCAATTTATGCTTAAACTTTACAATTCAAAACTTGCATCTTTAAAGATTTTTGAAGAGCCGTTGTGACACAATGGTAACTCGGGCGCCTCAGGATTGAAGGGTCCCATAGCCACGTCGAGATTGTCCTTAGGCAAGACACAAATAGTTCCACATTGTCTCTCAGTCTTCGAGATTGATAACATCTGGACTGAGTCTCAAAAGCGATTAATTTAAGCGATAATAGAATAAATTAGTATAAATATTAAAGTTGTCCAGCAAACCGATAAATCAGAACCATTTAGATCATTTACATACCTCAGACATCAAATTTGATGAAAATAAAAGCAACACACGCTATACAATTTCACAGTAATTAGTTTTATCAGATACAATAAAACGTATTGAGATTTAATACCTGGTTCTGTTCATAACAAAGGCATAAATATGAAATATGTTAAATGAAAAAATACCTGGACATTTAATCATCTTTATTACAGCACGTGACGTGTATCCAGATAATGCACGCGCGCACCGAAAGATGATTGACCTGGTGCACAAAACGGCACTGTGAATTTCGGTGCTATCAGTCTCTTTTACTCTCTATCGATAGGTGTGTTATAGTTTCCCGTATATAACTGAAATACGAAAGCGTGCTTGCAAGTCTGTATGGTAATAAAATACGGCATTACATATTCATTATTATATCACAATCTAGATGTGCACATTTGTTTACCTAAATATCTCTAAAGTTTGAGCCAAAGTATATGGAGAAAGTACGTAATAAGTCGGAAAAGAAATCCTTTGTGACGTGCCTGATGTTTGATATTCTGACGGAGCCGACGCCATTGCAAAAGTTCAATTTACAATTGTATTACGCGCTGCAAACACATAACACATAACATGCGCTGCAAACATATAAATTACACTGGAATGTTTTTAACAAATTTTTAATTAACAAACATGCTTATTGATCTATATCTTTGACATTTCAAGAAAATAATGCTGTTATTTTGTATATCAGGTGAGTTTAACAACCACGTTGATTCTTTTTAAATAATTAGATCGTTCCTGATCTCATCCTGTAAACTTAGTATGTTTTAAGGTAAGTAAGTAAGTAAGTAAATTGTTTATTAACGTGACATGTGCTATACAGTACATGCTTATTACGATAAATAATCAATATGCACAACACCCGGCCCAATGGGCCTATATGTCACCTTTAAATAATTTTCATATTGAAATATATCATGTCCTGAGATGAGAAGGATACATAAGTTTATATTTATATGTACATGTAAAGAAACAGTATGAATATTTTATTGTTATGTCCCCGAAGGGTGGCATATTAAAATCGCACCGTCCGTCTGTCTGTCCGTATGTCCGTCTGACCGTCTGTCCGTCCGTCCGTCCGTCTGTGCAAATTCGTGTCCGTCTGTACATATTTGTGTCCGGAATGTAAATCTGTTATGCATTGAAGGATTTTAAAATAACTTGCACAAATGTCTAGCACATCAAGACGACGTGTCGCGTGCAAGACCCACGTCCCTACCTCAAAGGTCAAGCTTACACTTGGAGTTTGAAGGTAATGGAATCCTCTATATATGCACACATTCGTGTCCAGACTGTAACTTTGTCATGCATTGAAGGATTTTAAAATAACTTGGCACAAATGTCTAGCACATCAAGACGACGTGTCGTGTGCAAGAAATACGTCCCTACCTCAAATGTCAAGGTCACACTTAGAGTTTGAAGGAAATGGAATCCTGTATATATTCACACATTCGTGTCCGGACTGTAACTTTGTCATCCATTGAAGGATTTTAAAAAATAACTTGGCATAAATGTCTGGCATATCAATACGACGTGTCGCGTGCAAGACCCACGTCCCTACCTCAAAGGTCAATGTCACACTTAGAGTTTGACGGTATTGGAATCCTGTATATATATGCACACATTCGTGTCCGGACTTAAACTTCGTCATGCATTAAAGGATTTTAAAATAACTTGGCACAAATGACTAGCACATCAAGGCGACGTGTCGCGTGCAAGACCCACATCCCTACCTCCGAGGTCAAGGTCACACTTGGAGTTTGAAGGTAATGGAATCCTCTATATATGGACACATTCGTATAGACTGTAACTTTGTCATGCATTGAAGGATTTTAAAATAACTAGGCACAAATGTATAGCACATCAAGACAATGTGTCGCGTGCAAGACCCACGTCCCTACCTCAAAGGTCAAGGTCACACTTTGGGTTTGAAGATAATGGAATCCTCTATATAGGCACACATTCGTGTCCGGACTATAACTTTGTCATACATTGATTGATTTAAAAACTAATTGGCCCAAATGTCTAGCACATCAATACGACGTGGCGAGTGCAAGACCTACGTCCCTACCTCAAAGGTCAATGTTACACTTTGAGTTTGAAGGTAATGGAATCCTGTATATATGCACATATTCGTGTCCGGACTATAACTTTGTCATGCATTGATATATTTAAAAAATAACTTGGCACAAATGTCTAACACATCCAGCCGGTGTGTCGCATGGATTTTAAAATTACATACCACAATTATTGAGCACATGGAGAGGACAAAGACTGTGAGACACCTCTTTCGGGGGCATTCGTCACTTGTGAGGGACAGCTCTTGTTTAACAACATGACATTCATCTTAACACAAATACAATACTGTACATACTGTGAAGGTTACGCTAAATGTCTTTTTATTTAATATCAGTGGTTTTCGAAATATTCCTCAAAGGGCAGCTGAGGCAATATAAAGTTTCTGTCGCAGGCACCACGTCCTGCTAAAAGCTGATGTGCACATTCGGTTCTAAATAGCTTGTATGCCTGCGCGAGAAAGATGGAAAGATTTATGTCCAAAAATAGTTTTATCAAAACCACAAACTGACCTTTGCCACCAAAGTCAAAAATTATCATACAAAATAGCAAATAGTGTCTCGATTTTTCAGATTACTTCAAGTCATTCAGCATTATCCACATATAACACGTTCTGTATGTTGAAATTATGAACATTTCATCTCGATCAACACGACTGCACGAATATGTGGATGGATCTATTACAAATGAAAATTTGAGGAAACCCATCCACTCATGTATTTTTTTTTTCATTTTTGCACTCATTGTCTGAATATAGATTATATCAATGTTGTTATTATGATAATTGATAACGTCCAGGTAGCTGTGCATTATATGTACTTTGTCTACTTTTCATTGTAGTCATAAATTCATAAAGATGTTTTCTGAATAGTTTAGCATGTTGTTGTTTCTCATTTAAATTTATTTTACCCTAAATAGGAAAGCATTCCCCTTAATTGATGACAGTGAATCAATAAGTAAATGAGCACACAGTGTTGTCATCATGGTTTACCCACTTCCATTTTGACAATTGTGCAGGACAGCATAACATGCTCGTTTTGGAGAGGCTGCGTTTTTGGTATGTGGCATTCCCTGTTTGATATTATTTTTGTTTTTTTTGTTTTCAGTAGTGTGTTGTACATTGTAGAAGGTTATTGTTGGTATGTACATGTATGATTAAAAAGGACAACTTGATATGATATTATTTGGATCTCTGTACAGTATATTTGTTGTGTGTCAAAGGAAAGACTTAAATGCTGTTTGTAACTTATTCTACATAATTAAAACTGTAATAGAACATAATGATCAACCATCTGGTCTCTTCATTGGATTGATGGATATACTAGGTTCAAGTATCATTATACATGTACCTTTTTAAATATGGATTCATTTTGCGGTACTGATTCTTACTGTCCATGCTCCTCGTACTGTTAACGGAAATTGTGGTTAACACACAAAATCTGCCTGCATTAAACTGTAGGAAAATGCATTGAAATGTGTTAAAATTTTCTATCCTGAAAGGTTGAAGTATTTGCATGTTTATGCGTTTCACACAATTTAAAATATGCTTGTAATACAGGTCTGCACTACAACATTAGATATGGTAAAATGGTTGTTTGCCACAGAAATTTTGATCCTGATTGGCACTTCGGAATTTCGAAATCGAAATGGAGTATACTGTTAATCCGTTTCGTTATCGTGTACATTTATAGGATACTCATTATTTGTTCTTTTGAAATTGATTGCATGATAGATAAAGAAAAGTAAAAGAAGCATTAGGCAGTGAAACCTGTGCTAAGGACCACCTCTGTGTAGATACCACCATCTAAATAAAGACCATTAGGGAAAACAGTGTAATATGTATCCACACTTAAATACCTTTTAAGTTTAAAAAGAGATCCCCTGTCAACAAAGGCCACACTAGCTTCTGGCCAATGGTATTAGTTCGCATACTCTGCCACAATGTTATAGGTGGTGAGTTGCCTACTTGCGAAGCTCATGCCACAAACATTAATTCTCATGTAATTAATAATATGTGTAAAGAATAGAACAGAATTTTAGTATGTAAGTGAGTTTTTTTAGAATTCATAGTATTAAACCATGTTTAAAAGTTGAGCTTACTAGCAGGAACATAATTATCACCATTTTATTTTACCACTTGCCATTTAATGGGGTAGTAGATTAAATACCCCGTTAATGAATTTACTATTTGTCAATACAGAATTAACATTTTATAAAAACATTGTTGTTTTTTTAATTGCTAGATCATTCAATGCAGAATTCATTTAAGATGTCGCAGTAACAGTGAAACTATCGCCAAGACCAGATCACACCGTTCCACAGCTAGTGCATGATGTAGGCAAGCCATTGCAATTTTATAACTGGAACAATTCTAGGCCAAAGTTTTTAAACCTTTGAAAACCTTCACGAACTGTCACCTTTTTTTTCCATTGAATGAGCCTCGGGTTGTTACGTGCAAACAGTATTATGATTCTCAAGTTGAAAAATATAATTTTTTACGTCCAACAGTTGTGTTGGACGCAGCGCTGTTCCCCGAACAGTTAGATTGTATAAAAGTGGACTCCGCCAAGCAGTGGTATCTGTACGCAGCAATGCGTAATTACTGTATGAGCGAAAATGCAAAAAAGTAGCATGCTTAAAGCCACGTATTCCAAAACCGCACTGGAAGCCAAACAGGAAAAGCATGACCATTAGTATGTTCTAGGTTAAGCCAACAAAGCTGGTTAATTCATATAGACTGTTACAATGATGCAAAACTTATTTTCATGCTCTCGGAAATCGAATCGTTGTCTTTAAATCTTTGTTGCATTTTCATCAAACGTTCCGGGAAACATCAGCATGAAGTCTTGTGCATATTGCAATTTGGGGTCATCAAGTCAAAGGTTAAGATTAAGGAGGCCTGAAACTTGATATTCTGTTCTGCTCTTCTTCTCCAAAACCCTTCTTTTGATTTTTATCAAATCTTTAGGGAAGAATCAGTGTTGTGCATATCACAATCTTGGGTCATATAGTCAAAGGTCTAGGTCAAAGAGGCCTAAAACTTAAAAATGTTGTCCGTATTTAACTGGTAGGGTTATTGCTAATGACCTATAAATAACTCTTATGAGTTTGAGGTCAGTGTGTCCATGGTCAAGGTCACTTTAGGGATCAGTTTCAGTATGTGGTGTCAGAGGAGACACATATTTTTCACACAACAATTTTCTAATGGTATTCAATGTTGCTTGTATACAGTATCAATTGAAAATAATTTAGAAAAAACAGTAATATCAGGAAATGATGGTTGCTAGACAAAAGAAATATGTATGAAACTTAAATGTGTCTATTAAGGTGTATATAAAGAAATGTGAGATAAATGACTAACATATAGTAAGGTTGCCAAGCGCCACATATAGCTGAAACAAAACTAATGTGCAAACTTTGAATTAGGTTTGGAAGACACCGTATCAATAAATTGTAGTGGAAAGTGTAGACATGGGAGTTGTTCGTATAGTTTGGAAATGTAACTTACAATTATTTTATTCAGCAGTTCATAAGTAGCCGTTCTTTTGTAAACATTTTTGCCTTCTTTGTCAAATGAATATATAGATACAAATTACTCTAGTGACATTACCGGTAGATATAAAATGCTGAAATATTTAGAAATACACAAGTAGTTACTAAAGTATCGTTTTGACTGTTTATGTGAAAATATAATTGATTCTGAATAATAGAGTAGAACCGAAGACTGCTGAAGACAATAGTTGCCAGGTAACACAAAGATTGACAAATCTTCAACAGAAATGGATTGTCATAAAAGCCTGAAATATTCGGATAACCTTCAAGAGACAACGTACTTCAGAAAATGAAAAACAGGAATGTGTTATTTTTCCTCATTTTGACCCATTTCTGCTGACAGGTTCACAATTAAATAAGTGAATTTCCATCTACTGTACGTTCTAATTCATCTATGAATAATGAAAACCTGCCAACAATTTTGTTTTGGACCGACCGAACATGTTATATAATTACTTTCTGTACGATTGCGGCGCACAAATGTTTTTACAGTACAGTATGTATTATACATGCTCTGAAACGCTCTAATCAGCTCACTTCTTACACCGACAAGATAAATTAAACATGTTTTTTATTTACATGTAAAACTTTTATTTTGAATCGATAAAAACTACACACATTTAATGTTTTTTTCAAAGTGTTCTTTCTATAATCGGCTTTACTACAGTTGGATAACGTGCCTTGCCTTAACATCATTTTGGGTTGATGGAATTGCTGTTGTAGTTTTGTTTACTTATTAAGTTGAGACACTAGAATGGCACAATAATTATTTCCTAATGCATACTGAATGTGAATCTTGGTATTCTCAATATGAAAATAGTCAGTTGAATGTCATTTTAAAATGCAGATAAAACTGTCTATCTAGTATATGAAAATGTCGGACATAGTACAACAAGGTTCTTGTTTCTTACCATATTTGATCGACAATCTGAACTAATCTATAATCATGTTAAAAAAATATAAATGTAAATCTTTCTCTATTTATTGAATTGATCAAACAGGTCACTTTCGTCAATTGTATATCGATAATTAAAAACGGCTATAATGTTGCTATAACTTAACTGTAGATATACTATCATCTCTACACTTGTATGCAGTGATTTTATGCATGATTCGCCCCGTGTATCTCGGAATTCTCCATATAAAATAGACAATTGAATATATTTGCTAAAATGTGGATAAATTTGTCTATACCATATATGAAAAATTCGGATATGATACATTCCAATCCTAGCTTTCTTCCATATTTGATTGATACTTTACTCTAACTTCAACTTTGGTAATGTGCTAAATGACATATCTGTACATCAACCTATATCGAAGAAACAATCTTTGGATTTCGGAGCTTTATCGAAATTGAAGCATTCCCAGGAGGTGATTTCCCGGCGAAGCCCGGGTGAATAATTATGTCGGCACGTTACCTACAGGAAATGCTTCAATTTCGATAATGTACTCCAAACCATATATTATTTCGGTAGTCTTAGACTGAATGTATGAAAACTGTCGTAACTACCGTTTTCAACTGGGCGGTAATTTGAAATGTGACATATATAGTGGCTGTGAGCATTCACTCCCCTGTTGCGGGACACTATTCAATATAATAATATTATCATACATAACTATATTATACAAACTTATTTGTAGTTCAATCATCATCCAATATAGAAACTACATGACTGTGATAGTATGCAGAAGACGTCAGAATCAGAGCCTAACAAAGTAGACAATCGATTTAAATGCAAATCGATAAACTGAAAAACTGAAAGTTTACAACGTTTTGACGTGGAGTAATGACGTTAGTCGGGTGACGTAACTGTTTTGTATAATTGTTTTTCTTGGCAAACAAAACACTGTGACTGCTATTTCTGAAATGTCTTGGACTTTTAAAGGGAAGGAAGGTGAATAATATGTTTAAGGTTAACTGCCACGATCAAACACATCCTTTAGTCTGTGTCATGCGATTACTGTATTTATACAGATATTACTTATACGTCTATATTTCATTTTCTGGGCGTTAGTAAATTAGAGAAACAGGAAGAAGCTACGTTCATATCCCAAACTCTACTTTTTGGGTACTTTACTCAGAGCAAAACACTCCGATTGACTATATAAATATACTATAGGAATTTACAATTATTCGTCATACAGGTTATAATATATATTGATTAAATAAACGCTTATATTGTTGCAACACTTCATCGTAGATACACGATAAAACGTGTACTTTTAATAGTTACTCATATGCTTAAATGTGGACAATAAAGACTTGCCATTAATCATCTTAGATGTAATCTAAAGTTTTCGTTAGTAAAACAGGAAATAAAAGTTGAACAAACGATTCATGAATTTAAGCTCAGCTCAAGAGCAGTTCATGTATTCTTAGATATGTTTCTCTGTAGTCAATTTTAAAAAAGAGTCAAATAATTTGCATAATAGGAACGTAATACCGAAGTCTAAGTATTTAAACGTTTGCAATGATTTCTTTTTCCCCCATAGACTCATCCTGTTTGTAATTGTCTACAAATAAGCGAAGTCTTTATTTGAATCAGTTTTACTATTGCTTTCCTGAAAATTGACCATAATGGATGGTAATTGTAGATTTACCTCGGAATAACAGAACCGGGCTATGCCAGAGTAAGTCAAAGCTATTAGCTTTTTAAAGGTTATAGTGTACTTTATACATAAGTAAAAATATAAATATGTGTGAATCCGAAAAAAAAAGACCGAATGCTTTTATAATTAAAATCATTTGATGTCATTTTTTCAAACTTATGTTATTTTTTCAAACTTGGACATATTTTCAAGTTTCTGATATTGACCTTAACACCAGCTGTGATCGTGGCACATCTTATCTGATGATACTAATGGAAGACGATGGCAGTGTTCCTATTTTACAGTCTAAACTCCTCGGGCTTTATTTAGCGTGGTTGTCTTAATGGTTCGGATTTAATCTTAATTGATCTTTTCAAGAATGGAAACTTATTTTAACACTCTTTACATCAACAGTAAGTCATTTAAAACACATTAAGGAACAGCTGAGTGAAAGGTAATCATGTTTTATCATGTTAGTGAACCTTCATCAAGACTGTGTGTTACTAAAATGTTTGAATGCCCGAGTCGTTTTTTGAATTGTAACATTTCATGTTTTCATTGGTGAGCTAGCATAAACATACTTTAAAACTCAATATGTCACATGTTATCTGATGATACTAGTGGAATACGATAAATATCTCTAATTTCCCTTCTTACTAATATGAGATACGTGATGATACTTATTGTTCCTGTTTAATCTCAATTCATCTTCCAGACAAAAGACAACTCTCAGTTTCAATCTTTTCACCCTCAAGCAGTCATCAAAAATCCACTTAAAAGACATTAATGACAGATGAAAAACAGTTATTATTTGTTTGATTTTAACGTTCTTTTTTATTTTAAAATACAATGTAGTTGAAATGAAAAACAATGTTTAAGTGCTTCAGTTTTCTTCCGCTAGTTTACCGTGGTATTTGAGAAAAAATACTATTAATTTAATAGTTTAAATAACTAAGACAATCTACATGTAACCGTTACGTTACTTTATTATGAGATATTAATTACATTACATAGTCAGCTGAAAACGACTTAGCCGTTTGACACAGAAATGAGCGTCATGAGTGAGTCCAGTGTAAGCATATGTCAGTTTGTATTTAAAACATTGGTCATTAGTGTAAAAGAACACCACAGTTGACAGTGAATCATCTAGACTTTGTTAACTTTTCAGACATGAAAACTATCTCCTGATAATGAAGAACATATTTAAGAATATTTGAATCACCATGTGCATGTTCTGAAATACAAATGAATTCATCTCGTTTTGTTTTTCAGACGGTTTTTCTTCAATTCTAGGGCCATAGTTAGCACTGATCAGCGTCTAAACGGTAATTTATGGTCGTCTCCTCGATTTGATTTTCAAACGGACATCAGGTGTACCGTTTTTGTTCAACTACTGGTGTTTTTAATTCAAGTCGTGCATAATTTCAATATTTGTGCGAAGGTTTACAATATTCTGAGTCGGCGTGGACCCAAGTTCACTTTAACAAAGTAAACCACACCTTCCTGTGGCATGTATCCGTGTCCGCCATCTTGGAATTACTACACCGTTTCGGCTACATGAAAGTGGTGAGGTCCACCTTTTTTGGGCATGAACGTGTTATAACTGTGTTTATACAGTAGTCGGAACGTAGTAGCTGTCACACGGAGTGCACGATACACGCGCGATGTACGCACGATACACGCACGTAAGACGCACGTTGCAAGTTCAGTAAATACACGATGAGCGATTCAGAACGATACACGATATGTGTCTCCTCCAGGGCTCTAATTGAATCTGCTATCCACCACTGAATGCAGAGTTATGTCATGCAAATGGACCATTCCATTATTCTACATAGGGTCCAAAATAATTTTGCAAATAAGTTTTTACCTGTTTTTTGTTCATATCATAGAAAGTTTTATCCTAAAATGGGTGAAAAAAGTTATGATACATAACAGTCTGTTTAATTTTACTTTAAATTTACATTACTGTTGCAAACAAAGGGCAGCACAATCTGTTATATTACTAACCCCATATAAAATTACCCCATCCACCTTGACATGGATTCTTAATCTAACATAATAGTAGTTATGACATAAAGCATATATGGAAGTGGGTGCCAAAAATTAGACTACATTGAAATAAAAAATGAACTGTTAAATCCTTCTTCACTCTATACAATATCACTGTTTTCGAAAGTGTTTGTTTGTATACGTGCTTATTAGGTCGACTACCCTCGGGCTAAAGTGTCATTTTGGGGGGGGGGGGGGGGGGGGGGGGGGGGGGGGGGGGGGGGGGGGGGGGGGGGGGGGGGGGGGGGGGGGGGGGGGGGATATGTGTTTTTATATAGCCCACCTATAAAATAGGCCCACTTAAACTAAATAACAAGTAGCATTATATAAAATTAATCGCCTTAGTCAACAGTACATAAACACATTTCAACAGAGCTACTTTGGAGTTTAATTTATTACACACTTATATATATTTGGAATAGTGTGATCAATTAATACACCTAGTTATTTATGCACCTCAACGTTTTCAATAGCGACATTTTCTATTGATAATCGTAACTCACGAGTATATTTTAGGTTGTATTTTGTTGTCAGCAACATGCATTTAGATTTGCACGGGTGCAGTGACATATTATTTAATTTGCACCAGTTATCGACTTCGTTTAAGTTGTCGTGTAGTGCGTTTTCAATATCGTTTGTGTTATAATCGGATTTGTGAATTGTAGAGTCGTCAGCGTATAGGTCAATGTTTATTGAATTTGAAGAAAGGGTTGTAGCATTTATTTAGACCAGAAATAAGAGCGGTCATAGAATTGAGCCTTGATGAACACCAGGATGAACGGATAACTTTTCCGAATATACATTATTCATTTTTATTTTTTGTGTTCTGTCGCTTAGATAAGATTCAAAGAATTTAATTGCGCTATTTCAGAAATGGTATATTTTCAATTTATGTAACAAAATCGGATGATTAACGACGTCAAATGATTTTCGTAAATCTAAGAAATCTGCACGTACATATTAACTAGACTTATATTTAGCCAGGTGTTGAATTGTCATCAAGATACTTTCATTTTATTGATATACATCTAAGTGTAAATATAAGCAAGTCACATGTTTAGAAGTGCAAAATTAAAGGACTACACAAACATAATACAGACACAACACAAAACATTAAGCACATACATTTATAATCTATACATCGGAAGTTACTGATCTGCAATGGTAAGTCACCCAAAATATTTGTAACAAATTTTCAATAATCTAAATTGTAGAAATCAACGAACATTTGATACATCAAATTAAATCATGTGGTATCTAGTATTACGTTATAAGCGTGTTCCATTGTAAAAATTAAACGGCACAATCAGACTGGTACAAAAAAACGTTCAATAAAAAATAGAAGTATGTGGAGGAGAAAAATAGTAGTCAACAGTTACATAATTATAACTCGATATGTAACGATAACTATGATAGCGTGGTACCGGACAGCATTGAGTAAGAAGAACATGGCTCACGTTTTGGAAGGATACAAAGACCTCGACCCGTTAAGAGCCAAATTTTGCAAGTCTCGTTATAATCAATATGTGGAAAATCTGCATCTTATTCTGTTTCAAACTTGGGACCTTTTTAACGTTTACAGTATATGTAACGTACCACAACAATTGAAACAGAGGCACAGCAAATCATTTTCGACTTCGAATTTACGCAGACTGACGTCGATGTTATTTTTTCTGCCAATATGATAACAAATATGTACATGAAGTTTGAGCATATACATTCGGCTAATACAGGTTACTTTTAGGAATACTGATTGACCGGCTGGAACAATTATGAAACGGACTTTAACCTGCTCGTTTTAGCGTGTTTCTTCTACGAGTTTCATACTTGGTACATATCGCAACGAAAGATGTAGAGACATTGGTCAAAGCTTCAGCGCTTTCTTGCTGACACAATCTGCATCACAGAAATGTAAAAGTGCTTAAAAGAGAAAAACTGGAATTATACAATGAAACATGTGATGGCTTAATTAAACAAAAACATTCAATTTGCTCTTATGACATCCGCAACTGTCTATGAAATACAGAAACATTAAAGAAATTTGGAAAGGCACACGCATTTAGGGTTTGGGGGGGGGGGGGGGGGGGGGGGGGGGGGGGGTTTGGGGGGTTTTGTGGGGGGGGGTTTTTTTTTTTTTTTTTTTTTTTTTTTTTTTTTTTTTTTTTTTTTTTTTTTTTTTTTTTTTTTTTTTTTTTTTTTTTTTTTTTTTTTTTTTTTTTTTTTTTTTTTTTTTGTTTTTTTTTTTTTTTGTGTTTTTTTGTTTGGGGGGGGTTTTTTTGGGGGGGGGTGTTGTTTTGGGGGGGTTTGTTTTTTTTTTTTACAAATACATTTTTCACAAGCCAAATCAAACATATCTATGTAACTCTTCAGAACACCGGTGTGCAAAAGTAACGTACACGATAGTCAACTATGAAGGTGTTGTTTCTTTTCGCGGGGGATGTTAAAGTTAGCCATATTTAAGCAACATTTGATGCCAATTTTTTTTTTTGTATATTCTGTTAGAGATATATTTAAGAAACAAAAATACCCATTACATAGTGTAAGATCCCTATTAGAAATTTACATTTTATTAACTTTTATAGAAATGTGTTATTATTCCCCTTTAATATGAAAGTATTTAAAAAAAAATGAGTATTTCTTTTTTTTTCTTTTACATTTGCATTGTATAGATATACAAATATTTTAACATTCTGAACCAACAGTCAAGTTTAAAACTACGTGTAGCTTCTGAATTCATTTATTTCCGATCAACAAAGTAAGTTTGTAAGTAAATTTTATTCGGTAAAAGTGTACATGACATGGCAATGACATAAAAATGCATAATGATACAATATATATAACAATAATAAAAATGTTAAGCAGACTAGAAATATGACAATACATAAATATATGACAAATATAAATATATGAGCCATGTAGTGCCCACCAATACCAGGGATAACGCAAAAAAGAGGAAAGGATTCCTCTTATTTCCAATGTGGTCCCTGACATTGGAGGCATGACACAGAAAGTCATGTTAATTCAATTCAATACTTATATTAATCAGTAAGGCATTAATTGAAATCATTTAGTTGAGATCACACATATCACAGTCCAAGTTGTATCATTGGTTGCGCAACCAAGATAGGTTAAGGGACGTAATAATATTTTTTCAAACTTGCATTTCTAATAAATTCCATCTTAATATATAATTGTTAATGCAAATATTTTACAAATATAATACAAAAAGTCTTATATTTATTTATATGCTTAGGCAAAGCATGTATATCAAATTTGTACGTATGATAAATTAACTCTATCTTGGTTGAGCAACCAGGATAGGAAAATCAAATTTTAAAAATACGTCCAGTGAAAATCGTACTTGAATTCGGCGCTAATGGGAACATAAATGAGTGTTAATGATCAGATGTCAAAATTTCAAACAAATCTGTAACATGGCCAAAATCTGATTATCCATCTTTAAGTGACATCAGCAGATCCTACCCACGTGTCAGGTAAATGTTTTGAACATTTTTTTTCACAAAATTCTTCATTGCTATTTACTGTCGGGGATATTAAAGGGACATACTCTTTAACTGATGCCAAACTAAATAACCTCCAAAACATAAAGAATAGAATATTTAGAAGTATTTTAACTTAACCTAAAGTTTCAGCTATACATTCTCAGCCATTATTGATCAAATCAACAGTTTAAAATATGCTGCAGGACCGTAAACCATTCAATGATCTATGTAGAGTTGTTGTTGTACAATTAATGGGTTGATGCGATAAATTAAAGAAAGCCTCTATATTGATTAATTGTGGTAAAATGAGGCATTTTTCGCCATAGGTTCTTCTTTGAAATTGTATTTATTTATCATTTTACGTTCATTGAACACGTAATCTATGTTTCGGAAATTTAATCTGATAGATGTAGGGAGTGTCCCTTTAATGGCCATCAGCAGATCCTACCCACGCGTCATGTCTATGTTCTGTACATTCATTGCAACTATTAAGAACGTAAAGAAAATAACAATAACGAACGAATATGAGATAAATGAGAAAAACAAACACACATTATCGAAAATAAAACATTAAAAGGTCTGTGAAAAGAATAATGCTGGCGTCAATATATTATTCTTACGACATCTCCCCCGAAACCGCTTGATAGAAGTTGATGGAACTCGGCAGCTATGTTTCTGGCGTTATCTTTTATCAAAAGCATTCAAATCCTTACATTCAATGTAACATTCGGGTACCAGGACAACGGAAATAAAAACTTTAAGACTTTAAAACACTTGAAGGCGCATAGGTTACATATTTGGCATGTAACATTGTATAGTTAGTCTCTACGAAAATTGTTAAAATCATGACATGTAAGTTAAAATTGATCCCTACCATCGAGGTGTTTTGATTAAACATTAGTGTGTCCATGATTTTGTTTTATAACTCTTCTTTTCAAACACCACAAGGCATAGAGGTGAAATATTTAGCATGTAGCATTGCCTAGTTTTCAAATCATGACCGCCTTGTTAAAGTTGACGCCGCCCGGGAGTTCATTTTATTTTACATAGCGAAACAATACAATATCTCCCTGTATAAAACCACGCGGCCAATGGCTTAAATATCTGGAATGTGGCATTGTGAAATGGTCATCTATCGAGTTTGTTTACATAATGTCCCAGTGTCAAATTGACGTCGCCTCGGGGTCACTGATTTTTACATAAGTATATATACTAAACGCAACTTTTAACGCACCACCTGCTATTATCCTTCTTTCTTTAATTATCATTTCTTCAAATGTCTGTAAACTTAGTTTAAGCTATCGGTGCACGAAAAAGATCATGTCTTGCATTGATGAAGACACTTTTTAGATATTTCCGTTACATGAATTTCGAAACGATCGAATGATACAAATCAAATGGCAGATAGTTTCAATTTAACGTTTTAATCTACGTAGATTTAACATTGGTTATTGTCTTGATGCTCTTCCTTGGGAAACTCACTCTTCAAATTATCTTCCATTATGACATTTGTGTCAGGCATTGCTTAAAGAGGCACTCAACAAGCATATCTTTTTCTCAAAACGTTAAACATAAGCTAATTGTATAGAAAACGAAACATTCAGAAATGAAAAATAATATTACAAACGAGTAAGTGAAAGATTATAAGGAAAATTGTCACAACAAAAGTTCTGCATGATTTAATAAAACTAACAGAGGGACTTAATCTGATATTTTTTAAATTAAAATCGATTTGCAAATTTTCAATTATTTGAAACTATTAATTGTGATGATGTAAATACTACACAATCAATTGATCCGGTTTAAAAAATCCAAACGAATTCTGGAACTTGAAAAAATATTCAAGCATGTCCACCTCTTGTCAATACACAGACAATGACAAAAACATATTTTATTGAAAATGAGAAATCCAAAGAAGAAAAACGGAACAGCGCACAAGACAGTTCTACACTAGGTTGGAAACCATCAAACGAAAATGAAAGGAAAATCTGGCAAATATAACCAGAAGAGCTTGAAAATTTTGTTATGTCATCGTTGCTCACCATACGAAAAGAAGATTGATCCGATTATGAGCCGGACACGTTAACCAGTTACGGCAGGAGGACTAGACAGGTACAAAAAACTGACCTTATGAAATATTTGCAATGCAATAAATCAAGTCCATGACCTTTATACATGTAATTATAAAACGTTTGTAGGCACATTGCAAGACACTATAAAAATGTGGACCTGTTCAGGATTTCAATGTAGGACCGCTACATCAAAAGTATAGACGCGCTATAGAAGCGATAGCCAACTAAGCAAAGTCTTTTTACATTTTTGAATTGCCATATATGCAATTTCGAGGGCTGAACTCGAAACTAGTGTAAGTGCATTTTCCATAATCTAACAGGAGAATGAAAAAACATTCCCATTTTATTTAAAATATACTGTCATAAAATTATCCTTTCCGATCATTTTTACTTCTTTAGGTTAAATAGATATTGTTTAAGCGTCATGGCGACGGATTGAATTTCATAATTTCACAGCGCCGAAATTTTGCAGTTAAGAAGTTATTTATGTATGCAATACCTTAAGAAAGTCACAAATTTCCTTCGCTGATCATGATAAGATGCAGGTAAACGTATTATTAGGTAAATATACCCTTTGAAGTAAAAGTCAATAGACGCTTATTGAAATAAGAATGTAAAGCAGACGATAAGGTAAAAGTAAAAAGACTCCGAGTGCAAGAGGGTATAAAAAGGCAAACAAGGCCTCGGTTTAGTCAGATTTTCGCTAGCATCAGAGGAGTACACTTGGAGAAGAAGAAAACTTTATCTTATAAATCACAATTATAACCAGGACTTTGGCGTAGTTAGAATAGGTGATGTTCCCTCATACTTGCGGTGTATACCCATACTTGCAGGGTCCTCTTGATAAATATACAACACTAAAGTTCGGGTCGTGGTATATAAGTAAGTGGTTTATAAAGTAGAGTTTGAGACCTGGTATAGTCTGGAACCAGGTACGATTCGAAGGGCTGAAACAGTGTTTGAGATACGGTTAGGGGGTGATAAACGACAGTTTGAAACGATAGTTTGGACCTTGGTAGACCTAGGAAGAGAGAGTCCCTCATTCTTGCAGTGTATACTTATACTTGCAGGGTTCTGTTATTCCTAATATACCTTGGGTCGTGTTTTGATTAGTTTAAACATTTTATTCTCAAGTTGATTTAATTTAATTCAAGTTTCAAACGCAATCATTGTAACAATAATTTGTTTTCAATCAAAGACCAAGTAGGTCGAGGAAAATTAATATATAGCACCAGCAGAAGCTCTGACTGTCCAAGACAGAAACGACTCGGTACAGGTTACATACGTTTTGGTGGCAGCGGTGGGATAAATCAGTATTGAACAATGTTGAGTACCCATACTGAAAGATGGACAGTCCTCCTGCTGAGGATTTAGACATGGAGTTTGAAACCATGAGCGATGGATTAAGAGAAATACAGAAGACGAATGAAATGAGTAGACTCCAGACTGAACTATTAAAGTTAGAGCGTCAGTTACAGGAGCTTGGAGGTGCCAGACCAAAAAGGGAGCCCTTATTTTATGATCGACATAATGAATATAGGGCTAATGATAACCAAAACGGGTAAAGCGCGTCACCCTTCAGTACAACAACTCAAGGGCGAAATATAAAGTTTGAAACTACTGACGAAATTAACAATCCGAATCGTTTTGTGACTGTAAGGAAATGGACAAAACAACCTCAAACTTCAACACCAAAACCTACATCACCAACTGATACTGAAATATCTCGAACTAATTCAACAACTCAAAAACCGTTGAGTATGATACAAGGCGGTGCCAAGTCAAACCTGCTACTTTTGATGGAAGTGGAAACTAGCTAGATTATAAGGCACATTTTGAAGCGTGTGCAACTATCAATAACTGGAGTTATAAGAAAAAGGGATTATACCTAGCCATTTCACTCCGAGGTCAGGCTCAAGGTGTATTTGGGAATCTAACGGACAATAAAAACGATTTCAACGATTTGTCTAAGGCTTTAGAAGATAGATTTGCCCCGCCGAACCAGACGGAACTTTACAGGGTTCAATTACGTGAAATACGACCAAAGGGCACCGAAACGTTATCAGAGCTTGGCCAGGATATCAGGCGATTAACAAACATGGCGTATGCCACTGCACCAAACGATGTTAGGGAAACGTTGGCCAAAGAACAATTCATGGACGCGTTTATTAACTCAGACATGAGAATACGTGTGAAACAGGCTAGACCAATTAACCTTAATGACGCTGTTCGACATGCCGTTGAATTGGAAGCTTATAACAAGGCAGAACCCTAACATCTTGAGAGTCAGGGTTTCATAAACACCATGACAGGGAACAATCATCTGTCAACTAACCAGTTCTCAAGCAGTTTACAAAATCATCAAGATACTGTTCAACAACTTGCAAAATCTGTCAAAAATCTTGAAGACATTTCAAACGGTAATAGGAATCAATTTAACGGAAACTTTACTAGTACAAGAAACAGATTTAATAAAACTCCAAGGCAAAAACCTAAATGTTACATCTGTGGTTCTGAAAATCATTTGCACAGATTTTGTCCAAGAAACCACCTAAAACCTACCTAAATAAAAAAGGACAATAATGAATCTAGTAAAAATATTTCATCGATAGGTTCAGGGTTTATAGCTGAGGTAAAGTTGAACGGGTTATACGCCGAATGCTTGATAATTACAGGAGCATCTTTAACACTTATATCAACACAACTAAGGCAGAGACTAAAGATGTATACAAACACCAATAGCTTAGATCAGTATGACAATGAAATATGTACTGCTTCAAACACATGATGTTATGTGCAAAACAAAATTCGTCATTGAACTAGAGGAAACCAAGTGTGAATGGGAGGTTGCAGTTGCGAACATAGACATAGATGCTATGATAGGACTGGATTTTATGAGAGCTCAACATCGTCAGGTTGATGCTGTGCCAAACATCAGTTATTCAAGGAAAAATGTGTAAACTTCAATTGGCTGGAAAAATAGGCTGTAATCGTATCTTTATGTCTGAAAAGGTACAGGTTCCGGCATCCTCTGAAGTTGTAGTGCAAGGTAAAGTATTGATATCACCTGCTAGAAAAGGCATACCTGCACTTATTGAACCATTCGATAACTCGTTGTATACAGGTAAAACCATTGTCGCAAAATCACTTGTGAAACAACAAGAGACTGTACCCATACAGATTATGAACCTTAAAGCTGAACCTGAAATAGTTTACCCAGGAACTTATGTTGCGAACCTAAGTGAAGTATCAAAGGTAAAGTCAGTTAATGATAGAATGTTACATGGCAAAACGTTAGAGAAAGTTCCAACACATTTATTTGACTTATACAGTAGAACAAGCGAAGGCTTGGATAAAATTCAACAAAAACAGGTTACTCAACTGCTAGCTACGTATGGTTATGTCAGATGATGATCTTGGTCGAACCGGTATCATACGACATTAAATAAACACAGGTGATGCAATACCTTTCAAACAGCCATTACGTCGTGTTCCGGTACACCTGGAAAACGAGGTCGATGAACAACTTGATAGCATGCTAAGAAAAGATGACATTGAACCATCATCAAGTCCATGGTCCAACGGTGTAGTTCTTGTAGAGAAGAAAAATGGAACAAAACGTTTTTGCGTTGACTATCGTAGGTTAAATGACGTTACCATAAAAGACGCATATCCATTACCTAGGATCGACCAATGCTTAGACAAGTTAGCTGGGTCAAAGTGAAGTGACTTTGGAATCAGTGGCATAGGTTAGAAATTAGAGAAAATATAGTTGTTAGGAGATGGGACGTGTTGGAAACAGATAAAGTATACTGGCAGGCTGTAGTACCAATTAGTCAAAGGAGAAAGGTTCTTGAGTTTTCACACGATATCAAAGCTTCAGGACATATAGGCATTAGAAAACCTTATCAAAGATAAGACAGAGATACTGCTGGCAAGGACTCCAAAATGACGTGAGAACATATGTTGCTGGTTGTGACCAATGCATGAGACGCAAAGGTCCAAAGAAAACAAAAGTTGCGCCGATGCAAATTGTACGGAGCGGATTTCCCATGGAAAGACTGGCTGTAGACATCCTCGGTCCCTTACCAAAATCTGAGGAAGGAAACCTTTATATTCTTGTTATAGCTGACTACTTTACTAAATGGACAGAGGCTTGCCCAATGCAAAACATGGAGTCTAAAACTGTAGCAGAAATAATGGTCAATGAAATAATTTCAGGTTCGGCGTTCCAAATACCATAGTAACTGTTTGTAAACCAGCTTTTCATGCAAATGTGTAGACTTTTACAAATTGAAAAGACTAGAACCACACCATATCATCCAGAATCAGATGGAATGGTTGAACGCTTTAATCAAACCCTGTGTACTATGCTGAGCGCTTATATTGATGAAAATCATAGAGATTGGGATAAGCATCTTCCCTACGTAATGATGGCATACAGAGCTTCAGAACATGAAACCACGGGGCTAACCCCAAATATAATGATGATGGGACGTGAAGCATCAGCCCCTCTTGATATAATGTATGAAATGCCACCTGCAATCAAATCCATACGGCCAGTTCAGTGGGTTTGGGAACTACAGTTACGTTTAGGAAGTGCAAATTCATTTGTGAGAAGATATACCGGTAAGACAATGATAAGACAAAAGAAGTACCATTATGCAAAATTATCATATGAAAATATTTCTAAAGGTGATCTAGTGTATGTATATTTTCCCGTCAGAAAGGTAGGTTGCACATTTAAAATCAGTTCGTTCTGGAAAGGTCTCTTTACTTTAGAAGAAAAATTATCTGATGTTTTATACAAAATTGACTGTGGTATGAACAACAAAATACAGGTAATACATGTTAACAGACTTATAAAAACAAAAATAATATCAAACAGGGAATGCCACGTACCAAAAACGCAGCCTCCCCAAAACGAGCCCCACAGCACCCAGAAGTGCACACACACACACACACACACACACACACACACACACACACACACACACACACACACACACACACACACACACTACCAACACACACTAGGATACAAAGCAAATACACGAGGACAAAACGAACAATTAAAGGAACACAGTGGGGCACCGCCTTGGAACGGTCAGTGGCAAAAACACCACTGGGGAGCTTAAACCGGTTTATGGTGCGCACCCAACCTCACTCTTACCCCCACCATGTTCCAAAGTCACAGGACAGTGTAAATAAAAGTAATCCCTGCTAGGTGAATCTCTAACACACGCAATGGAAACAAAAGGCATGGTATGTAAAACACAAAAATGCTCGTGTATAAATATATAAAAAGCAAACCTTGAGAACCAATAAACGTATGTACTCAATGCCTTTGCAGAAGGCAGAGCACCAAGAGAAACACCCTTAAGGGCCCGACGAAACAGGCCAGAGGACAGAAATCAAAACAGTTTCGTCCCAGTGGGATTTAAAAACTGTCCATCACAGAGTCCTCTCCCTCTTCCGTCAGACACAATCAAAGAGGGAAGCATAGCGTCCAACTGTAAACGGGTTGAACACCAAACATGCGGTGTGTCTCAAAACAGTTGGGTCGTAACCTCTTTTAACAAAACGTTTTATAATTTTAGCAAATACAGTTGGAAAATTGCCATGACCCAAAATCTTACGAAGTTTGTAAACCACATCCCCATAAAAATCGGGTTTTGAAATACCTTCTCGCAGAAGAGTCTTTAGATTACTATTGAATTTCAAAACCAAATCAGAATTACGATAGTAAAATTTAGCAAAATATTTACGCAATTTGTAATAACGGTAGCCCTGTTGAAGAAGTTTATTTGTAATATATTGATTACGTTCATTGAAATCCTCAACATGACTACACGCTCTGGCAAACCGAATTAACTGAGAAATGTATACCCCATAAGATGTAGCATGAGGTACATCCCCATCCAAATGGGAGAAATTTACAATACTAAAATTAGAATCATCCCTCTTGTCATACATTTTGGTATGTATAATATTATTATAAATAGAGAGATGTAAATCTAAAAATGAAGCACCAGTATCCAAATTGTTAGTTTTAATTAACTGGAGTTCCCGGGGATAAATAGTGTCCACCAATTGACCAAAAAACGGGTTATCCATATTAAGAATATCATCCAGATAGCGTGATGTATTATTAAAAGCAGTGATAATGTCTGCCTGCGTATCTGGAGAAAGACTCAACATAAAGTCTCTTTCATAACAATATAAAAACAAATCTGCGACAAGGGGTGCACAATTTGTTCCCAATTTGTACCGATAACTTGTCTGAAAACTGCATTCCCGAACCTTATATAAATGTTGTTCAATAAAAAGGAAAGGAATAAAAAGCGAAATTACAAGTATTGTCTGGAGAAAACTTGCATGATTTTGTTTAAGGACAGGACGATGAACAGAACATTCCAGACGAAGCTGGAACGAGCGAAACAGAAGAGACAGAACCTTCAGTAAGTCAAAGAGGCAGGATACGGAAGAAACCCGCATGGTCAAATTATTTTTTATTTTTCTACTTTCAGGTCTGAGAATTCTAAGGCGAAGAAAGTGGCAGAAAAGATGATATGTCCTGTATGTAGAGACATTATCGGGCAAAGTGAAACCTTGAAAGAACATGTGCTGAAATGTGTTTCAAGGAGATACATATGCAAAACCTGTTCCCAATCATTTAAAAAGGCAGAGTACTTGCTAAGACATGAGAAACTTAAGCACCAAGATAACTCAACAAAAAGGGTAAGCAGGGTGAAAAAGAAAAGTAGAAACCTAACAAGGCTTCAGATTGTGACAAGAGAACATACAGCTGTAAAGTACAAACCTGTTCGAGTTTGGACAAAGATAGCATTCTTAATAAATCTAAAGAAAACAATGATTCTGACGTTGGATCGGATCCTTACATAGAGCTTCTAGAAGAAGTTCTCGATCAGAGAAAGGTAAATGAGCTTCACACTAGAAGAATATATAGGAAAATGACCATGGCAATTCCTGTGGTTGCACCACCGAGCAAGACACCAGCTTTGACCAACGAAAGGGCTGAAACAAAGAAAGCGAAAGACAGAGAGTCTAGCAGTGAAGAGTCAGATCTAGAAGAAAAGCATGACAAAAAGCCGGAACAAGCTAACCAACGTACAGATAGGGGCACTCATGTAATAAGGGTGCGGTCAAGTGTTGAAACCAATGAAGGAAGAACTGATAGACAAGTAAAGGACATTAAAGAAATATTATCCTCTAAATATGTTGTGCCAGATGGCTTCACCACAATGAAAATGAGATAAGAATTGATGAATTTATCGTTAATCAGGTCAAGATAAGTCCGGAGGACATTAAAATAAAAGTTGTTGGAATGACAACTGAAGTTTTGGTTACCTATCAGAAGTGGAGTTGGTGTGTAGAGACAAGTGTTTTGGTAATATTACTCATGAAAATACAAACAGTACTGGATTCCTACCAGTTCTCGGGCGGAAAATGAACATTTTTGTATTTAGTGTAGCTAAAAATACAAATACTAGTAAACCAATAAAATTTTCACAGGATAAATTTAGGTTCTCCGGCGACATTATAAACTTGTCAGTTTATCGACTGTGTCCACAGCTTGTTTATAAATGTGGTCAGAAAAGGGGTACAATTTCTCTCTTTAAAACCACATCGGGCAACCAATTATCGGGCACTCAACTTTGCGCAAAGCACTATTCCAAACAAAGCTGTTTAGTACTTGTTTTACTATTTTAAATACATGTACGAAAAGAAAACAATAAATATAAGTATATTCCATTCAAGATACACATCATTTAATTTGCATTATTTATATTTATAGTTTACATGTTCACGAGGATAAAATATGAACAGTAACGATTTCTTGCTCATGATGATCCTTAAAAAAGAAAAAAGGGGAAGCCAAAAAAAAAATGTAAGCGTAGTGTTAGCCTTGAACCCATGAGTGTCCGCGTGGGTGGGAAACTATGATCGTAACAACTGAACCATTTCTGATAACTTTTGTCTATGACTGTATTTAGGGGGGGGGGGGGGGGGGTCACTGCTGAAAATCAAAATAACAAGACATTTTATTGACCCTGTTTTTTTATAGAGACTAACATATTGATAGTTAATTTCTGGAAAAGAATGATGGGTCAATGACCTAACTTTTTCGCAATATTAATCTTTAGTGATACACTATCAGATTAAAATGCTAAATGCAGAATTAGCTAGAATTTTGGTATTGTAAACATTTATGTATGTGGTGTGTTTTTCAGAATAGGTATCAATTTTCAATCTTTTCTAGTGTAATGTGTCATACTTTAGGATGAAAAAATAGAGATAGTGGTATTTTTATCATCATCCAAATAAATATTACGCCCCTTATAATTACCCCAGCCACTTTACTAAAACTCATTTTTTCAATTTTTGATAAATTAATATTTTCATGATAAAGGAATAACAAGGTTTTTAAGATATTTCACCTAAATGCAATAAAAACTGAGGGCATTTTATTTAAAATAGCATGTTGTTACAGTGCCCCTAAGGCACCCCAAAGTCCACATTCTTATATCCCAAATTTGTGTTTTAAGATAACTGAACTGTACAACATGTAGAAAGTATGATGAAACATAATGATTTTGATACATTTTGTAGGGAAGTTATGGGTATTGTGTGCTTGTTATTCATCTGCTATGAAAAAAATCTTGTATTTATGATAAAATATTTCGAAGTAAATTGAACAAAAACATACAAGGGTAGATGATATCCAAGTTCATTTTGTAAATACCGGACACGACCGATGACCTTCTGTATCAGTTTAGCGACTCAAAAACGCTGAGAACGGAGTTGCATGTCCTTTTTATGTGTTTCTTCTGCTTGTACAAAACCAAGTTGTCTGTGTTAATTTCAGTATGGGGGACATTTGCGCATTGCGGTGTCAGAATTTTAATGTTATTGACCTTGGTACATGAATCTCGCTAGCATTTTACCTACATATATTTGTTGTGTTGTATTTTCGTTTTACATGTTTTTTTTTTGTATTTCTATTCTCGTTCTACCAGGATTTATTAGATTACCCTGATTCTACGTTAGAATTCAACTCAATTTTAAAACGGTATCAATTACTTTGATTCGGATGTTATAAACGTCGAATCAACAATGTATACCAGCTATATAAGATAATTTCATCTTTTTTTGTAAAGAGTTATAGTAATTCAACACTTAGAAATTGTATCTGCTATTGATATTATATAATTATGATGTGTTTGTAAACTTTATGAGGCTGATTCTCCTAGTATGGACCTATCTCTGAATAATACAATTTGAAATTTCACCCGAATAACTTTGAGAAACAGCTTGAAAAACGTCTACACTAATGGAAAAGCCATTACAATCAATTAATCAAATGGTCCCAAACCAGTCATAAAACGTTGTTTGCTATGTCATTTTACACCTGACTGACGGCGCTTTTTTGGAATGGTAGTCGCTTGGCAAGAAAAATAAATAACTATCTACATCTGAAAATGATAAGTTTGAATGAGATATAGCACGGTGAAATTACTCATCGTCGTCAAACACATGTAAATATTTTATGACTTTTAATTTGCTCATTAAATTCATTTGTATATCTACAAACCATAATTATGCAGTGAAATGACGGGCTTCAAATCTATGTACCTTTACAGTATCTATCCCAGTAGTGGTTTTACAAGCACCGTAGGAATCCCATGCATATTTGTACCTAACGAAATTTGAAAATTAAGGGAGATTTGTTGTACCTGACTGCAATACCCATTCCGTTTTGTCCAAAGTTGTGATGGCAGTGGTTACTATTTACTGTGTGGGGAAGAACTCGCCAGATTTCATCTGCTGCTTTCCCCTTCAGTCCGCCTGAAGCTTTATTTCTAGAATTAGCCTAACGATGCTTAACAGTTTTTTTTCAGATGTGTATATGATTTTTCGGAATACATTACCGTTTATAATTATTGTTAATTGAGATCGTATTGAGTATATTTATGTGAAAAAATATTGTTTACCGTTACAAAAACAACAGTAATTATGGTTTTATTTTGTCGTCAAAACACGCCCCAGCATGTTTAAGGATATAGAATTTCTCTTTTTTTGTTGGGGGGGGGGGAGGCCTTAAAATCCACTAGAAAACATGTGCCTACAAATTTTTTTTGCCCAGCTACACCCCTGGTGTACCGTTACAAACTGAACCCCTGCTTTTATCTCAGCGCATGCACAATAAAATCGGAAAACCCCCAACTGCTGACAGCTTATATTATAAATAGTAACACAATAGAGAGGTGATATAAGCGGGATGTTTTAAAAATATGAGAAGTTTGAGTTATCTATTTAGGTACTTAAACCGAAAGAACAATCGTCCAAGTGACATGGTTCCGTAATCTAGGACCTTGAGTACGGTACAAAGCCTGTACGGTACGAAACATAAAACCGCCCGAAGATCTGGTAGCGCCCGAGAACTGTAGGAACCAAAAAAAAAAAAAAAAAGTGGGGGGGTAAAAGGATAACAAGTAAAAAAAAATTTAAAAAAGGGTGGGGGTAAAAAGAAAAAACTAAAAAATAATTCAAGTTACATAGTATTGTGTTTGTATGCATACATGAATGTGACGTGAATAAAGTCAAGCGGAACGCTTGAAATTGGCGTGGGTAATGTCCTGAAATTATTCTTTTCGATGATTTTTACTTCTTTATTAATTAATATTGTTTAAGCGTCTGGGCGACGGATTGAAATTTATAATTTCACAGCGCCAAAATTTTGCAGTTAAGAAGATATCTAAGTTATTTATGGAGAAAATATTAGACTGTTGTTTGAAGTAATTGAATATTTAAGAATAAATAACAAACCAGGTCTTTTACTTTTTGCAGACTTTGAAAAAGCGTTTGACAGTGTAGATCATGACTTTATTTGTAAATGTTTGAAGTATTTTAACTTTGGTGATCCATTAATAAATTGGGTTAAACTTTTTTATAATGACATAGTAAGTGTTATGTCAAATAATGGACATCTTTCTTAACCTATACCGATCAAACGCGGAGTAAGACAAGGGTGTCCACTTTCGTCCTCTTTATTTGTAATATGCATTGAAGTCCTTTCAAATTGTATAAAAAATGAGCAAGAAAGAAAATGTATCAAGGTAAATGATGTTGAAATCAAGCAAACACTGTTTGCAGACGATGCAACTTATGTCAACAATGGGACACGGGAATCGTTTGGGAAGTTAATAGAAATATTAGTGTGTTTTGAAAATGCCTCAGGACTAAAATTTAATACAAATAAATCTACAAATCTTAGAATCGGATCTTCACGCAACACCAACGTAAAATTTTGCCAAAATAGAAACTTCGTTTGGACTTCAAATTCAGCTAACACACTGGGAATGACTTTTACTAATGACCCTGAAGAAAATGTTCATTTAAACTTAGAACCAAAACTAGTAAATTTCAAAAATTGTTTGAAACAATGGCAACATCGAAAACTGACGTTGCTTGGCAAAATCACGGTTATAAAATTTTTTGCACTGCCGAAACTGATATATCCTCTTACAGTACTACAAAATCCACATGAACATGTTATGAAAACCATTATTAAAACTATGTTTGAATTTCTTTGGGAGAACAAACCAGAAAAAAATAAAAAGAGAAATTATCACATTAGATTATGGACTAGGGGAGGGGTTAAAAATGATTGATTTAAATAAATTTCTCAACTCATTAAAAGCCAGTTGGGTTAAAAGAATAACGGATGAAAATAATCATGGCTAATTAAAGTCTTTTATGTTAACATTATGAAAACTATGGAGAAGCCTTAATATTTTATAGTAACATAGGAGAACAAGAAATCAAAAAATAAGCAAAGGGAACAAATTCTTCAAAGATGTTTTGAATTCATGGAGAAAAATAGATCTAAATCTAATGAAAACCAAACAAATAAGGAAACAAATAATTTGGAATAACATTAACATAAAAAATGCAAATGGTACATTTTTTTATAAAAAAATGGTTTGAAAAAGGTATTAAATATTTAGAACACTGTTTTGATTATAGAAGCAATGAATTCTACACGTTTGAAGACTTTAAGTTTCTATACAACATAGAAGATAGCGATTTTCTTAAATATAATCAATTAATAACAAGTATTCCAAAAAATCTAAAAACGAAAATATCAACAACAAAAAACGAGACAAGATGAAGAAACTATAAACTTATTAAAAGATTTATACCCAAGTATTCAACAATACTATTGATATAAAAATAAGAAACTTTCAGTACAAACTTATAATGCGTATCATCCCAACAAACACTTTTTTATATAAATGCAAATTAGTAAATTCAAATCTCTGTGATTTTTGTAACCGACACGAAGAAACATTAGAGCACCTTTTTTGGATATGTGATATAGTTCAAGTCTTTTGGAATGGATTAAGTAACATATTGAAGGAAAAAAAACATATATTTTGAATTTCCAGGATATATGCTTTGGTATAAATATCAAAAATAAATTTACCAGTGCTACTAATTTTACGATAGTAGTTATGAAATAGTATATTTACCAAATGAAAAATAGAAAACAAATACCGGTGTTTTGTCATTTCAAACATTATCTTACAGTCAGAATAGAAATCGAACAAGAAATTGCTTTAATACAAAACAAAATTGAACAACATGAAAGAAAATGGCAATTTTTGAATTTTTGTTCATAAAACATACGTCAAAATATTTCTAAAATACTAGGATGTTGTCTTTTAAATCTTTGAGTCAAACATAATATAACAGCATAATATCAATAATATCAAGATTGACACCCATCATACCGATTTCATTAAGGGATATCATACTTTCAATTCTCTTTTCCTCCAAAAGCTTTCTTTTCTTTACTGTTCCTTTTTGCATAATTTGGCTCTTCTTTTCGTTCTCCAAAATACAACTCCTTTCTTCTTTAATTCTTTGTTATTAAAAAACCTGTATATGCATATTACATAAAGTGTTAAAAAACTATATTTACATTACAATGTTATGTTGTGTATATGCATGTATATTGGAAATTGAATAATAAAAGATAAAAAAAAAGTTATTTATGTATGCCATACCTTTAGAAAGTCAAAATTTCCTTCGCTGATCATGATAAGATGCAGGTAAACGTATTATTAGGCAAATAGACCTTTTGAAGTAAAAGTCAATAGACGCTTATTGAAATAAGAATGTAAAGCAGACAATAAGGTAAAAGTCAATAAGAATCCGATTGAAAGAGGGTATAAAAAGGCAAACAAGGCCTCGGTTTAGTCAGATTTTTGCTAGCATCGGAGGAGTACACTTGGATAAGAAGAAAATATTCTTTAATAAATCACATTTATAACCAGGACTTTGGCGTAGTTAGAATAGGCGCGATTCCTCATACTTGCGGTGTATACCCATACTTGCAGGGTCCTCTTGATAAATATACAACACTAAAGTCCGGGTCGCGGTTTATAAGTTAGTGGTTTATGAAGTAGAGTTTGAGACCTGGTATAGTCTGAAACCAGGTACGAATCGAAGGGCTGAAACAGTGTTTGAGATACGGTTAGGGGGTGATAAACGACAGTTTGAAACGACAGTTTGGACCTTGGTAGACCTAGGAAGAGAGAGTCCCTCATACTTGCAGTGTATACTCATATTTGCAGGGTTCTCTTATTCCTAATATACCTTGGGTCGTGTTTTAATTAGTTTTAACATTTTATTCTCAAGTTGATTTAATTTAGTTCAAGTTTTAAACGCAATCATTGTAACAATAATTTGTTTTCAATCAAAGACCAAGAAGGTCGATGCAAATTAATATATAGCACCAGCAGAAGCTCTGACTGTCCAAGACCGAAACGACTCGGTACACATAACAATACTATACTCACCAGTTTCTTGACTATTACTGAAAAATCACGTTCCGTACAACCACATATTGCAGTTTTTTCATATGATAGTCAAGTTGTTTTTATTGCTTCACTTCAAAGTGATATTTTATTATAAACGTCACTTAGAACAGTTTATGCTAAATAAAACAGAGATGTGAAAAAAGTGTATGTGCACCTTTTGATAATCACAGTTTCAGTTCAAATAGCCATAATTCATAGAGTTAAAGTAGTCTGTTGGTCGATTTAACTAAATTATAAGCAACTTGAATGAAATGTCACTTACACTTTTTTGCGTTTAAACAGTGGACATAAACAAATCTTCAAATGTAAGTTACAAATAATTTTAAGAAACGGTGCTCATGTTTGACAGATAACTTAAAGTTTTGTTGTTAAGAAACAATATCAATGATTCATAATTACAAACAATGTAGCACTTGGTAGTCCTATAATAAAAAGGTTGTTATCATAGTAATGTGATCCAGACACCAGACTGGCTCTCGTCGAGCTCACACAATACTCGTGCTCCGCTCTCGTATTGATGCGATGCACAACTCGAGCAAATTTGGCATTCTGGATCACATCAGAATTGCAAACTAAAATTGCTTTCCATAGAACACAAATGCACCCAGTTTCCACCCACTGTTAAAAACAAGAGCATACTTCCTTAACTTTGCTCTTACTTAGTGATGAGTGATGGCATTAACAAAACTTTATTCAGATTGATGCAAAATCACTATGTGAAACACCTGTATTTCATTTAGTCAAGGACCATGACTCAGCTGTCACTGCCATGATAAAATAACTAAAAACCACATGCACAACTTCTTGTTTCAGTAAACATTTGTTTAAAGTTTGGTGACTCTGTGTCAATTGTTTGCAGAGCAATGTGTGCGCATTCAGAATGCCCTGATTTTGACTAAGTTAGAAATAAATTTGGAAAATAAATGCAAGAAAACGACACTTAAGTTGAAAAGGAAGCAATGGGTGTAAATGCTTGGATTGCAGTATTATTGGAGACAAAATTAAGCGCCAAGCTAGGATTGCAGTATTATGGGATACAAAATTAAGCGCAAAAAACGCCTACTGGTGCAAAGTGAAAAACAATGGAAATGTAGTATTTCACAAAACAATATATTGCTGGAAGTCTTGACATAATTCCAAGAACATTTACACATTTTGAATCTAAGAATGAAAATGAGAATGTTAAGAGAAACACTAGTAATGCAGGACTTTAAAAATAAAATCGGAATGAAAAGACTTAGACATGCCACATTTGTATATAAGTAGTGTTGGACTTAACCATTAAGCTCAATATGTCACATGTTATCTGATTTTACTAATGGAATATGATGAATGTTTATGTATTTTCCTTTCTACTGTAGTGACACTCGTGATGGTAGTAATGGTTTCAGTTTAATCGCAATTCATCTTTCTGACAAAAGAAATTCATATGTTTCTAAAATCACATCAATGAATTAGTGTTTTAAAAGGCCGTTAAAAACTCGTTAGTGACAGCTTAAACAGTTGGCGTGTGTTTTTTTATTTACTTTCGTTTTCATTTAAGAAAGATAAAAACATTAAATAATGTTCCATTTTAACTTGTTTACATTTTGTCACGATAGTTTTCTAAGATATATGATAAATCAGTTGTTTTCATATCTTTACAAGATACCAAAAAGTAAACCGAAATCTTTAATTCACCCTTGCAATAGACATTTGCGAGGTAAGTCGGAAGGCGATAGCGAATGGCAGATTGTGAACATTTTATGGGGAATTCCAAAATAACACATTTCAAAAAGGATTAGTTGTCGATAAAAGGTTATTTTTGCAAAGAGCATTATTTCGGAAACTCATGATTGCACATATATTTTATAATTGCGTTCATAGTATTTAATTGATTAGAGCGATTTCTTTTCGCCTACAAACAAGAGATGGACATACTCTAACCGTCAGGGGAAGTAATTGTCTTGGGTGCGCCAAATCAGAGCTGATGCTCCTGCAACATTTCATTTCAAAAATGGCATGTTTGCCCTGATGTCTATAACGGGCTATATACCTATTCAAACGATAGCACTTCCTTCTTTCTTGACCAGGTTTTCGTCGCAAATGTGTCACAGTATAAGAAGTCTTGACATGATTTCTATTTGGACAGATCTTGTGGAAACAGTAAATCATTGGCAATTTGACGCATAAATCCAAACTGCTGGGCATCATTTTGATACCCAAGGAAGCCACATTTTAGGCACAGATATTCGGGGTTTGGACAGAAAAAATTATTGAAACTTATTTACACTCAGAAGTCGATTTCTCTGCAAAATTACTATAGTGTATCAACTTATCGGTCTCATCTGAAAGGGAAAACTGTTGTCTGCAAGAATAAGTCAGGATACACATCAAATCCGGCCGCTTCGTATCAAAATTCTACAAAAACTTGCAGATGCGGTCTTGCCACATCTCTCATTGACTAGTTTACATGAATTCTTCTACTTCAACTAAAGGCGTTGCGAACCAGCACGTGTTTATAATTTGCACGGTTTAAATACGGTGACTTAGTTTTGGCGATTAGACTTTGTACAACACGTTCTGGCTCCCCGTGCCTTTAATTGAAGTATAAAGTGAAAGCGGTTCCGATAAAATCACGTGAGTGATACTTGTATATATATTTTATGATTGCGTACATAGAATTTAATGATTAGTCATAAAGTATAAAGCTAATAAGTATAAATGCGCTCTGGCGTGTTCCATATCTTACAGGCTAAATACGAGAATTCATAAAAAGAGTTACAATTATTTTTTTTCTATCAAGACCCCCCGCGTATCTGCGACTTTAGATACCGAATTCTGCCAGTGTTATCTATAATTTACTTGAATGAATCCATTTATGTCACGCCTATGTTTGGCACGCATATATCGTGCAGATTGTTTTGACAGTCTAAAACGTAATACTGTAAACAGTATATTATGTGGGCAAATTAATTCACAATATGATATTACACAATTTTTAAGTCTGATTAAAGAATCTTGATATTCAGTCAGTTTGATGAGAAATCAGTCATATATAAAATAAGTATAAAGCCGTTATAGACATCAGGGCGAACATGCCATATTGTGACATGAAGTATTGCAGGAGCATCAGCTTTGTTTGGGCGCACCCAAGACAATTACTTCCCCAGACTGTTAGAGTATGTGCATCTCTTGTTTGCAGGCAAAAAGAAATCGGTTTAATCATTTAAATTCTATTTACGAAATTATGAAATATATTTGCAATTATGTGCCTCCAAAAATGATGCTCTTTGCAAAAATATTGTTTTATACGACAACTAATCACTAATTTGAAATGTGTATAATTTTGAGATGTTCCCCATAAAATGTTCACACTCTGCCATTTACTATCGCCTTCCGACTTACCTCGCAAATGTCTAATAGTTGATAAGTTGCATATTAATATATATAGGCATTTTGAAATTAACAAGCCGTTTAAAAAAAAACGAAAGACAATTAGGAGTACTAATTTCATCTTCTAAATAACATAAAACTTTGGCTTTTATTGTTTATCAACAAAAAACATATCGTTGGCAAATTATAATCTAAACTTTAAATCTTCTTAACATATATATTTGGTCATAAATTATTCTTATCACTTGGACCTTTAACATACCTTTTCTGTTTATGCAATTTAAAACTCTAGAAAGTTGTTTCTATATCATTTTACTTACCTTCAAACGTTTAGAACAGTTCGTTAATTTAATTCATTTTGACAAGTATGTCTTTAATCATACTAATAGTATTTTCTTTGATAATAGTATTTTCTTTTATACATAGAACTTCAACAAAAGGTTTCCAATGAAACCAATTGATATGTAGATAACAGCCGCCTAAAATACAAAGATTTCAAGTTATATGCTAGGTATATTTGCTTTACAATTTCAGAATTCTACAGACTTATGAGATAAATACGGAATATTATAACAGTCGGTTGATCTGCGGCGTCGTATCTTTTGAGTTGGCTGTATAGTTCCGGATCACGTTAATGACGTCACTTGTGTCTTCCGTGTATAAACAAACAACCGTAATAGTTTAATAGTTTAGTTTTTTAGTTTGATACTATTTTATTGTTCTATGTACAAGTACACGTATAACATTTGGTTAGAAACAATTTAAATACATTTGACAAATGGATTGGGCCACGAGTTATAGCAACATCAGTAAACGGCCCTCTCCAAAACAACCGTAATAAAAAGTAAATGCAAAATATTTATCATCTTTCTGGTTTATCTAATGAAAAAAAGACATTGCATTCATTTGTCTTCAAAGGTGACATTAAAAAAAATGTAACGACAATAAAACTAATCTTATTTTACTGCAGCAATGTGGATCTATTTTTCAACTTTTAGTGTAGTAATATGATATGAATATGCATTTGTGTACAACTTACACGGTGGACAGATAAGATACGGCTAAAATCATCTGATACGGACAATTTGATACGGGATGTTGTATTTTACTGCACAAATACTAAAGAAGATTCAGATAAACATTAGTAGGTATATAATAATGTGTTATAGCAAATGTACTTGATGATATGAATTACATAAAATCTTATTATAGTAGTTATCATGTGGCAAATATATTGAATGGATTCTGAGTGGTCTAGTGCCGCCGAAATATACCGAGCACAAAACTTTTATTAGCGTAAACTCCGGCTCCAGCTGTAAGTGTCATTGTAGTCGCCTATTCGGCTGAAGAAATATCTGTAATATTTGTTTAAACTCAAACTATAATTAAGCCTAGCATTCCATATTGTCAGTGGCGATTGTAACACCGAAACGAAACCGAATCTTATTTCATACCGAGTTCTATTCGTTTCGGACCCGGCTTGTGTTTTCACATTTAAAGGTGGTCAATCAAATTTAAGCAACAACTGATGACCATTTTTACTTTTTGCATTTTCAGTTAGAGATTTATTTTAGGAACAAAACTACCCATTACATAGAGTTAGATCCCTATTCGAAATTTAAATTTTATTAACTTTTGTAACATTTTGCTATTACTCCTCTTTAATATGAACGTATTCAAAAAGTTGAGTATTTCTTTTTGATTTCAATATAATTTCTGCTTTTACATTTGCATTAGATAGACAAAGACAAATTTTAATATTCTGAACCAGAAGGCAAACCACGTGTAGCTTCTGAATTCATTAATGTCCTATCTATCTTGGGTACGCAACCAAGATAAATAAAGGGAGGTAATAATAATACTTCAAACTTGCTTTTCTAATCAATTTCATTTAAATATATAATTTCTAATGCAAATATTTTACAAATATGATATTATATTCATATCTTTCCTTAGGCAAAGTATGTGTATTAAATTTGTACTTATGATCAAATAACTCTATCTTGGTTGGGCAACCAGGATAAGGAAATCAAATTTTGAAAATACCTCCATTGAAAATCTTACATTTACATGAAATAAGCACTAAGTGAGCATAAATGAGTGTAAATTATCTGGGGTCGTATTAAGGTAGCATCTTAAGTGATTTCTTAATTATTTTAACTTAAGTCCAAACTTTTGGATTATTGTAATTTACTCAAAAGTCAATGATTGTGTGTTATTTCATCATCATTATAGAAAATGGTCATGTAAGATTTAGTAAATGTTTAACATGCTGCAATGTACATTATTCTGTTTCAATTATCTTTTGAAAAAAAAATTGTTAATTTTATGGAAACTCTAAAGATTTGACTTAAGATGCTACTGGAACATGAACCCCGATCTTAAAGTTTCAAACAAATCTGTTACTAGGCCAAAATCTGAGTATCCACCTTTAAACCGAATTTGACCCGAATCTGTAGTTGAGCATTTGTATTATTTCAATGATATAGAGGAAGAAATATCAGCACAACGTATAAGTTATATTAATGTTTCAATATTTTTATCAATACATGTAATTACGACATACAACGAAATAAACAATCTATGTGTTTGGAATTAAAACGTTGCCACATCCTGCCTATATGCATGATTTTGCTCCGTTCTACTTTGCTCTTTTTACCAGCCACGAGCTGATCACTTTGATAATTTCGACTTACTGAAGTTTTTTCTTGAAATGTGACTTTATCATGTGACAGTATTATGATGTGCGAGAAATAATGGGGGACATTGCATCTTTTCACGAATCATAAAATACAATTCCTCTTTAAGACATATTAGCGTCGATAAATGACAAAAAAAAAATAGCGAACAAGTATCCTAAACTAAGCCGTCATTGAGTAGCTGAAAAATCAAAAATGTATCATATTCACACAAACTGTCTGGACTTACATCAAAATATAGCAAAAGCAGGAAATATCTATGAGTAGCTAAGCAGTGCAAACCGTATCTAAGCTAATTGTCTCATCATAAAATAGTAATATAATGATGTATGAGATATTTTGCGAAACTTTGCGTATTTTCATGAACCATCAAATACGTTACCTCTTGAACACATATTGGCGTCGATAAATGACCGATAGAAATATAATTAAAACATATGCTAATTCAAGCCAATTTTACAATCTAGAAAAGCAAAAAAAGTCACATGTTCTCACATTTTTTCGAGACTTGGAATCAATATAGCAAAAAAGTTGAAATCTATGAGTGACTGAGCAATGCAAGCCTAGATGTATCCTAAACAATTATTACAGAAAAATAATACATTGTGCAGATTGCCTCTTTTCATGAATCACAAAATATGTTACCTCTTGAAGACATATTGGCGTCGACAAGTGATCAGTAGAAATATCATTAAAACAATAAGTAAAGCTCAGTCATTCTTGAGTAGCTGAAAAGTCATAAAGGTGTCATGTCCAAACAAACTTTCGAAATTTACCATCAAAATGTAGCAAAACTAGCTTATATCTATGAGTGGCTGAGCATTGCAAGCCGAGATATATATAAGATAATAATTATCAAAAAGCAATATTCTTATGATTTGCGAGACATTGTGCTGGGCATTGCAACTTTTCTCTAATTATAAAATACTTTACCTCGTGAAAAAAAAAAAAAAAAAATATCAAACAGGGAATGCCACGTACCAAAAACGCAGCCTCCCCAAAACGAGCCCCACAGCACCCAGAAGTGCACACCACCAACACACACACACACACACACGACGGGGGGGGGGGGGCCCCCCCCACACACACAAAAAAAAAAAAAAAAAATGTACACACACACACATATACACTACCAACACACACTAGCATACAAAGCAAACACACGAGGACAAAACGAACAATTAAAGGAACACAGTGGGGCACCGCCTTGGAACGGTCAGGGCAAAAACACCACTGGGGAGCTTAAACCGGTTTATGGTGCGCACCCAACCTCACTCTACCCCCACCATGTTCCAAAGTCACATGACAGTGTAAATAAAAGTAATCCCTGCTAGGTGAATCTCTAGCACACGCAATGGAAACAAAAGGCATGGTATGTAAAACACAAAAATGCTCGTGTATAAATATATAAAAAGCAAACCTTGAGAACCAAAAAACGTATGTACTCAAGCCTTTGCAGAAGGCAGAGCACCAAGAGAAACACCCTTAAGGGCCCGACGAAACAGGCCAGAGGACAGAAATCAAAACAGTTTCGTCCCAGTGGGATTAAAAAGACTGCCCATCACAGAGTCCCCCCTCTTCCGTCAGACACAATCAAAGAGGGAAGCATAGCGTCCAACTGTAAACGGGTTGAACACCAAACATGCGGTGTGTCTCAAAACAGTTGGGTCGTAACCTCTTTTAACAAAACGTTTTATAATTTTAGCAAATACAGTTGGAAAATTGCCATGACCCAAAATCTTACGAAGTTTGTAAACCACATCCCCATAAAAATCGGGTTTTGAAATACCTTCTCGCAGAAGAGTCTTTAGATTACTATTGAATTTTAAAACCAAAATCAGAATTACGATAGTAAAATTTAGCAAAATATTTACGCAATTTGTAATAACGGTAGCCCTGTTGAAGAAGTTTATTTGTAATATATTGATTACGTTCATTGAAATCCTCAACATAACTACACGCTCTGGCAAACCGAATTAACTGAGGAAATGTATACCCCATAAGATGTAGCATGAGGGTACATCCCCATCCAAATGGGGAAATTTACAATACTAAAATTAAAATCATCCCTCTTGTCATAAATTTTGGTATGTATAATATTGTTATAAATAGAGGGATGTAAATCTAAAAACGAAGCACCAGTATCCAAATTGTTAGTTTTAATTAACTGGAGTTCCCGGGGATAAATAGTGTCCACCAATTGACCAAAAAACGGGTTATCCATATTAAGAATATCATCCAGATAGCGTGATGTATTATTAAAAGCAGTGATAATGTCTGCCTGCGTGTCTGGAGAAAGACTCAACATAAAGTCTCTTTCATAACAATATAAAAACAAATCTGCGACAAGGGGTGCACAATTTGTTCCCATGGGAATACCAATTACTTGTCTGAAAACTGCATTTGCGTCGACAAATGAACAAATAGAACAAATATCAAAATATATGTAAATCTAAGCCATCATTGAGTAGCTTTAAAGTCAACAGTATGTCATATTCACAGAAATGTTCGAGACTTATAATCACAATAAAGCAAAATTACCTTTATCTATGAGTAGATGAGTATTTCAAACCTTATCTTAGATAATTATGATAAAAAATAATATCATAATGTGAGAAACATTGTGCAGGGCATTGCATCTTTTCACGATTCATGAAATACGTTACCTCTTGAAGACATATTGGCGTCGACAAATTAACAGAAATAAACATAATCAAAGTATATGTAAAACTAAGCCATCACTAAGGAGCAGAAAAAGTAAACAATGTGTCATGTTCACACAAACGGCCTGACTTACCTTCAAAATATATCTAAACAGTTAAAACCTTTGATTAGTTGAGCAATGCATACCTCCAAATAAATCAAATTTAATTGTTTAATGTTTGTGTTTTTCATTTCTCCTCGACTATTTTGGCTATCACTCATGCTGCCTCAATGAATTAAAATTTAATTTTAATGTCAAGAATTTTTAACCCTCCGTTGATACCATGAAGGTTAATGGCATTCCTCTGACTGAAGTAGAAGAGGCTATTTACTTAAGTGTGTAATCATCGACAATGAACAACGCTTAGAGGAAAGCAAGCGATAATTAGAAGAAAATATTCAAATTTCCGTGACACAGGCCATGATCTCAAAGGCATGGACACATGTGTACATAAACGGCTCTGCTACAGCTGCTATACAAATATATGCAATTGATTTGATGTCAGTAGCATTCCATTTATTTCCAGAGTATTTCTGATGAATTGCAGTGATTGTTAACCTTAACTTAGAACAAACATATTATCGCTTAACTTTCTTTTCTTTACTTGGAGCATGTTTGAATTACTGGATTTATCTTGACAATAGATTGTATTAAAATCGCTTAAGAGAAAGCATTCTTGGGTTGAACAGTCTGCAATATCCAATTGTGTACCATACAAATCAATCCAAGCTTGTTGCTATTTAAATGGTCGGTTTACACAGTTCACAAGAAAAGGTTTACACTGCTCATAATATATCTGAAGCCATACTGACTCGATGTCGTTAGCTTCGATATCATATCTTCCTTAATATGATATATTATTAGTCATGTATACAATTATATCACCGCCTTTCTTTCGATTGCGGTATTTTCTTTCAAAGGTTCAAATTCTTATTTATGATCCATTATCCTCAGAATAATTCTGTTAAATATTTTTCACTTAAGCCTAACATATCAGTCGATGAAGGATATACAAGAGTCCTCTAAGTTCAGTATATAGTTTTTTGTTCATCATGATTGATAATTGATGTTTTTTTCTTCTGCTGTCTATTTTTAGTAAGTGATATATCTACTTAAATTTAAGCTAAGATCTTGTTTTAAGGTACCGGTCGATGCTAATTTGCTTTAAAATCGCAAATTTCTGTTTTCATGCATTATTTTATGTTCAATTTCTTCTACATATAAGCGAAATCAAAGATGCTGAAAAAATAATTAAAACGTGCTTTATGAACCGTTAAAGTTGATCGGTATGTATTCCAACAGCGTCGCGCTCTATGTGTGTCAGTAACCGTCCATAGCTCCGCCCCTTTTGAGGCGCCGATAAGGGATAATCAGTAAACTGGTAGAGTCAACCGGTATTGATCAATTAATTGTTTCGATGATTAGATGTGCACGCTTAGCAATTCAGCAATTAAAAATGAACAATTATCAGGTAATTGTAAAAAATTGGATTATTTGTTTGTATAAATTGTCATCCCACTGAAATACTAACTGCATACTATCAATGCGTAAATCAAATTCGTTTTTATTTTTGACAGAATCTATTAAAATGAATGCAAAAGATAAACGAATATGTTACGAAAACAAATAAACTAAAAGTTATTCTCTTTACAAATCCTTCCACACAAGTCGGCCTGTGAAGAAATGTGTGACCTAAAAGCATTTGAATATTAGAATTCATAAAAGTTTGTGAATTACTTTTTTCAAAAAATGAATATGCATTTGATCTGGAAGAAAAGTTGTAATAGAACGTTTCGTTTTCGAATAAGAAGGTGTCTTGGTAAAGCTGCATATGCGAAGACCAGAAGTTTATCATATAATGAATTGTTCACTAAACAAACGGGGTTGTGATGCACAGAAGTAAGCAGGTACATGTATAATGATTCTAATGTTAGAAAAAAGTGTAATCATTACTTTCTCGTGGTGGTATTATCTCGGTCCCTTTTCATAAAGATACATTTCACTGTCGTAAAGGCACACCTGCTCATCTAATAATTATAATAATAATTTATATTGTTTATATTTTTTTGCCGAATGTTTACTAAAATACAAAAAAAACTAGCATTCATAAATCGAAAATTGGGAACTATGAAACGAAAAGAAATTTTTCATAATATTTGGACTACATGGAGACAAATAACAAGGATATTTTTTATCATAATATAACTGGTTTTTATTGTCAATTTTACAAACGAGTTTCAAAGCGTTAATAAATCAGAATACATAAATTATCTTCAATCCATGGTACTGTATGAGATGCCTCGGGCGTCATCAGTATGACACGCGATCAGTAAAGCACGCGCGCGAGGTATGGTTGACTAAGTAGGTAGGTATAGACCGTAGCCGACATTACACATATCGATGATGCTTGATTAGAAAACAAGATGCCGAATCATTCTGGCTCATAACAACAACAACAAAAACACTAAACAAACTGTAAAGCATAGCCTACAACAAAGGAGTGAAATATACCTATATAAATGAACTATTTATACTAAATTATTTACATCGGGTCGTACCGATTATACCTCGAACGAGGTTGGTGGACCTAATAAGCACAATTACAAACAAACTAAATTGTTTACACACTTGGAGCCACTTCTAACCAGACACTTATATAACTCGGTATAACTGGATAATTTGTATGCGGATTTCTTTCAAGTTTAGAATGTGATTGATTCAACACATCATACATACTTCTGCGAAATTAAATTCTAATTGATTAAAAAATACATATAAAACTTAACAAATTGAAAACATCATTGTAAAATCCGATTTCACAAAATGACAAGTTTTTTTTCACAACGGTACAGTTAACTATCATAGTATTCAAATGAATTTGCGTTCATGACAAAGTCATTTTTAGCAATTTTCATAACCTTTTATTATGTTATATCTTATAATTTGTATAAAACAGTTGTACAAAGGGCACTGCATGGTAGTTGTGTTTATTATTTACAGATGTTGCCAAATTTTATTCATCGCCTTATTAGCTCAGATTACTAAATTAATTACTTTTTTGTGTGGATAAAATCGGAGTTTTACCTAATTATATTTTTTAAAAGTTACATCAAATGCTTAAACACCATTAACATGTTTTCAAGTCGTTTACAACAGCTTCGAGTGTAATAATTATCAAATACCCCGCCGACTTTCCTGCAGATATAAGTTCTCGTTCAACTTTCTCCATTTTCCCCGCTGTGTACCTAAAATACCTTTGATAATCACGTGACCGTCTTGTCGAAATACCGTGGAAGCAATAAATCACAAAGAAAAAGGTTGTATTTCTCGCATTAAAATGATTTTGTGGGCGGATCTTGTATTTTTTCTGATATGACAGGGTTAAGTAGTGTATGGATAATCATATAATTGTACTTACGTATAATTGGATGCATTTAAACGGGTTTTGTTTCATATAATCCAATCAAATTATGAGTGTCTTTAGAAATCGGCGATTTTTGACACTTGCTTTGAAGGAAGATGTGTCAACTTTGAACAAGCATAATTTTGTTAATTGGAGGTCGATTAACATGGGGTTTGGACCAGTTTAAAGAGAATTTAATTACGGAGGGATCTGTGTCAGGAATTTTTTATAAATTGGTCAGGGAATTAATCATCTTTAAATACGTAACAAGCGGTCAGAAAAAAAGGCTGAAATTTCTTTGATGTTAAATATTTTTTGTTTGGAGAATGATATGGAAAATCTGTGACACGGATCCCTAGACATTATAATTATATACATCTTTTATGAATTTGGTGGTAAAAATCGAAAAAACGGCTTTGCTATCGCTGTTCAAAATTTTACGAAATTTATCAAATATCATACAATGTCAAAGGCCAAAAACATAAAAAAGTTTTAAAAATCATGAAAACTGCTTGTTTTAGTCATAATCTATATAAAAGATACAAAATATATAATACAATTATTGTCTAATTGGGTAATTTAACTCCACTGAGCCGACCCTCGACCGGTACCTTAAAAGAAAATTACACTTACATGTTACCTCGTGATAGTCACTGTATATACGGTTCAAAAGATCAGAATGTAATATTTAAAAAGTGTCTGAATGAAATTCCATAACTAGCAGGGTCCATTTACGATTTGTCATATAACCATTGTTATTATAAGTGTGTCTGATATTATATGGCAAATGAAAACATTAGGTCTCCTTCATCTTTTGTTCAACAGTAATTCAGTGATGTAAAAAAATATTATATTTGAAAGATATAGAACTAAATTATTTTGATAATATTAATTTCATATTGATATTTGTGTCTATTTCATAGTATTTATAGTTATTTGAAATAAATACTTCTTAAAACCATGTGCAAATTTAGTTACAGTTTTGTACACGCCATCATTAAGTACATATTTACCTTGCCTCCTTTCTTATTGTATCCATTATGTCATAAATAGATAGACATATAGATTTTTTTTCAGTATATCACAGATGTACAAACATGGTTCAAACTAACATAATGCATACATATACATATAGTTAGATGTATGCTCAAGTTTATAAACCATTATATGTACATTAATACCACTGACAACACAAAAAAGGGATAAAGGGTATCACATTTATATAGTGTTACAGATCTAGGTAATTACAACACCACTGTATGCATTATATTAAAGTACTGTATGATTAAACATTTCAGTTATATGAGCATCAATCAGTCGTATGACAATAAAAACACTGACTAGATTAAAAAGTAATTTACCAAGTATATATATCGAAGCATTACACTAAATGCAGATATCGTTAAGAATGATAAAACACTAAAAAATAAAATTTGCAAAGAGATCGTTAAGAATGATAAGACACAATGCTAAAACTAGGACAACAAATGATGTTTGACGGCTTCCTTAAAATACTTAAAAACTGTGATATTACGTATCAACTGCGGCAAGTTATTTCAAAGGATACACCGCTGACAAGCAAAACACTTTTTACCAAATCCCTTCTCCTTTGGAATACAGAAACAACCACTGTCATTAAAATTCATCCTGGATGGATCATCATGACTGGTACAAGAAGTTACTCTACACGTTGTATAATGATTGTGTATGAAAGTATGTTTGAATTGTTTTGTGTACCGGAGAAAGCGTATTCCGACTCAAGTAAGTATTCGGTCGCAATACACGGAATATAACAGAATAAAGAAACGATAAAGACTCATTCTTGTCCCTGCGATGGAAATTCGATTAAAACGGTTACAAAAGAAATCGACCATGTACATTGAGTTCTTCATAAAGAAATCCCATCCTCGAGATTGCATACTTGTCCTTTGGGACGTTTTTCAACTCTCGGGTGGTATTTCTTTATCCATTACTCATGAGCATTGTAGATTCACTTTTTACTTGATTTTATGTACACGGTGTTCGGGAATGGTATCACAGTATACGGGCAGGATCCATATCATATACATGTATAGTGGAAATATACGGGCGGATACACGGATCTGTATACTTGATATATACGGATGGATATACTGATCAATATTTTCTTCGAGTACGGGAATCAATTCATGTCCGTACTCGAACCATATAAGGATCAGTATACTTTTCCATATATGTCTAATATACTCTAAAAAAATAATGGTCAACTATTATATTTTCAAATAATTGTACAGCATAATACAGTGCATGGCAACAATGTTCTCTTCTATGTCTTTCAAGGCCAAAATACATTAGATCAGTTCCCGATTTTATTAGTTGCTTTAGCTGATTGCCCGATTTAAAACTGCTCGCTCTCAGATTTTGTGGAAAAAATAAAGATCATCAGATTCTCTGAAAATAACATATTTTAGAACTTATAGTCAAATTAAAAAGTTAAGTTATAAATAATTGTGAAGTATATCTGTAAATTTGAAATTATACGCTACCAAATTGTAAAGCGTAACTTACGCTTTTGAAATTCCAATATAAACATATAGTGTAGCGATGCCCTAAAACCAAGTTCACCAACATTTTCAATGGATTTTTAGTACATTCCTACCTAGATTTTCACTTAAGCTATTGATTTTTGCCATTTGTTTAACATCTAACGCATAAGTATTTCATTGCTGAAATGTTTTTCAACGGCAATTGTGAGTGCGATGCTTTACCTTCAATCTGATTGGATTATTTACTATCCCAGTTGCATATAGAGACAAAGCATAGCAACCATTGTTTCATTAGTCACGAAAGCATGAGTTTGAAGTTGTTGGAATAATAATATCTCTGTGTGTTAAATATTTTACTTGTAGTTGTCATAAAAGCTGTCACGCAGCTCGTTACTTTGTCATTCATGGCGTTTTTTGCAATAATGATATTTATTAGAGAGCGTGCGTAGGTGGCAAAAATTCACTTCCCTGTGATTTATGTTCAATTTTTGAATAAAGAAAACCTAAAATGAGTTTATTACCAAGTTATAGTGTTAGAAAAAATGTATCTCGTATTTTGTGATAAAATAATTATGTTAAATGGCTTTAGGCTCCCAGCTAGTAGGTGTCATCCAAACAGTCACAACACTGAGAAAAATTGCACATTTTTGCACAAATTTTGACACTTTTTTGAAAGCCACATACCTGCTGAACATTTGCACATTGTCTGCAAGCTGGTCATTGAGGCATAAGAAAATTACACTATGTTAGTTTACGTTAGCCCCTAAAAGAATGATGCAATGCAATACAATATTTTAACCGGAATGAAATATACTTGTTGTCCCTTTATTAGATAAGCTGCTGTACATTTCTTACATTTCATATCTAAATTAAACATTGATGCATCTAAAAATACACATTTGTTTTCGTCTTTGGACACACTGTTCGTGCTGATATTTACGTTACAGAAAATAAAAATAGTAATAGCTGAAACAATAAGAAAAGACAATTAAAATTGTGTTTAATGAGGAACTTTAGTCGGTTATCTCCCATTAATACTCTCTAAATGCAGTTAGGTCCTTTCATTTGGATTACTCTGCTTTTTTCGCTATTTTCTTTGTTCCATTTAATGAAATTTAAGACAAAATATTGCTAATCATGATAATAGCTTTAAATGATGCTTTTAGTTACATGTTCTATTAACACCCCAGTGTCTAATTGTTTACAGTCCTTGCATTTTAATCAACACATGTGTGTGATAATTCGCACATGATAATTGGTATTTCTCTATGTGGAACAGCGATAAAGTCAGAGGATTCCAACTAGATAGGACCTACTTGCAAATTGGGATACCTTGGACTTTATCTGACAAGGGAGATAATTTCTTTTCCACTAAAGGTTCTCATTAGTCAAAATTAAATAAGTCTTTTTTTTTTTTCGTTTGCAAACATATATGCATTTGGTGAATAGGGTTGCCCTTGGTCGGATTTTTGTCATAACATATATGTAAACTCTTCCGTTTCGTTTCTGGAAAATTACAATATGTGCTAAATTGTTATTACAGGCGTAAAATAAAAGTAAACAAATCCTGATATAATCAGCTATGAGTTTGAGAGCAACAACATGTTTAAATAAAGCAATTAATCGTGAGTAATTGAGATAATGTTATTTACGTTGCAATACGTTACTAGTAATAAGAATTGTTATTCACCCTGGAAAGAGGTGCAAAATATCAAATTGTTTATTAATTGTACGTTTTGAGGAAAACAGTCAAACCATGTACTTTACTGCTTGGGTCAGGGTTCAAAATTATAAAACCATTCGTGAAAGACAATAAACGCAATACTATTTTATTAACCTTTTTCTTGCGTCATTATCCAACTAAAAGGAGCCTTACTGAGTTGTTTTTTTTCAATTAAAAAATGTTATATATTCTACTTGTCATTTTATTTCCATAACCAACTTCCGGTCAAAAGTGAGCTAAAAACGGCTGCGCCGACAAACTGTTGATTTATTTAATTTGGGAGATGTTTAACAAAGACAAGACAGACAAGACAAAGACAATATCGTTTATTCACTCAAGGTACATATAATACTACATGAGGATTTTCTAATACTAGTATATAATGAAAAGCATGTCAAGTGCTTCCAATAGTGATCATGCAATAGATACTCTCAGGGGGAATATTTCAATTTGTACGGTTTGATTACAAAATAACAAAAAAAAAACCAAACAACAAACAAACGTGCAAAAACCATGTGCCATATATAATACTAGTATAACAGAGTGGTACAGCCGTATTATTTTCAATGTACGGATAAGAAATTAGATATATACCAGTTCTATTATTCATGTATATAAAAGAGCAAACTTTTAATAATAAGAAAGAGAGAATAGCACCGATGGTACTATTTTCGCTGCGGATTACTTTTCATTACTAGCATTAGTGTGTAAATAGCGTAATTTATGAATGAAATACCTCGGTAACGTGACCTTGCATGCAATTCTCGTGTTTGTTTCAGTACAGTTCTATTTTTATACCAATAAAAAAAAAATAGTTTAATTGAACACAAGGATTACCGAAAACAGTATTTGGTGAAATAGTGATCAACGAAACTGTGAGTTACTCATTAGATACATTGTATTCGAAAAAACAACATTAGGGATGTTGATTACCATTATATTCATAGAACATATTAATTAAAAGTTTTGCAAAAGATCGTCCGTAGAAATTTACAAATGTTAGTAAGTTTATTTTTATCACGACACTGTAAGATTTCTTGGAAGATGTAATAATTATCAATTAAATTAAAAGTCTTTTAAGTACGTGTTTCTATGAGGTCTGAAGAACTGGCAACTCAATAAATAATGCCTTTCGTTTCCGATAGAGCCGTTATCGCACAGTGGGCATGTTCGATTTTGGTAGGGGGTACCGTCTAGCGTCCGGATTCGACTGGAAGCCGATTGTTCCCACATCGAAATTTAAAAAAAGTCAAATAATCAGTTCTAGAAAAGAACATTAAAAGTACCTTTCATATTCAAGATTTTGTTTGAAGCTGTTATAGGTTAACCCTTTGTTAGATTGCTGCATCTGAGTATGCCAGTTTTGTTTGAATTGGTCAACTAGCGTTTGTTTTATTATTTTATGTGTGCTTTTATTTACTAATACATGTTGGTTTAGCCAGAGGTCTGTTCTTCCAACAGTGTCAAGAATTTCTTTAATTTTTGAGATCCATTTAAAATTAAGATTATTTAATTTTAACATATATCTATACAGTAACAGTGAGAGTTTACTTTCTTTACCTAATAGCAGTCTAGACCAAAAAGATACCATTTTAGTTTTTACAGTGATTGATAATGGTAAGGTTCCTGTTTCACCATACAACATATAAAGCGGTGTACTTTTCCGGGCATTGGTAATTTTTCTGAGAAACACATTATTAACTTTTTCTAATATATCTAAATTTTCATAACCGAATATTTCAGATCCATATGTTAAGATAGGTATAACCGTATGTTCATAAAGCTTTATGGTTAGATCAACAGGCAAGTCCGCATTGTTGGTTTAGTGAACAGCAGATGCATAGCCTTGTTAGCTTGTTGGGACACGTGCTTCCTGGCTCTTAAAAAGGAACCATTACTCGCAAATGTAACTCCTAAATAATGATAATTATCAGTTATTTCAATTGGGTCATTCCCGAAGGTAAAGTTATAGGTTCAGTATTTCTTGCGCCGAAAAACAATGATTTTGTTTTATTTTTGTTAATGCTTAATTTCCATTGGTCGCAGTAATTATAGAATATATCTAAGCAGTTCTGGAAATCAGACGGGTTATTTGAAACGATCACGGTGTCGTCTGCATAAAAGAAGTAACAATAGTTTAAGCCATACTTCTTCGGTATTCGGATCATTTAACTTTATGCCGGTGGCACCGTATGCCTCAAGATATGATTGCAAATCGTTCAGGTAAAAAGAAAAAGAGGATCGGGCTTAAATTTTCTCCCCTGTCGAACCCCAATTTCGGATAAGAAATAAGATGATTGTACCCCGTTATGCAGTACACATGACTTAATGTTTTGGTACATATTGAAAATTAATTGGAATAATTTACCATTCACAGAATTTTGTAATAATTTAATTAACACCAAAACATGTTATAGAGTGAATAACTAGCAAACTATTTTCTCATTTAAAACGGTTCTGTAATATTTATACTAGTATTATTATAACTGAACACAATGTATTTCAACATAGATTAAATTCTAAATAAATGGTACCTGTAAATTCAGTACCGCAGAAAAATGGCGGTTAACTATCTTAACATTACAAATATTAAGATGCGAGCACATAAATTATTCGAACAGTTTCAAAATCACAAAAGACTACCAAGTTTATCAGAAAGGTCAATACATGGCACACCAATAAATTGTTATGCTGTGTCAGTCATATATTATTGTGTAATTTACATAACTCGGGATAACTATATCAGTTAAACTTACATTAACAAAAGAAAGTGACATCAAGCAAGAAATATTTACGTTACTTTAAATTATATTAAAAATAAAAATGTTAATATTTATGACATAAAATACACCAAAGTGTCTGGTAAGAACATGCACACTTGAAGTTACTGGCAAAGAAAGGCTGTGGGTTAAAAACGTACAGGTGAATTTTCCACATCAGTCGTACTTTTCACTTTGTTGGTAGTTATGCAACATGGTAAAGATAAATCTGCGATAGACTGTGTCCAAATGAATAAACCATACATGTAAAATTATTAAAATAAAAACAAATATTGGAACATTTCTGCCAACGATTGAACTAAAATTTTAACAAAATTATTTGTGTTTGATAGTTACTAGATTACTACTGAATTTTCAAACGACCATCTCACACATTACCATCATTCTGACAAAAGATGAATTACTTTAAAGTAACATCAAATATATTTGATTGGGGATGGCTATGTTCTTTCCATGTTCATGTTCTTTATTGCGTATTAATAGACTGGATTCAATATTGTTGTTTATACGTGACGTCACTTATTAGAAGAAACAGTGACATCATTTTTATGGTAAGACATTTCAGTTGCCGTCCGTCATCTTGTTTTGAAAAACGAAGGACTATTTCAAAGGATGCAGATTTGTTCTTTGTAATGTAATAAATCATCTTGATATACATTCATAAAAATGTCTTGTCTTTCTTATTCATCCATGCAAAACATCATTCCTTTCCAGCCAATCAATATTCGGCTATATTTGCGTACCATAAACTTTCGTAACCAGAACTGGTATTGCGTGCCCAGACGAATTCGAACCATTTTAAAAATGAAACTCTTTTACATCTACCTGAAAATGATAAAAGTTTGTTTGTCATTTTTAGGTCATCTTATAATTAAAAAAACTGTCTAACTTCCACACATAAACCTCATTGAAACGATGTTTGTAAACAAAAAAAAAAGTCTGTACAGCTGTTTGCTAGGACTACCCTCCCTTGCCAACATTCAGTATCATTTATTGCTAACGTGAAATACCGTAGATTACTGAACGAACTCTCTGAGGCCAAGTGAACGGGGCAATAAGAAAGTGTAATAAATAATGGTACAGCATGATTTCTTAGAAGCCTACTTTAAAAATATTAGACATATTTCTTTATATTTCTTTATAGTTATTATTGTACATTGTCAATACCTCTACTAAATAATGATACAATCAAATTTTACAAGCATTTTCTGCCCAATGAGCATAGGTTTTAATCCTTATTATCTGTACAATGTATTTCATCAGTAATAATGACTCGTTACTTTTAACCACAAACAGTCAAAGGAAATCACAAAGTGTTAAGTTAAAGAAAATGTTGAGGCATTACATTTGAATAATCCTAAACACGTTATATTAATTGAATGTAACACATATATATTTGCATTACTTTACAATACCTTTAAAATCAAAATTGAACTTAACTTTACTTTACTTTTAAACAATAAGGAACATAATTGATAGTAATTTATTTTCAAATTCATGTTACTTGTATATTTGTAGCTAATAAAAAATGTTGAGGCCAGTTCATTAGTTTGCATCAAATGATTAATCTTACAGCATGCAAATTACAGTACAATATCTGACAGCGTAACAAACCCTAGGGAATGACATTTCTTGCATACCGGATCGGGGTATCCGCATTTTTCACCAGTGCTGGAATATCTTATATTACATACCCCCATGTAGTATGACTCGCGTGAGTAACTTGTGACGTAACGTTATAAACATTGTGACGTCACTTCTCAAAACAAAGCATCTTGATATCGCTTGCCTTTATTATACCATAATGTATTGTTCGATATGTTTGTATTTAGAAATCTGTTTAAAGTGCAAGACGGTATGCAAGAAACATGTTTCTATCTTGAGACATTAGTTTAAATGGAATATCCGTTACCTCGGGTAACTGTTTTGCGGGAACTCGGCAAAGCCTCGTTCCCGCTAACACAGATACCTGAGGTGACGGATATTTCGATCTGAACCGCGTGCTCATGACAGAAACTATAAGTATTGCTATTTCTGATACATTTGGTAGTCTCTTTTATTGTGAACCTGTTCTTAATTATTCATACAATGTGTGATTGTAACTTAGTAAGCCATCACATATTTGCTGTACTAAATTTTAAGTGTTTAGAATTTAGATTATGTTGAGCTGAAATCGTAGGTGAATAAGATTTAATTTATTTTAATCATTACTAGTATAAAGATTGCTAAACCATGTAAATTACAATAAAATGTATGCATGCTGCTACATGGACTTGGAAATTGAAACAAGCAGTTTCAGAAACTACAGTCCCTAGTGGTTAATTTTAGATATGATACAACATGTGGTATCTCATGTCCCGGTTACCTCTAAAAAAGTCTTCGTTTGATCATAATGGAGCAGTAATACATATTGTAAATAAATACATCATTTCCTTGAAAATATAAGGTTGCAGACAAACATATATAAGAGGACAGGTAAAATGTTCAGGTATTAAACTGATTGTGAACCCGAAATTTTGACATAAAATTTGATTTGTCAGAATTTATTTTACAATTCCGGCATGCAAATGTATGAGCAACGAATGTTGGCCAGAAATAGTGTGACATATTTTAGTTCACCATTTCATCAACGTACCAATACATTCAAATTTATCATAATTGATGTGACTGTCATTTATATAAAGATGAAACAGCATGCCCTGCTTTAACCAGACGGCAGTTTTAAGAGCTGCTCCTTCTCAAATTTTGATGAGAAAAATAAGTATTTCGAAACCTGTAAAGAATTGCTGTATTGTTGATATGATATTCTAACAATGTATTTAGCGTTATAAACGCTAAAATATATAGTTCAGTTGTGTCGTAAACCCAAGCTCAAAAACATTTACAACATATTTTCTTAAATCGCTATGTACATTTTTGTTTGTGTTGATAATTCTAGCCATTACTTTTATATTTTATGTTTTAGTACAAACAAAAAATGTATAGCATTTTGGAAAAAAATATATTTTCACCGGAAACCGTGATGAAAAACCTTCAGAAGGAACTGCAGCGCATCTTCTGTGTTGGTTTCGGTGTGACTTCCGTTGATATCTACAAGAAAAATGAAAACTCTTGACAGGCACAATAATAATACAAGAACACTGGTGTACAAGTGGCATTATAAATGTTTCAATGACTTATCATCGGTAGGCCAAAAAACCTTGTGAATAACATTTGTGAAGTAATAAACACGGAAAAGAGACAGTACCGGAGATTGCTGCAAGAACGAAGACCTCGATGAACATATGTTAACAACACCCACATGCAGCAGGAGCTTCACCGGTGAATGGTTTAGTAATGTGTTCCACGTATGTGTTGAGCGGCATAGACTTTGCATTGAGCACCGTGGCGAGTTTTTTCAGAATGAGCGATTGCAACATTAACTTGACGTTCTGTCTCGCCCCGGTCGAATGTATATAGCTATGTTAAAAATGCTTTTTACGTCATATGTGTAAAAACAAAATACTGAAAGACAATAGAACTCATGTGAGTATGTTTACCTAATTGTTCCTGCTATTGGGATAACCCTTGTTTAACACTGGCTTTTGTTTACATATATTTTTTACCCAGAGCGATAAATATTTACGGTAATACATGAGTCTCATGAGGAAAAAACTTAAAAAAAACATAAACGGACGAGTCATTCGATAATGCTTATAACTTATACTTTGGGAATGTCATAAATTTATGAATACTTAAATGATATGTTATACCTAAATTGCATTACCTTTCAGATTTATAGTGTTATAAAATAAAAGTATGTAGTGGGTAATACAAACGGTATGCTGTAAATATAAGTTACATAAGCAGAGAATGTGCAGGTTTGCTTCAGTGAAAGAAATATATGTACAGAATAGCCAAGATACATCTTTTCTGACACAAATGGCGTTTTTATGTCCAATCTTACATTGTTTAACACAATAATATATGTATATGTTATTGTACCACATAATCATATTTAGCTGCCTACAGATCAATGGTAACCAGTTAATTATTTTGGGTATATGCAATGTACCTTTAGGTCTCAAATACGTCAGAAAAAAACTCATGTTTCCTTTTAATTGAACATATCCACGGAAACTAGCTGAGAAAAACCTTATGAACTCCTTGATGAATTTAGAACAATTTAAATTTCAAACGTTTCAGATGAAAGCAATTTGCTATAAAAACAAACATAATTACTTTTCTGCCAGCTGTTTCTTAATGTGTTTTGAATGACTTACTGTTGATGTAAAGATTGTGAACAGGAGTTTCGATTCTTTAAAAGAACCATGTAAGATTATATCGGAAACATTAAGAACACCACGCGTGTTATAGCCCAAGGAGCTTAGGTCGCTATTTTTTCTATTAGTATCATCAGATAAAAAGCGCAATGTTGAGCTTTCACGTTTGCTTTGTTCCCAGTTTGAAAGAAAACAAGAAATGACTTTCATCATTAAACTGTTTGGTTACCTTGTTTCTTTCCGTATCCATACACATTTTGTTTTTACCTATGCATTAAGTGCATTGCCGTTTTCCAAAGTTTAATTTTGACTTAGACTGTCATACCACGGTTTTTGTACTGTAGCATTTCTTTTTTTAAAAAAGGTTGTTTTTATACAATAGTTTACCTTTTAATAATAAAGATATTCTTTTGTTTTGAGATAATGTTGTGCTTTCAATGCTGTGAACATTAACATTTATTTACTGTCTATATCGTATATATCAGAAAGTGTAATAACACAGTTATTAATCCATGTTATATTACATAGAATTAATGTTTCCCTTTTTGTAGTTTATCCTGCACCTTGGTTTTAATACATCTTTAAGAGATGTACTATTAATAAGAATCTTTTCTATATCTTTTTAATTCAGTTTCGATTTGAGAATTGTTATACCTCCCAATTTTAAAGAATTTCTGTATATTTCAATGTCAACAATTTTTAACCCTCCGTTTTTATATTCTTGAATTATTGTGATTCTATTTTAATTTGTGTTTTCTGCATTCCCATATGAGTTCAAAAGTTCTTGTTTAAGTTGTTTTTATAGTTTCCGGTGACGGGTTTGGGAGGACTTAGAACAAGTATGTAAGTTTCGGTAGAATTAAAGATTTCAAAGCACTAATGCTACCTATTGTTGATAGTTTCTTCGTTTTTCAACTATTCAAACTGCAGTACAAGTTCTTTATTATGTTTTCATAGTTTAATTATGTCATTCTGGTTGGGTTTGCATGAAGTATAACTCCAAGAAATTTCGCTCCTGTGCTATTCAATTTAATGTCTTTTTTCCGTGAGCATATTAAGTCGTGTTCGTTTTGTAATGATCCTTTTTAATAAAATGCATTTTGAATAATTCAAAACCAAAACTTCTCCAAAACTCTCAAATAATTTTGATGCAGTTCCGAAGTTGCTTTCAGAACCATCTGAAAGTACTGTAGTATCTTCTGCAAACATTGCATGTTGTATTTCTTTATCATTAATTGTTATTCCTTTTATAACTGCATTATTTCTCTGAGCAAAGGATTATAAATCAATGCTTATAATAAAAATGTAAGAACCTAAAGGGCATCATTGTTTAATACCTCTTTCTATTTCAAAGAGGTTTGTTTTAAAACCATTATTAGTATCGGAACAACTAGTGGACTAATAAAATAGTTCTACCCATTTCTTAAGATCTATTCCGAAATTAAAACAATGAAGTAATTTACCTACGAATTCATGATTTAAGCAGTCGAAAGCATTTTCAAAGTCTGTGAAGAGAAGCACACCTGGTATATACTCATAAAAATAATTAAAGGGTCAAATATCGCAGATCAACCGACTGTTATAATATACCATTTATTATATACCTTTTACCAAATACCATATGTTAAATTTTATATAAACGTTAATTTGTGTCATTAATAGCAAAAATCGACATAACGCGCCTTTTCGTGTCATGTTTTATATGACGTCGATGACGTCACTTCTTTGTTCCGTGTATAAACAAACAACATTAAAAAAAAGTAAATGCAAAATGTAAATCATCTTTCTGGTTTATTAAAGGCGAAGAAGACGTTGTATTCATTTGTCTTCAAAAGTGACATTAAAATAAATGTGACGACAATGAAACTACGCTTATTTTACTGCATCAATGTTTATCTATTTTTCAACTTTTAGCGTAGGAATAGGATATGAATATGCATTTGTGTACAACTTACACGGTGGACAGATAAGATACGGCTAAATCCATCTGATACGGAAAATTTGATACGGGATGTTGTATTTTACTGCACAAATACTAAAGAAAGTTCAAGTAAACATTAGTAGGTATATAATAAAAACAATATTACAGATGTATATTTTTCCAAATTCATTGATTACTTTATCAATACAGAGAAAAAATATTGTCAAATTTTACTACTAATTCCTGTTACACACAAAATTCCACCGTTTCGCACATAGTAGGTTGGGTATAGCACTTTTAAATTGTCAATGTAACATCACAAGTTCACAGCTTAGTACCGTGTATGTCCTCCTCTAACTTCAATCACTGCTTGGCAACGTCTTCTGAAGCTCGTGATCAGCTTTGTCATGGCCGCGCGGAGAATCCTGGTCCACTCCTCCACAGTGCGTCGGTCAGCTCGTTCACTGTCTGTGGTTGATTGTTTCGGCCTGATATTCAGCGTTGCAGGTTGTCCCAGGCATGCTCTTTTGGGTTCAAGTCGGGAGATCTGGCTAGCCTCTCCATACGCTCGATTACCTCTAGGTACTCATTGACCACCCTGGCACGGTGGGGTCTAGCGTTGTCATCCATTAGTATGAAGTCCGGTCCAACTGCTCCAGCGTACGGCCTTACAAAGTCGGCCAGTATCTCGTATCTATAGCGTAAACCATTCAATAAACCGTTCCTGATGACGTGAAGGTCCGTACGACCGTCGTAAGAAATGCCGGCCTATACCAGGACCGACCCTTCCCCGAACCTGTCATGCTCCGCCACACAACAGTCACGGAAACGCTCATATGTGTTCTCCACACTCTTCTGCGTCCATCATGAAAATTTAAATTGAACTTTAATTTATCCGTGAAGAGAATGCTGTTTAAACTTTGACGTCCAATATGCACGTTTTGTCTGGCAAACTCCAGTCGATGTCTACGGGGATCAGGGGTCAATGGGGGTCCTTACAGCTGGCATCCGAGCATGCAAACCAGAAGCATTGAGTCTGTTCCTCACAGTTTGCACAGAAATCCGGTAACCATAAGTGCGTTCAAAGTCTCTGACAAGTATTACAGCAGAGCCAAACCGGCGACGTTGTGCTGCTAATGTCAACTGACGGTCCCGGGCAGCGTCAGTAACGCGTGGACGCCCTTGACCTGGTCGCCGAAGAACATCCCCAGTATCAAGGTACAACTGCCACATTCGACCAATCACGCTCTGGCTGACGTTCAACTGCTGGGCCACGTTACGTTGGGTGCAGCCCCCCTAACAGCATCCTCGGCGCCCTCTGTCTCTCATTTTGGCGCATATGGCGTCGTGGCATACCGGTAGTAGATTTAAGTGATAACTTAGAGCAAACGATATTCTCAGTAAAAACCTCTCTATAAAATGATTTGGCAACCAATCTTATGTAGGGTATTGTTGAATACAAATTACATTAATTGCTCAAATCCTTTCAAAAACATGAAATTTTAACCCCTAGTAAAACTAATCATTATTCTATTGAGATTCATGAATAGATTAACCAATTACCTTTTGTAAAGTTTTGTATAGATACCTAATTCAATGTTGATGATCTATTGTAGTTATTCCCAAGAATGGAAAACTCTTACTTATCTGACCCTAAATGGGGGGGGGGGGGGGGGGAATTTTTTGAGTTTTTGATGATGAGAAATTTTAAATATGTTTCCGAGCAGTCTAAATGTTCACCTATATAATTATCTATGATTAACGAAACAAGTTTGAACTTTTATAAAATATATTTTAAACTACTTGTTTGAGCCAGTGACTTTGTTGCTGTTTTGTAATCAACATTGAGTTAAGTATTTATACAAAACTTTCCAATTTTGTTAAGTGTTATTGATTTGGTATAATAATTGGCTTATTTTGTACTTCTGAAAGATATCCTGATGAGGAACAAGAAGATAACTTTTCTTATAGTCTGGTAATATCTTTCCAAATGCGGCTTATAGCCTCAATGCGGTCAATGCCTATCTTACCTTATGCTTCAACTCGCGGTTGACACAGGAGTCTTCACTAGTGTCTGAGATGATCCTGGAGTCTACAATAATTTCCACTTGCGTGGCTTGGATGCAATCCAACTGCAACAAACATATCCTTGTACAAACTTGTGAGTTGAAGGATGATTCGTTGTGGGATAGCAGCAAACAGACCAATAAGTGTTGATAAGAAAATAGTAGAGGTCTTGTAGACAATAAGAAGAGAAAAGAAGTATTTTATTGGTTAAAAGAAAAAAACTTTACAATTGCTATGCTACAAGAAACACATTTAACTGAAAACAAAATTGATCAGATAAAAAAAGAGTGGCACGGAGAACTTTTTCTTAGTGGCACTCACTCAAATAGTCAAGGGGTAGCTATATTAATAAATTCAGACAATCTTACTCAAGTGGCAGTAACAGAAGTTACAGAACTTGTTAAAGGGCGACTCTTAGCACTTGAGGTTAAAATAAACGAGGAAGAGTTTACACTCATTAATATATATGGCCCAAATAAGGATGATCTTTCAATATTTTCAGAACTAGAAACACACTTGCAGATTCATAATGATAAAAAATTCATAATAGGCGGAGACTTTAACACAGTTTTGGATAGCAATCTTGATAAAAGAAACGGAATCTCAAATACCCATTCACAATGCAGAAAAAAAATACTGCGTATACAAAAAAACTTTAATCTACTTGATATTTGGAGATTATCAAACCCCCTAAAATTGAAATATACATGGTGTTCGAATAATAAACCCCCGATATTCTGTAGGCTAGATTATTTCTTGGTGACTGACACATTTTGTAACATAATTAAAAGTAGTAAGATTCAACAGGGATATAAAAGTGATCATTCCTTAATTTCCTTGAGTATCGATTTTTCAGTGCAAAAAAGAGGTCCAGGATATTTTAAAATAAATAATAGCTTAATTTTGGATGAAACGTATTGTAAAAATGTAATAAATTGTATAAATAATATAGTACATTTTAATAATGACGCAAAACCAGAAGTGTTATGGGATCTTATTAAAAGCAGTATTAGAAACGTTACTATCAAATTTGCATCAAAAAAGAAAAACAAAGGAAAATGAGGAAGAAGAAAAGCTACAAAATGAAATCCATATTTTAGAAAATTTAATCATAGCATCAAATTCAACCCAACATACGCAGAAACTTAGTGAAAAGAAAAGCGAATTGCAGACATACTATGATAAAAGAATAAATGGCATTATGATAAGGTCAAAAGCAATACAAATTGAAATGAATGAAAAAAATACAAAATACTTTGCGAACCTAGAAAAAAGACATGCAGAAAGAAAAAATATTCAAAAGCTTGAGGTAAATAACAAAATAATCACAGATGTAAAAGAAATATTAAAAGAATCAACTGCTTATTACAAGACATTATATGATATAAAGACTTATGAAAATACAAAAATTAAATTTTTCGATTCCTCCATCAATAAATTAAGTAAAGAAGACTCAGAACAATGTGAAGGACTATTAAATGAATATGAATGTAAAATTGCGCTGTCAGAAATGAAAAATGAAAAAAGCCCTGGATCAGATGGTTTAACAGCTGAATTTTATAAACATTTTTGGGAGAATTTAAAGGTGTACTATATTAATGCAATTAATGCTTGTTACCACAAAGCAGAACTTTCTGACCTCCAAAAGCAAAGTATCATATCTCTATTACCAAAACCAGAAAAAGATCTTACAAAATTGTCAAATTGGAGACCCATAAGTCTATTAAATGTAGACTACAAAATTGCAACTAAGGCTATATCAAATAGGTTAAAGAAAATACTTACAAAATTAATAAACCCAAACCAAACTGGTTTTATGAAAGGACGATACATAGGAGAAAATGTCAGACTGATTTTTGAGATAATTGATCACATTGAAACTAACAATTTGAAGGGGTTACTGCTATTTTCTGATTATGAAAAAGCATTCGATACACTAAATCATAATTTTATATTAAGATGTCTCAAACACTTTAATTTTGGAGACAGTCTTATCAGATGGATTGAAACATTCTACAAAAATATAACTGCTGTTATAATAAATAATGGGTTTTTGTCTGAAGAAATATGTATAAAAAGAGGTGTGAGACAAGGTTGTCCTCTATCTACCTCATTATTTATTCTTTGTATGGAACTACTATCAAATAAAATCTCAAAAGATGAAAGCATAAAAGGAATCACCGTCCATGATACAGAAATAAAACAAACACTTTTTGCTGATGATGCAACTTATGTCAATAATAGTGAAAAAAAATCTTTTGAAAATCTTGTTAATGTTATCACAGAATATGGAAAGATATCCGGACTTCAGTTAAACTTTAATAAATCAATTGTTTTAAGACTGGGGACAATGAAAAAAAGTAACAGTAAATTCTGCAATGAAAAACAATTCAAATGGACTTCTGAAAGTGCAAAAACTCTAGGAATTACGTTTATAGCAAATCATCAAAAACGTCTTGAATTAAATCTAATGCCAAAGATTGATCAGTTTAAAAATTGCCTTAAACAGTGGCAGCATAGAAAATTGACGTTAGTAGGCAAAGTAACTGTAATAAAAACATTTGCTCTACCAAAACTCATTTACCCTCTTACAGTCTTACCTAAACCATCAGACATAATTTTAAATGAATTAAATAAAAGTATTTATCATTTTGTATGGGATGGAAAACCAGACAAAATAAAAAGAAAATTACTTACAAAACCATATGGAGATGGAGGGCTAAAACTGACAGATATCTATGCTTTCTTAAATTTCTTAAAATCTTGTTGGGTAAAAAGAATCATTGATGAAAAAAATCAAGGCCACTGGAAATTATTTTACAAACAGTATCTGGAAGACTTGGGCGGAAATCTAATTTTTGATTGCAATTTGATTACACGCGATATAAAAAAGATATGTAAAAATCTATTCCTAAAGGACATACTTATAGCATGGTTTAATATCCAGAATATGAGTCATAAAAACAACATACCTGAAAACTGTCATATCATATGGAACAATTCAAACATAAAAAGTGGAAATAAAACATTATTTGTAAAGGAATGGTATGATAAGGGAATCACATTTGTAGAACAATTTTATGACTTTAGGATAAACAAATTCTATCCTTTCGATGAAGCAAAGCGATTATATAATCTTTCACCAAGTAGCTTCATGGATTATCATAAAGTTATTAATGCCATATCTGTCTTTAAGTCACTCAAGTTAAGAAAAGAAATTCTTACCCAAAGCAGAGTTGAAACATTAAGGGAAAAAATAGAAAAAGTAAAATATCCAAATAAATTGCTAAATAACATACAAATGAAAAGTATGGAAGAAGAGACAGTCACTTCATGCAAAAAATGGGCAAATATTTTTGGTACAGAGAATGAACAGACTTGGAGAAAAATATTTTCAATCCCCTTTATTTCAACAAATGATACCATTCTGAGAAATTTCCAGTATAAATTTCTGATGAGAATAATACCAACCAATACATATCTACATAAATGTAAACTTTCAACATCAAGGCTTTGTGACTTTTGCAATATGCATGACGAAACAATGGAACATCTTTTCTGGGAATGCCCAGTTGCACAAAATATTTGGAATAGACTCAGTAATTATTTAAAAACAAAAAATATTGATGTCAAATTCAGTCTTTATACAGTGTGTTTTGGTATTCAAGAACATGGTGAAATTAACAATGCCCTAAATTATATCATAATTCTATGTAAATTCCATTTTATTAAAATGAAAAACTGCAAAACAATTCCAAGAATAGAAAGCTTCAAAATTTATTTAGAAAATAGAATCTTATTGGAAAAAGAAATAGCCTTTAAAAAGAACAATCTAGACTTTTTTTATAAAAAATGGCAAAGATTCTCATGACATCTTTATTTATCTATTTAATACTCAAACTAACAAAACATGTAAATGTAAACAAACGTTGCAAATGATGCTACGATCAAACTTTGTTCTCCCCATCCATGACCCCCCCACGCATTATTCTCTTTTTTTTTCAAATTTTCTAGCCTTTTCTTTGTTTATCTATCAAATAAGTTTGCCTTTACTATTAAGTGGGATGAAAAAAATATTTAACATCAATATTATTACATTATTTTTTATTCAGTACATGATACATATAACACTATAAAAACATGATTTTTTAAATTTTTTTAATGGAAAGTCATTAAACCTTATGTAAAACATTAAAACCTGTATTGTACCATGTATGAATAAATGAGGTTACCTGCAAGGGGCCTCAAATAAAAAAAAAATAGTAGCCACGTCAATATCATCAAGAATCAAGAAAGTATGAGTAATGAGTACTTTTACCTTTTCATGATCAAATCATGATCAAATCATCAGTGACTGTTTACTCATCTCTAAAATTCCAGTAATCAAGTAACTTTAACTCTGGAGGGCAATCATTGCGCAATCATCAGACCAACATAACAAAATGACATCCTTTAGACGTAATAGGTTTATATCTTAAAGGGTGTGTGACCTGATCTCATTGAATTGTCGGTCAGAAAAAGGCGTATGTTTCATTACCAAATAAACATGCAAATCAGCAACCTCTGATAATTCAGGGTATGTGTTTGGTAGAAAATTCCTAGATTGCGTACCAGCTACAGGAATGTGCTTGCATCATGCGCTGCAACCTAGCAGGTGTGGCATAAAACAGGTTTTCTCATTATTGGAATGGGATTGGCTTATAACCAGGCCAAAAGGTGTACGGGTGTAACGGAAACGACCTAAAGGGTTATTGAATGTTTTAAGGAATGACGACTTTTCGTCTAGCTTCATTGACCAATGTCTTTGCTTGCAGTCGAGCTTAGTGAAATGCATTGCTGATCACAGCCAGGAAAGGATATCGTCAAGAGTTCTCATTGGATAATAGGGACGGCACAGCGTCTCATTAAGGTATTTCGGGTTTTGGCAAATTCTTCTCATGTTTGACCTAGGTTTGTTCCTACAAGCATTGAATTGACCCATTTTGTAGGTGTGTTTACTTTTGCAATAATACCACCTTTGATCATTTTCTTCGGCTCAGTATTGACCTCATCCGAAACTTTGCCAGGAAGGTGGCCTATACCAGAAAATAGTTTTGTGTACTCCGATAATACTGAACCTTTGACAAGGGTTTGGACAAATTTTCTACGGTCATGACAATTTTAATGAAGTTCAAATCTAGCCAGGTCTGAAGGCCTAAGATAGAACATCTGTTTGTACATAGAAATCAACATTTCTTATGGTGCCATTATGTTAGCATTTCACATTTATTTGACCCAGTACGTCAAGCTTAGCACTGTTGTTTGCAGTCGGATTGCATGAAGCTTTCTTTATTGGTAACATGATACCTAATCATTTTCAGTCGGGATATTGCAAGATGCTCGTGTATCAATCTTGAGGGATAAAAGACAATGTTAAGGAGCAACCTGTCTCTCGGCAAAGAACTGATTGCCTGGTGATCTTTAAACGCTTTTAATTTCAAAATCACTTTCCGAAACACTCTATCACTGTTGTTTTTTTCCTTGTAATTCTTCGGTATTAACATGTACTGAACGTTTTTGTCTGCATACTGACTCAAAGTGATTGTATTTATGGCAAAAGTCAAAACGTTTTCACAAATATAAAACTTTATAGTTTTCTGGCAACAGTTTTCTTCTTGGTATGAAAACGTTTTAAAATTGCTTAACTAGTCATATATTTACTTTCTTTGGAACTCAGATTCGAATCCATAGTACATGTAGTCTTCATTACAGCCATGCTTTGCTTTTGGTAAAATAATAGCCAGCAAAATGACAACATTGAAAACAATCAATTAACTTACAGAAAAATGATAATATGTGACCTTTGCGATATTATCTACACCAAAACATGGTAAAAAGTAAATAAATGTTACAATGTACATAGGGATTAGTGTAATATACGTTACTCTGCGTAAATATTTAACAGAAGTGTCCTATACAATAGCCTTTGATATGGAGGTACAAAGTGCATATTTTCTCATTTAAAATGGTTTTAAAATATTTGCTTTGTATGCTAGTGTGTGTTGGTAGTGTATATGTGTGTGTGTACATGATTGTGTGTGTGTGTGTCGTGTGTGTGTGGTGTGTGTGTGTGTGTGTGTGTGTGTGTGTGGTGGTGTGCACTTCTGGGTGTGTGGGGTTCGTTTTGGGGAGGCTGCGTTTTTGGTACGTGGCATTCCCTGTTTGATATTATTTTTGTTTTTTTGTAATCTTTATACTAGTAAAAATAAGAAATGAATTAAATCTATTTTACCTAAAGTTTCAGCTTTACAAAGATCTAAATATTAAAAACTGTAAATTTAGTACAGCAGATATATGATGCCTAACTTACTTACCATAACAAATATGACAAGTATATAAATGATTAAGGTTTCATTTTTTTAAACAGGTTCACATTAACCAAAGACTACACAAACTTCATTGTATCAGAAAGACCAAAACATGTCATTATCTATGATTTGTTACGCTGTGTACATCATTCAGATATTGTTGTGTAATTTGCATGCTGAAAGATTTAATATTATATGCAAATTTAGCCACTAAATTAATTCACTGGCTACAGAAGCTACTGACTACAAAAATATTAGTTATATGAAAATGGAAAAAAAGAAACTATTCATTTCGTTGCTTATTGGTTAAAAGAAAAGTAAAGTACAATTTTCATTTTAAAAGTATTGTAAACAAACATAAATATACGTTTGTCACACTCATTGAATAATGTTTAGGATATAAATAGAATTTTATTGAAATCTCATGGTTGTCTCTGTTTTATTTTCCTATCCCCGGCGTCATCGACTTATATACTTTGTACAAATGGTTGTTTTGATACGAGATTTTACCTTTTGATATTCAAGATATTCTTTTGTTTTAAGATTATGTTGTGCCTCCAATGCTGATAACATTTAATTTCTTTTACTATCTATATCGTATATATTAGAAAGTGTGATAATACCTTTATTAAGCCATGTCATATTACATAGAAGTTCGTGTTTATATTTTAGATCGCTGTTGTTCCAAATAAGAGTGTTTTAGTACAATTTGTTTTCTTTCTTGTAATTTATCCTGCACCATGATTTTAGTATTTACATTAAGAAATGTACTATTAATGTGAATCTTTTCTATATATATTTCCTTTAGTAGCGATCTGAGTATTGATATATCTCGTAATGTATCTAACTGTTCCATGTTTATGTTTTTCCATTCTCCTTGATAATTCGTGTCTATCAATCTATGTAGCCATGCTGCTTTTAATGAATTTATGTATATTTCAATGTCAAACATTTTTAACCCTCCGTTTTCATGTATGTGACGTGAGTCACTCACAATTTTTTTTAATACAATGTATATCCTTTATTTTAAGACACGCATCCTCTACTTTTAAAACGGAATAACCGCTTCCGTTCGGGGCTTTAGTAACGACCCTCAATTTCAGTCTAAAATCAATCTACAGATTGAACGCAGCTCACATTTATAGAATAGACCAGCAGGCTTTGCTGTTGACATGATTGAAAAATTGATTTTGTTTCAAATGTATTTTTAGAATACAACATAAATAAAAGAATATCAACGAGTTATCCGTTCTGTATAGAACTATTTTCCTACGGATTTGATCACAACTAGTCAGACCGGAGACACTAAAAGAAAACTAGTCAGGCCGAATAATTTAAAGTATTTTACCCGATATTTCCATGTAAGCAGCTTGAGTATTATTTTTGTAATCATAAACTATCGGATCATCATAATACATTATGGAACCACTTGGTACTTTTGAATTTTAAATTACAAAATTCGGAATTCAACATAAAAAACAACACATTTTTAAACTTGCCAATGCCTCTATCATCAAAATTGTACATACCTTTAAATCGTCCGTTTTATGATATGCGGTATTATAGCGTCTGGAACTAGTTAAAAATACGCGTAAAGGTTAAAACTGAAACTTATCAGCAAATAAACTTAACAGAGGCACATGTAGATGTCTAATTGAAATATGACAACACATTTTTATGCTTTAAACACGTTGTAATTTTGTATTTTTAGTAAATGCGTGGTTAATAAAGGGTATGAAAATGTACGCATTTTACAGAAGTCGGTTCGTACCTGGGTACGAATAATTGTAAGAAATAACATAGATCTACATGTCTTAAATACGGTTTGTAAAGGTAGACATATATACAATAATCTAAAGGGAAAATCAAACTCATTTCTCTAGATCATGCTGTCAATTTATACTATTATAATATTTATTATTATTACTTGTTACGAAATACTACTTGAGTCTAATATGTTAAATATAAAAAAATAATAGCCTGCTATTTAAACATTCAGTTGTTGTTTTAGACAAGTTATGAAAATTGAATACAGCATGGTAGAGAGGCTGGTTATGCCAAGGGATGGGCAATAGACCCGGTATATTGCAATTCGCAGTATTTGGGAGTACATATAAATAAAAAACTGTAATTTCTCCGCATTTATTATCTGTAACTTGAATTTGATATAATGCTTTGTTAGCGCATAGGTATGTTGAAAAAGAATATTTCAGAATTCACGTGTAAAGAATAGCCATTGAATTCAATATATCAGACCCTGATGATAGTGACCGATTCAAAATGTTATAATATGCTATGTATCTAATATGATTATTGACATATTTCTTAGTATAAATTATACAAATGTAAATCGTTTTTTAAAAATCACAGTTTAAACTTGCTGTAATTTTGTTCCGTGACGACAATGAAAAACGTTAGGCGGAATATTGCTCTCAGAAAGGTACGTAAATAAACATGAATGACTTCGTCCAAGGAATGATTTAATTACTTTATAACCATAATATACCCACGTTTGAATACTTCAAAGTATATTTTTGTAAGAGTTACTCACTTTTAAGATCCCAATACAGTGCCACATATATCGCAATACGAGTTCTGGCAATACCCATCCCTATTTATGACCAAACCAAGACCGAACATAATAATATTAAGGTCAAAAGTCAACTCGACCTTGAGTCAACAAAACAAAGCTTAGGCTTAGGAAGTATAGTCTTGGTAGGGATGCTGACTATGACAATGGAATGACAATTATGTATGTTTTGGTTACAGGTCATGATGACAGTGAATACACGCTTCAACTATGACCTTCTGATCAACTTTCTTGTTTTTGATCCTAATATATTTATATTAAATGTCCTATACTGTTAAAAGTTACATTTTGATGGTGTCGAAAGTTTGTGTGAACATGACACCTTTTTGACTTTTCAGCTACTCAATAGTGAATGAGATTAGCATTATTTTTTTATGATATTTTTATTGTTCATTTGTCGACGCCAGTATATCTTCAAGAGGTAACGTATGCGTTGATTCGTGAACAGATGCAATGTCCCGCACAATGTCTTGCAAATCATATTTTTTTATCATAATTACCTAGGATACGTCAAGGCGTGCATTGCTCAGCTCCTCAGAAATTATATTTGTTTTGCTATAGTTTGATGGTTGTCTGAGCATGAAATATGTTTGTTTTTATAGCTACTGAATGATGGCTTAGTTTTACATATATTGTAATGATGTTTCCATTTGTTCATTTGTCGACTTCATTATGTCTTCAAGAGGTAACGTATGTTATGATTCGTGAAAAGATGCAATGGCCCCCACAATCATATTGTTTTTATTCATTATTATCTATGATAAAGCTCGACTTGCATTCCTCAACCACTCACAGATTGTAACGTTTCGGCAATATTTTGATGATGTGTCGAAAATGTGTTTGGACATGAAACAATTTTGTCTTTTCAGCTTCTCAAAGATGGCTTAGTTTTACATATATTTTGATGATATTACTATTGTCATTTACCTCAAAATGTAACGTATGTAATAATTCGTGAAAACGTATTTTATGACTCGTGAAATGATTCAATGTCCTGCATAATGTCTCGCACATCATAGTTTTGTTTTAGATCATAATTATCTAAGAAACATCTCGGTTTGTATTGTTCAGCTTCTCATAGATTGTAGTTTTTGAGCAATATGTTGATGGTAAGTCTCGAAAAATTTGTTTGAACATGACACATTGTTGACTTTTCAGCTACTAAATGATGGCTTAGTTTTACATATAGTTTGATGATAATAATATTGTTTTTTTGTCGACGCCAACATGTCCTGAAGAGGTAACGTATGTTATTATTCGTAAAAAGATGCAATGTCTCGCACAATGACTCTCACCTCATAATATTATTATCATATTTTGATGATAATTATTTTTGATACGGTTTGCATTGGTCAGGTACTCAAAGATATTAGCTAATTATTCCACATTTTGGAGGTATGTGTCGAATGTTTGTGTGGCCATGACACTTTTTTTACAGCTACTCAAGCATTACAGAGCGTAGCATATATATTTTACGATATTTCTATTTGTCATTTGTCGACGCAAATATGTCTTTCAGAGGTAACGTACGTGATGATCTGTGAAAAGATGTAATATCGCACACAATGTCTCGCACATCATAGTATTTTTCTTATTATTATGAAGGATACATCTAGGCTTGCATTGCTCAGCTGCTCAGATATTTTAACGTTTTTGCTATATTTTGATGGTAAGTCGCGAACAATTTTGTGAACATGTTTTTTGGGGGGTTTTTTTGCTACTCAACGATGGCTTAGTTTTACATATATTTTGATGATGTTTCTATTTGTTCATTTGTCGACGCCAATGTCTCGTGAAAAGATGCAAATACGTTTTTTTATCATTTTTATCTAAGGTACATTTAGCTTGCATTGCTCAGCTTCTCATAAATTGTAACTTTTGTGCAATATTTTGATGGGAAGTTCCGAAAATGTGTATGAACATGACACACGGTTGACTTTTCAGCTACTTGGCTGAGTTTTACATATATTTTGATGACGTTTCCATTGTCATTTGTCTACGCTAACATGTTCTGAAGACGTAACGTATGTTATGATTCGTGAAAAGATACAATGGTCCGCACAATGACTCGCACATCATGATATTATTATGATATTTTGCTGATAATTATCTGATATACGGTTTGCATTGCTCAGTTACATATAGATATTAGCAAATTTTGCTACATTTTGATGGTAAGTGTCGAAAGTTTGTGTGGACGTGACACCCTTTTGACTTTTCAGCTACTCAAGAGTGACTGTGCTTTTATCATATTTTTTATGATATACTATTCTTCATTTGTCGTCGCTAATATGTCTTCAAGAGGTAACGTATGATGTTATGTTATGATTCTTTAAAAGATAAAATTTCCCGCACAATCTCGCACATCATTTTTTTCATCGTCTATCAAGTTTAAGCTATTATTAAAACACTCATTACAATAATTCAGTTCTCTATGTATAGATAATATAAAGAAGTGACGTTGGTCTGTCAAGAAATGGGCGTGATTATCACAAAACATACAAACAGTTTAAACAAGTGTGTGTAATTGAAAGCTATGTAAAATCTCAATTAATTTAAAATATAGATCTGCGTTAGCTAAGTTTAGATTTGCAGTAGCTCAACTTAGATCGGAAGATAGGCAAATATTCAAGAAAATCTACGCTTATTTCCTATTTCTAAAACTGAAATTAAAAATGAAATACAGGTTTTGTATCATTGTAATGCATATAACAATAATGTATAAGAGTTACAATCACAAGTGAAACATGTAAAAATAATGTTATATTCTTGAACCTTTCAGGTAAAAATAAGATAACATCTGTATTGTGTGGATAAAATATGTTTAAAAAGTGCCATGATCTGCTTTATGACTTTATAAACCAAATACAATTTGCTGTACAAATAAAACAGTTGTTAATTTATTGCTATATCATTATGTAAAAAGTCACATATGCTATACTCAAGTTTAATTAGCGATACAATAGCCATTATGATTTTCAAAGCTTTTTGTACATGTTTGTATCTATAAATCATGTGCTATTTATCCTTTTAATGTGCCAAAACTTTTTACAAATATTTTAATAACTTAAAGATACTGGCTTTTATTATGTAAGTAATGTCTACATTCTTTTAATAATATATAACTTAGTCTTATTTCTTCTTTGTAAGTATTGCTTATCAGTTTTCTTCTAATCTGATCAGAGTTGTACATCGCTTTTGTGTAACATTTCATAATTGCGCTTTAGTGTTTTTTCCCATTGATCAGTATTTTAGTTTTCTCTTATTTTAGGTCATCTTTAAATTATAGATAAGCAGTAGTAATATTGTTATTATTATGTAAATAATGTCGTTGAGAATATTTGTCTTATTCATTGTCATATAGTCTCTCATATTTCTGTCTAGAAAGTTTGGCATGATACTACGTGTATATTTAAACTCTGAAACTTTGTAGAGTGAAACTTAAATAAACGAAATAATTAATGCAATTCTTAAGTGTCAAAATGATTGTTATTTGTTCTTAAGTTGACGCTGGTCACGTGTTAGATAGGAAAAAGCCGTATTTGCTTCAATACTTTATTTCTTTAAGTAGTTAAATGATAATAGTGATTGAGTGATGTCTAAACAAAAGTCAATATGTACAAGTATAAAATAGGAGTGAAGGACTCCTCTGGATGGAAAACGCGGCAGAAAAAGAAACATTGATGCAAAAGTGTTCTTTTTTCTGAAAGCTTGATAGAAAGAACAATAACTATCTCTATAAAATGTTTGATCGCATTTATTATCAAAACAAAATTGCAATTCTTGATAAAATGTACACGACTCTATTTAAGTAGAGGAATGCTTCTTTTACTTTCGCCCGATGCGAACTACTCAAGCTGATATTCGTCTTCAGATGTGCTTGATATTTACTGAATGTTAATTGTGTATATGAAAATAAAATTGTGTTTGCTCTTTGTTGTTTCAGAGTGATATTAACATTCAAGGTGATCATCATAATTTTAAAATCCTCTATTTACTGATTCATACTGCTAAGAAAATGAACATTTGTAAATTTATAACAAAAAATAATTGAATCTAGAGTAACTAGTAAATATCTTTCTTGATTATCACAGCCAGAAACTGTTTTTAAACAAAACTCAATATGTAAATTTTGAATGTTAATATAATTTTAAGTTGTTTTGATGAAAACAATGAAATACGTTTTTGTCAATGACACGAAAATTAAAAAAAATAAAATTGTATATTTTATAATCGATTGGAAACAGTCTCTACTCCAGTCAAAATTAACTGAACAATAAATTATATTTAGTTTGAAACAACTTTTGAATGTTAAAGAAAAGCCAATCTTATACTAAAAGTTAAGTAGCATATGACCTGGGGGAATATGATATCGATAAGGTTTCTCCTAATTTCTAAAATGTTTTAATGTGTCCTTACTAGCAACCTGTTGCATAAATAAATAAATCAATGCTTAACTTCCTTTTTTCGAAGACAGGAATTGTTAACAGTATAAGACATAAAACGGACGTATGTTAAGATAATATCGTAAATAGCCTTAGGTTGGTACAGACGATTAAGATATTGACATGACTGGCGACATGCTGTTTTAAAGTAAATGATTTGTCAGTAGAGAACAAAAAGAATTGTTTGAATTGTTAGTATATGTTCTATTCTTCTTACTTTTAAAAAACGCTATAAAAGTCTTTTAAAGAATGTAAAAATTGTCTCACATTTTACGTAATATCACCAATGTGTAACACCTTACAGACTTTGAAAAGCTTCTGCTGAGGTTTTCCACTTACCGTTATAAAAAGATTAAAGTTTTGAGTATCTTTATAGAAAAAGTGTTATTATTAGAACAAACAGTCCCACTTACTGAAATAGATAATATTTTCACACAATTTCCTATAATTTTGTTTTAATTGGTATCATTTTTATGATGGGAACAATCCATCATATAATTACGTACAGGATGGTCAATCAGAAATGTAAGAAAACGACGTTTGGAAGTCCAATTATCAAACATCTAGAAATGAAAACATATACGTTTTGTTTTCCATTCAGAGAAGTCGTCATTAATGAAAATGCTTCAACTTCATATGTACGTCCAGAAACGCAATTAATATCTTTGAATATTAAAACAATTCAGATGCCATTATTGCCACCTTGGCGCAAAATACTGTAACTGATTTTTATAAAAAAATCAAAGATTATAGGAGAAAAAATGTGATTTGTTCACATCCAGTAAATCGTTTTCATACCATACTGAGTCGAAAAGATAGTATTTAACACGTATATATAATTATTTGAAATATTATATTTTAGTAAAAACCGCTGTCACATAGCCTATACGATGTAGTTATTCCAAGATGGCGGACACATGAATATCCCGCATAAATTGCTACACCTGACTGATGTTATTTAACCTACTCACTTCAACTCAAATTAGATCCATGTCGACGCAATAAAAGACTTCTACACAGGAACTTAAAGTATGCATGCTTTACATTTGCAGCTTCTTTATTTTCACGAAAACGGTAAACATAAAATAGAAAATCGAATCGAGGAGGCGGCCATAAATTACCGTTTAGTACGATCCGGGAAGAGGTAGTTTTCAACGTAGAAAATCACCTTTTTACTGTATATAAGGTGCATATGACATACCCCTTTCGTTTCAATGAGAAAGCAATTGATCATTAGAATATACTGTATACAGTACAGTCAGTACGGCACATACTTGCGGATTGTTCGAATATCCTCCATCTTTGAATGACTACACGATATCGGTAACATGTCAGTGTAGACTTTAATCATAAATTCCGTTTTACTTACATGATTGTTTATGCTAACTTTATTACACGTGAAAAGACACGTGTGTGCACTAACATGACTTGTTGCACTTACTTGTCAACTGCAAGTTTAAATCTTACAGCAATTCAGTAACAGCTATAAATTCAGGTGCCAAATATTATTATCTATTTTGCAATATCAGCATTGTTTGCAAAACTTATTTATAAGTTCATTGATCAAATCTTCAACTGGGTGTCAAAGCAAATGCGTACTTCATTTAATAACTACCAGAGAAATAACTTAGGTTAACATAATGAAACATATCTTAACCTTTCATAAAAGTAATCACTATTTATGTTTCTTTCATGTTCAAACGCTTTGATGTTTTAATGATAGGATGTCTAAACCTGCAAAGAGTGACGGCCTTGTTTAAGGTAAAAGTTACTGTGTCATTGGCATATTGACTCTTAAATAACGACATATGTGCTGAGCATGTATTGATATCAAAATATTTAGCTGCACGTGAGAAGGCGCCTCGTGGTTTTTACGGGTTAAAGTTGACACAAAGGCCTCAACGTTAATCTAATCTTTTGATCATAATCATCTGTGGTTCTACAATATGCTTTAAAAATAAAAGGTCGTAAAAATCATTTTTGGCAAAATAACAGAGTTATATACTTATCAACTTAATTATTCATTCCAGCATCGTCAATGGTCAGTAACATAGCTACAAAGTAAATACTTTTGGTACCAATCATGCTGTTATGACAAGCTATGTCATTTAATTCACATGAAACAGGTCTTAGTATTCTCATGTGCGTTAAAACATCCTTCGTTTTTTCAGGCAATGACCTCTCGCCTTCGCCATATTGTCTCACATGGACAAACGCACAACATTTTACTTCACATATGCCAACAACGTTCAACGAGCAGATGATTGACCAATAATTGAACAAATGAAGACGTTCAGCGTTTTGAAAAAAGAGTATGATGCGCAAACAGTAAATCTATTTAATCTGGAATTGCACTTTTTTCGTCTAAACGTTTAGACGAATAGAATGTATAACATTTTTTAAATGAGAAAATGCATAAAAATGGTAATCAATTATTTTATATTAAGTAAGTTTTTGTTGTGTTCATTGTTAATAGCCACTTATTTCCTGCTGCATTTGTCAAGTTATCATAAATGATAAAGTTATTTCCTGCTGCATTTGCCAAGTTATCATAAATGATAAAGCTATGTTTCAAATCAATTACTTTAAAATGGAATCATAAATTTTACGCAACTGACACGAGTCACTGTGTTTTCATGTTCCAATGTCAATGTTTTTATTTACTTTGGAATTGAAGATACCACCATAAATAGTTATTGCCTTGACCTTCTAATATAGTTCATACAAGGACTAAGGTTGACCCGATAGTATTGAATACATATCATACTTCTCAAGTAAGAAGAAATAAGTGTGAAAACAGGAGTGGGTTGAACAAATGAATATCAAGGAGATAGATAGAAAATGAGAAACTAAGAAAAAACATACCCAAAATACTATGTTTATTTGAAAAACAAAATTATTACAGTCATTTCACGAATTTTATGTGATGTGCTGGCCGCTCGTACTTAACGTAAAATAGTCCATCGGCAATAACAGATAAGCGGTGAAGATTAAGATTATGTTTCACCGGTGAATGCGCGGACATTTTTATCTCATAGGTGAACAATTTTTTGCAATCTTGTTATTGTAACGTTTCTGGGACTTTTGAATATTTGGATAATGAATTTAAAGTGCTTCGGATCTTTGAATTTGGTACCTATCATATAACTATTGTTGATAGTTGATAAACACGATAAATTCTATCGTAAACGTAATGTATAATTTTATATAGGATAACAAAAAAAAAGAAAGAGAAAAACGGAAGGGAAGTGCTGTAACTTAATCACGAACAGAGTGGGATAAAAATAATAGATCTGAAAATGTTTTTAAATGCAGTCAAGGCATGTTTGGCTAAGAAGTTCTATGAAAATGATTCAAGTAAACTATGGACCATATTTTACGGATACATACTAGACAAATTAGGCGGCACACTTGTATTTCAATGTCATTAAGCTGAAGTTGATATAAAAAGTATATGTAAAGATAAGAAAATTTCTAAGTGACATTCAAATTGCATGGACAAAAATAAATCAAACAAATTATTTTGAACAGCTATGTAAACAGATCTATTTTAAGAAATAGCATGAGAAATGTATAACACATATAGAACCCTTTTTTGACTATATAACTAATACTTTCTACTGTTTTGAAGAGTTTAAGCGTATATATATAAACTAGAAAACAGCGAGTATATACTGTATTACCAACTTGTTGGTAGTATTCCAAGAAGATTACAATAAATATTGAAAACAGAAGATATGATATATGTCACAAAACTTATGTTATTAGATGCACTAAAACAATGAAAAATGCCAAACAAATTATAGCAGTTTTACAATAACTCCAACCCAAGGTGGCTCAAATCGGAAATGAAATTGGAAAACATTCTAAATAAAAATGACATAAACTGGAAAAGTGTACACTCTCAGATCTGTAAAGCAACAATTAAAACACAAATGAGATATTGTCAGTATAAATATATCATGCGAATTTTGCCCACAAACACGACCTTATTTTAAATGAATATAGGTAACACAAATGTATGCGACTTCTGTAACTTGCATTTTAAAAGTCAAGAACATTTAGTTTGGACATGTACCAATGCTCAAGTCTCATGGAATAAATTAACTGAGTTTTTTGAAAGCAAAAGCTTTGATATTTGTTTTAATGTAGAAAAAATTAGCTTTGGAATATAAAAAAATAACGTAAAATAATATGGTAAACTTTCTCGTATTTTTGATGAAGACTTTTATCTTTCAATGAAATACAGAAAAATGGATACCACATTTTGACATTATCAGAAATTACTTGAAAAACGGAATCGATATAGAACAATAATTAACTGAAATAAATGGTAAAATTCAACATCATAATTCAAAAAATGTAATTTTATATTGTGAGTTTACACAACAAAACCTCGTACGAAGCTCTTATCAAGACTATTATATACATTGAATTAGACTAAAATCAGCGAGTACTAACCTGCACTGGAGACGACACAAACATAAATTTCCCCCCTTTTATTGTGTAATGTTATTACACTAAATTTTATTGTCACAGGCGCGTTCGTTTAACATAAGCTTTCTATTTGCAATAAATGTCAAAACATAAATGGTTTGTTTAATTGGTCGTTATCTAAACAACAGTAAAATCTTGAATATTTATAAGGGTCAGAATTATTTGAGAAAAATATTGAAATGGGGCGATATTAAATAAACAAGGGAACCGTGATGGCCCTATATCGCTCACCTGGTTGCTAGAGAAAGTCACTGGTTACTTAGGAAGTCACTGGTTGCTATAGGAACTCTGTCACCTGTCGATATGGGAAGTAACTGGTTGCTAAGAAAGATCCTGCTTGCTTGCAGAAGACACTGGATGCGATGAAAGTCACTAGTTGCTTAGGAAGTCACTGGTTGCTAAAATAAGTCACCGGTAACTTAGGAAGTCACTGGTTGCTAGATAGGTCTCTGGCTGCTAATTGGTTGTGAACATTGAAGAAACCATATTTGACACCCGCTCATCTCGCAAATTGGCTAGAATGTTTGTTTTAATAGCCCAATCTCTATTTCGAAACTTGGTAACATGGGGGCATAAACTAAGTCACCACATAAAATCATAGAAACACACAAGATGATCTTGGACCAACCAAACCAAGAAATACCAATAAAGGCAAAAGATGGATCACTGATCACGGACAAGGAAGCTAAACTAAGGAGATGGAGGTGACGTTTTGAACGCACCTTGAACCCGGCAAAGCCACAAATACTCGCTGACATCAATAAGGCATACGTAGACAGAATGGCATTTATTTATATAACCACTTCTATGTTCTATGTCAGGTTATGGAGCAGTCGCACTTGGTCTTTGTTGACTTTTGAAGATTCTACATTGCATAGTATTTAGAAGATCATACATTAATGCGACGTTTTAAGAAGCTGGTCGAAATCTTCTTGTCCATATATGAGAATTTCTAATGCTAAGTGATTCACAACAGTTGGATAACATACCCATTCAAAGAGGACACTGGAGTGAAACAGGGATGTACGTGGTATTTTGTCGTCAATGCTCGTTTCCCTGACAATCGACTGGGTTATGAGGAATGTTACGCAAGGAAGACGGCAATCGGCGGTGAACAGTGAACTCAGTCAAGATAGTGCAGAAGTCTTGAATTTCATATCTTACATGTATCAGCGGATGTTTAAGATACTACGTACAACAACTAGCAATATAAAACAGAAGATCAACGCAAATAAGATACGGGTCTTACAAAAAACGCCACCAAAAGCAACCCCGTCATGATCAACGGGTTCCAACATGAATGCCTCAAGAAGTTTGTATACTTGTCATGTTTGAATACCACGGACCATATGACTAGGAGATTAGCACCAGGGTCAGCAATGCCAACCAACCCATATTGTGAAACAAAGAACTCAGCACCCGCACTAAGATTAGGATGTTCAGAAGGAGTGTCCTCCTATTTGGAAGATTACCGTCGACTTTGCACGCAAATTAGAAGTATAAATGAACAAGTTCCTGAGGCGTTTACACAAGATCTATCTCCAACGAACTACAAGCTGGACAGTTTTGCTGAAACCATCCAAGACTGATGCAGTTACTGACTGAGACACGTCTGTCGCATGCAAGTAAACTCGCTCCCTATGGTAAATCAATGGACATCACAAGGAAAGAAAGACAGGGGTAGAGCAACAGAGATATGGAGGCGGCCCATCGAGAAGGAGCTCAATAACAGATGACTAACGCTAGAAACGGTCCTTTGTAAAGCAACTGACACAGCCAAGTGGAACTCCCTAATAGTCGTCTCTCCTACTAGACGGAGTGGATTGAGTAAGTGAGTGAGTCGTTGCCCCAACAACAAGGCTTCCAACAATTGGTTTTGACAGCTGTTTCAATATAGAGTTACAGAATCAAACTGTGGGTTGTTGGTGGTGCAGCAACTGACAGAGCCATGATAAACACTCTACCTTTAAATAGTGATATTGTATAAATGTAATTTGTTTAGTAGTAATAATACTCTTTAATCGTAAGAATGTTTTGTTATATAAACTTAATAATTATATGCCTGGACCCGAAAACCTACAGTGCGAACCCCTGTGCATATCTAGAAGATCGCAAATCCCAGTTCAACTATAAAAGTAATCAAGTGACTTCTAACATATGACATACAACATCTTAAAAAATTATGCTAAATCGAAAAAGAAACACAGGGTAACAAAATATGTAATAATATCAAAACATATGAAGATCGGTCAGATAATTATCTCGGTCACTGTGCTCATCGACCTTAAATCACTTAAAACCAGTAGTAAGTGCAATATATCACTACTTCTACACATAGCCGTTTTGATATTATTACATATTTTGTTACCCTACGTTTCTTTTTCGCTTTAGTAAATATTTTGTGATTAATATCATGGATTTAACATCACATCAATTATGCATTCCATTATATAAAACTTCTAACCCTGTAGGTGTGAATGTTCCTGCTGCAAGTATTCCATTTTATGTGTTTGCTGGATGCGACGCAACGACGCACTTCAATGGCAGTACTTTATTACAGACTGTCCTCGATTGCAGTCTGTAACTTTGTGTCTGTTCTAGAATTCGTAACGTAAAGTCACAGTCTGCTTACTGACGTGGATCGATGACTGCCGCCTCGTTGTAAACTGTAAACAATATTTGATACATTTACGTTATAACTATCCATCCTTAACAATTTAAATCAACTATGAGAAATAGACCCATATGTACTTTTTTATACAGCAATTTGTAGTTATTTTTTCGTATTTTTCTTATGAAGTCAAGCAAGCAATGTGAGTGTGATATGGTAGAACGCTAAGAACTGTATAATATTACGAGATGCTGAGGTGAGTTAGACACGACTCTTAGTAATTTTCGTCTCCACACAAGTTGTTTCATGAGGTTTGGTTATAAAGAGTGTAAAGTGAGTTTTGTTGTATAAACGTTGTAATACATGTTCAAATCCAAAATAAATATATTTGCTATAACATTCAGCACTATCCTTATTTGTTACAAAGTGTCCATGCTTGCAATCAATGCACCCTTCGGTATAATGATTCTAAATAAACACCTTCACGATAGAGCAAACGAGTTTAAATATTCTATATATATGTGTAAGATAATATTATAGGACGCAATCAAGTTTCCATTGGACGCAGTATCATCATATCAATTAACTAGGTAGACTATTGTATTTGCAATAAGTTTTCCGCCCCAGACTGTAATTCAGACGAGACAAAATTCATCTCAAGCAATGTTACGATAAACCGTGAAAACTCTTCTTTTTTCCAACTATTGTCTTTTATTTAAATCAGGTTCCATTGTGATAATATTTTTAGTAATATCACAGGTGATGCTGATAATAGTTCACAATAGTTCAAAAAAATCCTGTATCATCTTCTAAGTTTGGTTACAACTGAAATGAGCAGTTGTGTAAATTTTATTGTGAATGCTTGGCTCAGCAAATTTTCGAAATATATCATGTAAAGTTACTGTAATAATGCATTCTAGGATTTATCGTTTAACTAACTTATAGTTCAGAATAGGACACATCAAAGTCAAGCTCGTCCGTAATAAAATGCGAAAAGCCGTGGCAACTCGTTTACAAAAAGCAAATATGGTCAAAACGTCATAAATGTAGCTAATATCGAATTCGTTCAAATATAATTATATGTAACGTGTCGATCCTCAGTGAAACTGTTAGCAATATAAGACTTTTAACAGTATAGGACATTTAATATAAATATATTAGGATCAAAAACAAGAAAGTTGATCAGAAGGTCATAGTTAAAGCCATCTGGATTGATATTATATCGTGCTTGCAAAACTGTAAACACGGTCTAAAAGCCATTGATTTTGCTACAAAACGAAGAAAGTAAGCCGCAAGATCAATGTCTAGCAAAACTAGTTAGAATCTATGAGTGGCTGACCAATGCAAACCGTATCTCAGATAATAATCATCCAAATGTGATAATAATATTATGATGTGGGAGTCATTGTTCGAGACATTGCATCTTTTAACAAATCATAGCATACGTTACCTCTTGAGGACATGTTGGCGTCGACAAATGACAATAGTAACGTTATTAAAATATATGTAAAGCTAAGCCAGCATTCTGTAGGTGAAAAGTCAACAAAGTGTCATGTTAATACAAGTTTTCGAGAATTTCCATCAAAATACTGCATAAAAGTTACACTCTATGAGAAGCTGAGCAATGCAAGTATCTAAGATAATAATTATCAAGAAACAAACATTTTGTGATGTGCAAGACATTGTGCGGGGCAACTTTTCACGATCTTAAAATACGTTACCTCTTGAAGACATAATGGCGGCGACAAATGAACAAATAAAAATTCCTCAAAACATATGTAAAACTAAGCCATCATTGATTAGCTAAAAAGTCCCCAATATGTCATGTTCACAGAAATGTTTGAGACTTCAATCAAAACAGAGCAATGGTGCTTAATATTTATAAGATGAGCCATGCGAACTGTATCTGCGATAATTATTATAGATAGCATAATATTTTGATGTGCGAAACAGTGTAAGGGCATTGCATCTTTTCACGGTTTATGAAATACGTTACCTCATGAAGACATAGTGGCGTCAACAATTGAACAGATCGGGACACCATAAAATATATGTAAAACTAAGCCATCATTGAGAAGCTGAAAAGTCAATTATGCGTCATGTTCACACAAACTTTCCGGGCTTTGTACGTGTGTGTGTGTGTGTGTGTGTGTGTTGGTGGTGTGCACTTCTGGGTGCTGTGGGGTTCGTTTTGGGGAGGCTGCGTTTTTGGTACGTGGCATTCCCTGTTTGATATTATTTTTGTTTTTAACATCAAAATAAACATCTAAAATGTTACAACCTATGAGTACTAGAGCAATGCAATCTGAGATGTATATTAGATAATTATGATAAAGCATAACACTATATAATGATGTGCGAGACTTTGTCCGGAAAATTGCATCTTTTCACGAATCATAAAATACGTTACATCTTGAAGACATTGTGGCGTCGACAAATGGCCAAAATAAATATTGTCAAAATATATGCTAAACTAATCCACCATTACGTAGCTAAAATGTTAACAATGGGTCATGTTCACACAAATTGTCGAGACATATCATTAAAATATAGCAAAATTACTTAATATATATGAGTATATGAGGAATGCAAACCGTATCTTGGATAAATATGATAAAACTAAATAATTCTATTATGGTATTTGATGTTTATCTTTATGATAGGAAATGTGTTATATGCATGCAGGAAAGTGTTAAATCATGTTTTATCGTTTTATTTTGTTTTCTTTATGATATAGTGGATATTGGTCTGCAGTTAACTTTAAGATAATTTCTATTAAGATTGGGTTTGAAACAAATTTTACCTTTTTGTATATAAATATTCATTAGTTTTAAGTTTATGTTGTGTTTTCAACGTTGTGGAAGTTATTATTGTTTCATTTTCAATATCATATATATGAGAAAATAAAATATGTTTTTTATTAAAATGTTTGATATAACATAGAATTCCATTTATATATTTTAGATGGTGTACAATGTGTTATCTTTTCTGTCGTTTATCTTGCACCATGATTTAATACATGTACATCTTTAAGAATTTACCGTTAATTCAAATTATTTCTATATCTTTTTAATTTAGTTCAGATTTGAGAATAAATCAAATTTAATTGTTCAATGTATGTGCTTTTCATTTTTCCTCGAATATTCATGACTATCACTTAATGTGCTCATGCTGCTTTAATGAATTACAAATTATTTTAATGTCAAGAGTTTTTAACCCTCCGTTGATACCATGAAGATTAACGGCATTCATCTGAATCAAGTAGAAGAGGCTATTTACTTAGATGTGTAACCATCGACAATGAATACATGGAAGCCCCATCTAGCAAAAGCTTAAACTAGGGCCTGTCGGAAGCAAGCGACAATTAGAAGAAAATATTCAAATATCCATGACACAGACCAAGGTCTCAAAGTCATGGACACATGTGTACACAAACGGCTCTGTTTCGGCTGCTATAGAAATACATGCACTTGTTTTTATGTCAGTAGCATTCCATAGTAATTCAATTTTGGAGTGTTCTACTATGTTTGTTGAACATTAGCCTCAGCTTAAACTTAATTCATCATATACTAGTACATGCGTTTTTGAACCATGTAACTTATTCTATTTCCAGAGTATTTTTGATCAATTGCAGCAATTGTTAACCTTTCCTTAGAACAAGCATATTACCACTTAACTCTCTTTTCTTTAATTGGATCATGTTTGAATTACTGAATTTATCTTGACTATTTCCAGGAAAAAAGGTTGTATTAAAATCGCTTAGGAGACAGCATTCTTGGGTTGAACAGTCTGCAATATCTTATTATGTATCATTAAAATCAATCCACGTTTGTTGCTATTTCAGTGGTCGGTATACACAGTTCGCAAGAAAAGGTTTACATTGCTCATAAAATATCTGAAGCCATACTGACTCAATGCCGTTAGCTTCGATATCATGTCTACCTTAATATGATATATTCTTAGCTATGTATACAATTATATCACCGCATTTCGTTCAGTTGCGGTATTTTCCTTCAAAGTTGTAACTCATTACTTCAGAATCATTCTGTAAAAAAGTTTCACTTAAGCCTAATATATCAGGCGATGGAGGATGATACAAATGTCCTCTAAATTTATCATTTGTTGTCATTAAATGCTGTATATAAAAGCTAGCAATATAAAGATCCTTTCTTAACCAAAAATCTACGGCAGTATTTATATTTGATACCAGTACATAAGTATCACTGTTTTAGGGAAGCAAATGACACAATTTACTACTTCGTGTAATAGTAATACAAGTACAGTCGTGTTTACATATTTGAAATTTTGATCGGTCAATAGAGCTTATCTGATTTTCATTTTCAGTAAGCAGAACCATTTGCGCATTTTGTTCCAAAAATGATATCAAATCCCGTAGGAATTCCCCCTGCCTGTGTTTGCATCGCCAGTTTATTTCTTTGCGGCATTTTCGAACAGTTTGATACATTCATACGTATGCATTACACTTATTAATATTTTATCGATGGTTTTTTGTTCATCATGATTGATAATTGATGTAATTTTTTTCTGTAAAAAATTGCTTTAGTTTTATATTATGTTCTAACAATTTATAAATCGTTACAAACGCTTAAACATATAGTGCAGCGGTGCCGTAAACCCAATCTCAACAACATTTACAACATATTTTCTCAACACGATATGTAGATTTTTGTTTTTGTTGATAATTCTAGCCATTAGTATTTTATGTTTTAGAATATCTTTTTGGAGAAATTTATTTTTCCCCTTATACTTTGATGGAGCAGCTTTCAGAAGGAACTGCAGCGCATCCCTTGTGTTGGTTTCGGTTTGACTTCCGTTGATATGTACAAGAAAAATGAAAACTCTTGACAGGCACAATAACATTTCCAGAACACCGGTGTACAAGTGGCATTATAAATGTTAAAATGACTTATTGGAAGACATAGATGTGCGAAGGTCGGTAGGCCTAAAAAACCTTGTGCAGAACATTCGTGAACTAATAAACAACGAAAAGATACATTACCGGAGATCCCCGATGAACGTATGTTAACAACACCCACATGTAGCAGGAACTTTAGCCGTGAATGATTTAGTAATGTGTGTCACGTCTGCTTTGAACGGCATAAAGTGATTCGGACAATGACATGACGTTCTGCTTTGCCCCGGCCGAAGATATATAGCTATGTATAGACTGCTTTTTACATCGTATATGTAAAAACAAAATACTTGAAAGTTAATAGAACTCATGAGAATGTTTATACCTATTTGTTCGCGCTATTTGGATAACCCTTGTATAAGACTGGCTTTTTCATAATGCTTCATAACTTTTACTTTTGGTATGTCCTAAATTAATGAATACCTAAATGAAATGTTACACCTAACTTGCATTAGCTTTAAAAACAAGTTCACAGTGTTACAAAACTATAATACTATTTACAATGTATCATTAAGTCTCTAAAACGTTAGAACAAAAACTCCTGCTTCCGTTTAATGGATTGCATCCAAGGAAACTAGCAGATAATAAACTTATCAACTCCTTGATGGATTTAGAACACTCTAAGTAAAAACAAACAAAACTACTTTTCTGCCAGCTGTTTCTTAATGTGTTTTGAATGACGCACTGTTGATGTAAAGAGTGTGAACATGAGTTTCGATTCTTCAAAAAGATTAATTAAGTTTATATCGGAACCAATAAGACCGCCACGCCTGTTATAGCCCAGGGAGTTTAGTCCGCTATTTTCTTCCATTAGTATCATCAGATAAAATGTGTCATGTTGAGCTTTTATGCTTGTTTTGTTGTAGCTAAATATCAGAAACTTTAAAATATGTCCCGATTTGAAAAGGAATATTAAATGATTTTCATCATCAAAATATTTGGTATTCTTGTTTCTTTCCGTATCGAAACATATATTTATTTTAGTCATGCATCTAGTACATTGTCGCTTTTCAAAGTTTTAGCTTTGACTAAGATAGTCTTACACCGGCTTTGTTATTCCGAGCAAAATCTATAATTACATTCCATTATGTTTAATAGTGAGGAAAAATCAACAGTATAACTGATTTAATTCAAAAGCTACTTAAATGACAACTACAACCTAGAGAAAAAAGGACTAAATATTGCAACTTAGCAAACATATTTGACTATACTTTGAATTTAAATGTTGTCTAAGGTATTCAACCCACAACAGGCATAAAAAGGAAATCGCATAACATTGTATATTTTTAAAGTGCATTCATATCTGGACTGTGTAGCCAATTTCTAAGAAATTTGTCCGTGCAGATCATCTCATATCGTCAATTTAGTATAGTAGCCACTGTTGCTCAATAATTACTTAAGAATAAAATCAATAAATCCAATTAAATGGCTATTTATTTTTATTGAATCCATTTATATATGATCTTATATATGATCCATACACACTGTGACATAAAATAATAAATAACAAAAACAATAATAGTAAACACGCCCTGAAAAGTTACCATACAAGAGACGCATAAATTTCGGACGTTGTTTTATTTTATACATAAAAATCAGGGTCAAAAATAGAATTGGTTGAATGGACAAACTATAACCACAGTTTAATTCTATCTACTATGTATCTTAAAGTAAAAAGCAAAAGAAGAGAAACTTTCACCGCGCGTAAATCAAATTACATGTTACATTAGAGACCTACTATGCACGATAATTCATACAGGATTTTGTGTTAGGTTCTAAATTAAACCATTTATGAATTGTGTAAGACATTTAAAATAACTTGTACGGTATGAACATTAATTATGAAGCCTTTTACTGTAATTGCATGTCATACGTACAAACTGCTCTTGAGAAAGCTAAATATTTGACAAGTCACATGAAAAATAGCCCTTGATCGGACAAATATTGCTGTGAAACAGAGAACCAAAAACATAAACATCTAAAATACAAATTTCATGTTCAAAACAATTAAGTATTATACAAAGAAACAACCCATTAACTCTAGCTAGTAATATGTATTGTCATGGTAACCCGTTATCTCTAGCTTACAGCATGTACAATGTATTGCAATTGTAACTGATTGCAAGTGAAGTTTTCATCATTGTCGTTCACATGATGCTAAGAACACAATCACGTCATACATCTATGTTTTACAATTGTTTTTTTTAATATCCAGCAAGTTTAGGAATAAATTCATTTGATGTGTTTAGCACTGGTCACTCCTTCCTGTCCTTTACTATTTTTACATGTAAATGTGTTCAAAAAACCACCTTCACCATCCCTTCAATAATTTTATTGAGATGTTTTAAATTGAGTCCTGAATTTTGACAAGATCTTCTTGCTTCTAAGAGTCCAACATCGGTATAACTTTTCTGAACATGGCATAGCTGTTGATGAATCCTGGTACACATTCAAAGATTCTTGTCTGTACATTTTAACTGGTTAAAGTCGAAAGTGATTTGGAAAATCAAATCTTCTACCATTGTGTGCAACTAATATAACACGAAAAAGATTCAAGCTATGCTAAGAATTTCGCTATTGCTTCTTGTATTTTTTAACTGTGAAAGGTCCCCCATTTACAGTCATGATCCCTGAATCTGACACTCTAATTCCTGTACAGGATGCTGCTTCTGCAACTGCTTGTTTCGGAAGTACATAGCTGTTAAATCTAGAGCCTGACTGAAGTTCCACTGCTGCAAGCTGTGTAATATGTGGCATCATTCTATTACGAACTATAATGAACAGAAATAACATGTATGCAGTAGTTGCACATTTTCTTTTTATTAATCAAATTTCGTTTGTTTATCTAGAAAATGAGATATTGCCAGATCAACATCAAACATTATAAACGTAGGCTTATGTCCTTGTACTGTTACATGCTTAAAGCAACCATGAGGAACTGCTACTGAGAATTCGTGGAGATCAGGCTCCGCTTCAAGGCCAATGCCTGAAAAAAGCAAGAAAACAGTTCAATTTTGAACACTGTTTTGTATTCCAGAAAAAAACATGTTTGCAAGAATGCATAAGTGATAGCAAAATACGCAAGAAAGTTCATACATGCTACTATAAAAACGGACAAAGAGCAATTACTCTGATTTTTCAAAAATAAGCCCTGGTTGCTAACTACGCTCAGTGGATAGCATTGATAGATGTCAAGTGAGACGTTAAATAAAGTATAGTTTGACTACACAGTGGTACATCCTAACAAAACCTGTTTTACGTCATTACGTGCCTCTAAACAATATTTAACTGTTACGTCTATAAAAAATGCATGTATGACAAAACCTAAAGTCTAACATACCTTGTTTATGGAACAAATCCCTCAATTACCATACTGTCAAAAGACAACAACCAAACTCCTCTGGGACCACTGTCACATACTGTCACACTGTGCTCTGTGCTGTAAAATGTTAGGATTGCAAAATAGTCATGCGTAATGTTAATGAGAATACAGGAAGTACAGAATGTAAGTGGCAGTTGTAGACCGACATGTATACGACCCGCATGAACAAAGGAATGACAGAAGAGCGCGAAAAAAGGAACGAATAAAATCAAAACGAAGCAATACAACATCCAACCGAATAAATCAGCACAATGCAGCTTCGTCATACTAACCATAGCTACCAACTTCGACAGTAGACACAACCAATAAAACAACCAAAACTGTGAGAATGTCGACACAGCTACATTTCGTCTTTACAGCTTGTCCTTCACTGTCAAACCAGCCGGGTTTTTCATGTACATAATCATGTGATCAAAACTCACGAATACTGCACAATGATTGGACGAGAAAGGAATAACAACTATACATTACTAAAAACACTGTCTGTACGGTCCCTTACCGTACATAACCAGTAACGAACCTGGTGAACACCGTGACTGAATAGAACAAATCAAAAACATATGAAGAACAATAAATTAGTCTAAAATTTGGCTCTGCTACATAGTTACCACTGCTAAAATCTACCACAACAGATTAAAGAGTAGTAAAGATACAATGAACTATTCATTCATACAAAGCAAGATACCTTACTTCTTCACCAACCGTTCATCAACAGAAGTATGTTTCTTCAATTATAATCTAGATAATAATAATATTGTTAAATCAATAAAATCAACCAACTTATATAAAACATCATCAGGTATATCTAGACATCTTGTGAAAAGATCATGTCTATATTTTGAAATTCTTTTCTACTAAAATGGATTGAAACAAAAACCTAAATTAGCTGAAGTTTATGAATGAATGTATGAAAAGTTATATACCTAACTGAGGGAAAAGAGTCTGGTAACAAGCCTACACACAGATCCTCTATAAAACAGTCAACATTTTTATCTGCTTGCTTGCTTTCTTCCTCAACTATTTCACTGAAATAAAGATACTTCAAATAATCTACTGTACATGAACTTTAGATATTATTAACACTGCATGTTTTAACTATGTTCTAATTTTCATGTTACAAGTGATGATAGTTTGTGATTCATCTTTAGTAAATAAAATTAATTGTGTTATGTAGAAGAGGTATAATATGACACTTGTACTTCCTTGCCATTGAGCTTGCTTTTATATTGATGTGATAGAGTGTCCGCTTAACATACTGGAGGTCCAGAGTTTGAAACCAGCTTTGGTCGAAATTTATCATAGTTACATATACAATACCATGTCACGGGAAAAGAAACACGATGGCTTTGTAAACAAGTAATTGATATATTCTGAATATTGCAAAAATGTTTAACGTCTTTAAAATAAATATTTTAAAAGAGTTTTTAAACAAACCAAAAAATGAAGGCATTCAAAATAGAAGTTGGCTACCTCATTTCTTGCTTGAATGCCTCTTTTGCAGCTTTATTTGTTGACTTTTGTAATACTTCTAAGACATCATGTTATATGGGATCCAGTTCGTCTTTCTATGACTTTCAGAGTTTTGATGCTGATTGGCTTCAAGTTTAATGTTGTTAAAAAATTGTTGACTCTATCCTGGCCGACAAGACTGTCAATCATTGCTGAAAGGGAACACACAATTTTGAAAGTTCTTTTTAAGTTTAAATATAACGCAAGCTCTGCAGAAACACATATCAGTGATTTTATGTAGCCAAGTCAATGAGTGTATCTGAAAACTGTTCATTCCAGCTTTTGTAAAACTCAACATAAATTCACATTACGTGGAAAACTCAATCACTCAAACAAATCGCAATCAGGTCGACATTTCCTGCAAACAGTGTTTCATTTCACCAAAAAAAAAAAACCACGCTATTTCAACTTGTTTATGGACATGGTCCATTCATTCTGCGGATTACTGAATGTGACTAACATTGTATTAAATACCGATTTAAATTATGGCACGCGTTTCAGTTTTTTAATAAGTATTTAACGTGGTATTGATATTTCTGCACATACAGACTGGTGATATATGTATTTTAAATACAACTCAAAATATTTTATTGACTGTGCAGTCTGCCGGTCAGGTTACTATCTAAATACATGTTTAAAAATAGGACAGCTTTCTGCCAAAGTCCTATGACTATATCGATGAAAGAAATACACAACGCAGTAGGAGTTTATAATCAATCAAGGGCCGTCAGCTGTGGAAACACTGGTAAAGACTTGAATGTCTGATGATCTCAAATATCGAAAGAACTACACTTTACATAATTTATTTTTTCGGCCAGACATATAACGAGGACGAAATGTAGAGTGTCATTGTCCTTGCATTTGTACCAGTGAGTGTCTTAGTGATTATCTTTAGTAGTCTCGGCTTCGCTGTGACGTCATACTGACCAGTTAACCAATCGGATTATCCGGTCGCGTTCATTTCTTCGTTCGGTAAAAGGTGAAAACTCAGTCTTTACCGTAGACTCATATGCAAGTTTAACTATATTTCAAAGGAACAAAAAGCTTTTAACAACATACTATTATTATAAATCCAATTTGACGATTACAAGGAAATGGAAGACTGTCATCTTCTTTCATTTTTATTCTTGGTTTTCGTACATATTAAAATTAAAGATGCATAGAGACCAGCGATGAAAGCCGAGGAATCACCTTTCCCGACTATAGATAATTTATCAGGACCCAGATGTGCGAAAAAAACAAAAATAATATCAAACAGGGAATGCCACGTACCAAAAACGCAGCCTCCCCAAAACGAGCCCCACAGCACCCAGAAGTGCACACCACCAACACACACACACACACACACACACACGCATACACACACGACACACACACACACAATCATGTACACACACATATATACACTACCAACACACACTAGCATACAAAGCAAACACACGAGGACAAAACGAACTATTAAAGGAACACAGTGGGACACCAAGCCAAGAATATCCCAGATACTTAATAAATTGTTATAGGCAAAAGAATAATAATTATATCAATTTTACGTGTAAAATCATGAATCTTTGACAGTTAATAATTTGCAATATCAAAAACAAACGTACCAGTTCCAAGTTTTGTATTTACAGAGAAACAAGGCATTCCTGTATTTTTTTCCCGGTGGGTAGGGTACTTCAATAATGAACAAAGTTGATGTGTTCACACTCCACATTTTGACATTTCACAAATAGATAAACCCTTAAACACTTCTGCATTTTGTCCTTCAAATTGTTGTAGGTCAATGGTTTAGGTCCCAAATAGCAACGTTTACATGATTTTGATTCTGATAGTAACACACTGAATTCAACGATACGACGACCTTTCCATCCGAAACGACTTGCACTTTTCCCTAGTTTTACATTATTAAATAGCGGACAGATGGTATCTTTGCAATCACGTCCTGCACATACATGTCCAACACTGTAATTCATTTCTGTTTTCACATTAGATTAAGGAGAAAACGTCCGCTTCTTACAATTTTTCTTGCAAAATCTCCCATTACGGGTCACATATAGCCGCCATGTTGTTTATCAAAGCTACCACCATGGACGACAACTCAAGCGTATAACAACAATGAAAACCGAGTAATCCGCTTACATACGAAGAGTACCGACATCGCACCATTCCATGATGGGAAGTCTTTTTCGGTCGACATTTAAGTGTGTGACTAACCGACTGAAACAAACGATCGATAGCGTATCTACAACGGGATGGGGTTTAATTAATCTTTCTTAAATTGTCGAAACTGAGAATATATATATCACGACCTTTTTAATGACGACAAAGAGGATAAGGTACAGTATCATTTTAATGTTCAATTTGTACAGATACATATGGTGATTCTAGTATGGTAAATGTGCTAAACTCGGTTATATTTTTATAAGAACAAAAATTGCGCACAGGTAACATGAAACATTTGTTGAATAGGGCATCACTACGAATATACAAAAAGCAACAGCAATTTGGCTCTACTAGTTTTATTCTGTCATCATAGCCTTTTTTACACGCGTTCAGGCTGAGTCTTATTTGGCTGTACTTTTCTTTCATAGGTTTTCATTGAAATTGTTTGACCTTCAGATGTATACACCAGTCAGCTTGATAACAGCATGACGTGAAATGCCTCGTCCTTATAGACTAAGACAATTTGAAAATGGCAAATATCCCGAACTCCAGGTGTCCGTCGCATTATAATCATGACACAATGAATTGGGTGCGCAGCGGATTGTTTTGATTTTAAGATTTTTCCAGATGAGTGTAGCTAATATAATCTTTACCTTAGCATTTTAGGAAATGATCCAATACATGCAGGAATCTAAACTAGAACTGTTAAATCATTAAAAGATGTGACAGTAAAAATATCAATAGTCTATTTTTCAACGATATTCATCTGACTGAATCCAGACATGTGAAAAAAACAGCTATTTAACAATTTTATATTTTCTCAACTTACTCAACTCAGAAAGAATAGACACATCAGTAGCATGCTTAAATTGCAAGGAAATGAATATTTACGGTTCTATGACTCTAGACTTCCCAGCCTTACTTGCGTTTTCCAGCTTACTCATATGTAGTTACCATTTTACTCAATTTTTGCTTAAACTTTACAATTCAAAACTTGCATCTTTACAGTTATTTGAAGAGGCGTTTTTACGCAATGGTAACGCGTTCGCCTCAGGATCGAAGGGTCCAATAGCCATGTCGATAGTGCACTTAGGCAAGACACAAATAGTTCCACATTGTCTCTCTTTTATTACATTGATTACATCTGGAATGAGTATCGAAAGCGATTAATATAAGCGATAATAAAATAAATTAGTATAAATATAAAAGTTATCTAGCAAAAAGATAAATCAGAACCATTTAGATCATTTACATACCTCAGACATCAAATTTGATGAAAATAAAAGCAACACACGCTATACAATTTGACAGTCATTAGTTTTATTAGATACAATAAAACATATTGAGATTTAATACCTGGTTCTGTTCATATCAAAGGCATAAATATAAAATATCTAAAATGAAAAAATACCTGGACATTTAATCATCTTAATTACAGCACGCGACGTGTATCCAGATAATGCACGCGCGTAACGAAAGGGGATTGACCTGGTGCACAAAACGGCATGGTGAATTTCGGTGTTATCAGTCTCATTTACTCTGTATCGATAGGTGTGTAATAGTTCTCCGTATATAACTGAAATACGAAAGCGTGCATGTAAGTCTGTATGGTATTAAAATACGGCATAACATATTCATTATAATATCAGAATATAGATGTGCAAATTTGTTTACCTAAATATCTCTAAAGTTGGAGCCAAAGTATATTGAGAAAGTACTTAATAAGTTGGAAAAGAAATCCTTTGTGACGTGCCTGATGTTTGATTTTCTGACGGAGCCGACGCCATTGTATAAAGTTCAATATACAATTGTATTACGCGCTTCAAACACATAACACATAACATGCGATGCAAACATATAAAAGCCACTGGAATGATTGTAACAAATTCTTAAGGATGTCTGCTACGTTGTGTTCAGATTTCAACGATTTTCTGAAAATCAACATATATCAAGGGGAACATATCACCATCAAAATAAAACCTTAAAAAAGGTACCTATCCAGGCTTTTTTTGGCGCTAGGCTTCAACAAACTATGTCACCATATTTGGGAATGCAAAAACATTATTAAGTCATAGTTTATCATCATTATCTCCTGTTTATTCCATTAGGTAAAACCAATCATTTTTAATTACATAAATGTTGAAAATAATGGTACTGTGATTGAAAATCACTAAAAAAAATTGACTCGGAACAAATAGTTGCCGAAATGCAAAATGTTAAAATTGAATTACCCCACCCACTTATTTTCAGAATGGCACTTAATTCATGCATATCGATGACCTTTAAAACAGTGAAGGGATTTCAACGATTTTCTGAAAATCAACATACATCAAGGGGAACATATCACCATCAAAATAAAACCTTAAAAAGGGTACCTATCCAGGCTTTTTTTGGCGCTAGGCTTCAACAAACTATGTCACCATATTTGGGAATGCAAAAACATTATTAAGTCATAGTTAACCATCATTATCTCCTGTTTATTCCATTAGGTAAAACCAATCATTTTTTATTACATAAATGTTGAAAATAATTGTACTGTGATTGAAAATCACTAAAAAAAATTGACTCGGAACAAATAGTTGCCGAAATGCAAAATGTTAAAATTGAATTACCCCACCCACTTATTTTCAGAATGGCACTTAATTCTTGCATATCGATGGCCTTTAAATCAGTGAAGGGATTTCAACGATTTTCTGAAAATCAACATACATCAAGGGAAACATATCACCATGAAAATAAAACCTTAAAAAGGGTACCTATCCAGGCTTTTTTTGGCGCTAGGCTTCAACAAACTATGTCACCATATTTGGGAATGCAAAAACATTATTAAGCCATATTTAACCATCATTATCTCCTGTTTATTCCATTAGGTAAAACCAAACATTTTTTATTACATAAATGTTGAAAATAATTGTACTGTGATTGAAAATCACTAAAAAAAATTGACTCGGAACAAATAGTTGCCGAAATGCAAAATGTTAAAATTGAATTACCCCACCCACTTATTTTCAGAATGGCACTTAATTCTTGCATATCGATGGCCTTTAAATCAGTGAAGGGATTTCAACGATTTTCTGAAAATAACATACATCAAGGGGAACATATCACCATCAAAATAAAACCTTAAAAAAGGTACCTATCCAGGCTTTTTTTGGCACTAGGCTTCAACAAACTATGTCACCATATTTGGGAATGCAAAAGCATTATTAAGTCATTATTAACCATCATTATCTCCTGTTTATTCCATTAGGTAAAACCAAACATTTTTTTATTACATGAATGTTGGAAATAATGGTACTGTGAATGAAAATCACTAAAAAACAGAACAGTCAGTAATACATATAAATGATATATGTTTGCCAGGTTTAAAATGGTTTTCAAGAAATGACTTCCAACTTTGAAAAACACTTTCACAATCTTCTATAAATTTATGGTATATTATGACCATCTAGGGATGAATGTCACACAGTTTCTGTAATTTGTCCCATTTTTTCAGCAATCCCTCCATTTCACTATATACTAATACTCTCATGTTCACCTGAAATTAAAAACATTCCCCTGTTACATGCAATTGAGATCATATTATTTGCATTTTGATTAAATAAAATAATGCTTTTAATTGATCTTTAATAGAAACAAAGTATAACATTATTCAAATAAAAAAATGGTTTTGCATAATTGCACTACTCATTTACAACACCCATCTTTAGTTTGACTTTAGTGTTGAATGGACTTGCTGGAGTTACAGATGAAAATGTATGGTGAAGTTATTGAGAAATAGCAACAGTGTTTGAAGATGTTTGTTAGATAAGATTGTGTAAGATAGCTTACTGGTTAACTTTCAAAATTATGTTTTTGAGTCAGTTTGATAAAACTATGTCTTCACTAAAATAAAACTATCAGGTTCATTACATCTAAAAAATTGGTCACTGAGGTATGTGAGCAAGTTAGAACTGCTTACTCTGACTGTCCATGGAGTTTAATCAGTCTACAGTCTGCTATTCAGTTCTCTTTCCATTTTTATCACATTGTCCTAGAATACTAGTTTATACAACCCAAACAAAACATCTTGTTTAATGCAAGTATGTTGGGTACACATTAGGTGTCTGTATAGTTGTTATTCATGAAATGAGGGCACATGAAATGAACATACTAAGCCTGTTTTGTTTGTTTAGAAAGACATGCAATTCTTACCTATTAAATTTAGCCATATTGCATACCAAGCAAACATATCATTAGTTCAGTCCAGCTGTATTGTCAATATGCATCTAAAAACAAATGTGTAAACAGAAGTAAATATAATCCCATAATTTTAAAAATTTGAAGATGAAACTCTCTGTATGTATCAGATACTGACATTACAAAAGTAAATATCAATTTGTATTCTGAGACCATACACATATGATCAATCATGAGTAATAGTGACACAAAAGTATCTTATAAAGATCTGCTATTGAATGCTGTTTAGGTACTTTTTAACATGTAAGTACTTTCAATCCTTATATATGCATGTATTCATCTGTAAAAGACAATACAGTTTGTGTATGAGAATAACTACAGTTTACAAAGAAGTAGATGTATATTGCAAAATGTGATATTATGGCATAATAGTGTTATTGTGTCAGCCAACTATCCTTAAAACTCAAAATCTCAAGATATCATACCATGGTATTCAAAACATTCAATTGTTATATAGAGTTTTATTAGAAAAGCACTGTTGGGAGTATTTGAAACCCTTGCAGACCATAAAAAATAAATACCTGATGTGCATTTTGTGTACATGTATCTTGCATCTACAGGTGGACATTCAGCTGTATTGTGAATTTTAAATGTACACTCTGCTGCTTTCCAAGTACATTGACTTTCCTCTATCAAGTAAAATAGCTGAGTTCCTGTAAAAGAAAAAGATATGAAACTACATACATTTTCCTGCCATTTTATAAAAATATGTAACAGAGTATGTGACTACCTAGCAAGTATTGAGAAACAATTTTGGCAAAAACTATGCAAGTTAGAATTCAAAAGCAGATCTGAATCATAAATTCACTTTTTCATTTGTTATACTTAAATGAAGAAACAAAAAGGACATTATACATGTAGTATTACATTCAGCTCTGTCAACAGTATCTTGTCCTTCAGCACATAAGCAAACAAATGGCATTTCCTTGGTGTCTTAACCAATATTGGCCCAACTTGTTGAGGCTGATGAAGACAATGCACCCATTGTAAGTAGTTGTTTTCAGCATCTGGTCTGCATGGTGGGCTGCCTAAAGCAAAGGAAAAATCTATAAAGATAATGTCACAATTAAAGTATACTTAGTGACTGTGAACTCAATTTGATATTAGTTCATTAAGCTGGGAAGCCCAGGGAACAATCACCAGTTCATAAACCAGAATTTATGGCAAGTTTTTGTACTAGACATAGTGTGCACATGCATACATTTTTACTTTAAAGTTTGATTCTTATTAACTAATTCCTCTACAAACAGTGCCATGCATTCTTGGTGCAGGTAGGTCATATGCAATATGTTTACTAGAATCTACAACTTTAGAACAAGCAGTTTATATACCATGGTGTTTACTGCAGCCTTTTCAGATTTAGAAACAAAGTATTTTATCATCCTCAAATGCATCTCTTTAGCTTTGAACAAAATCATCATCATCATCATCATCATCATCATCATCATCATCATCATCATCACTCTGCATCAACAGCAGTATAGTTATAATTATATGTAATAGAATACACACATGATATGTTATTATCATTATGATATTTCCATGGGCTAAAGTAAATAGATCTAGCTAGTCCAACAGTAAGGCTGTTGAAATTCCTTATCAACCAGGCATCCACTACAGCACAGGTTGGAAGTCCTCGGCAGGATAAGAAAATGTTTTTGAAATCATTCTTCCTGGCTTATTTCCCCAGGTCTAGAATAAATTATATCTACAGCATATTTGAATTTATGTGATCAATATAACTTGGTTGCTGTTTCATGATTCCTCGGTGTCAGTTTTACTTCCGCGTCTAATTATATCGAAAAAGTGATCTTATTCTCTAATAACAAGTGAGAAATAAATACTTACGTAACTGGAAGGTGATACAAACACATCCAGCGTCAACATCAACAACATAAATGCGTATCTAACCTTTCAAACCGCTTTATAAAATAAAACATTTTAGCACTTTGAGTTTGACCTTCGCGGAAATACACCGTTTATGACGTCATCGGCACTCCGCAGATTAATCAATAAATTGTGATATTTGAAACATAATAGGTTGTACACCACGAAATGAGACTCATTGGTGATTACTGCATGTAAAACAGTGAAATAAAGTAGCGACCTATACTTTTTGAAAGTTTACAGATCATTTTTTCAGTGGATAGCTATTTTACGACATTTGCTCACTTCCGATAGTTAGCGCATGTGCAGAACAACGTAGCAGACATCCTTAATTAACAAACATGCATATTGAAGTAAGTCAGTAAGTCAGTCAGTCAGTCAGTCAGTCTTTCAGTCAGTCAGTAAGAAAGTAATGATAATGCATACTAAAATATATAACAATATAATCATCTTTTTATGAAAATAAATTATTATAAGAGATCCTCAAGTAAAACTTTCATAAGCCGCATTTCAAGGGTCTTTGACACGACCCAACTCTTGTTATCTTTGGTAATGTAATATAACGTAATTTTGATGTGCTGTCTAGCCAGGGTGTCAAACATTACAGGAAATAAGTCACTTCAAATAACACTGAAAACAATGTGACACTTCAAAATGTTTCAATATAACAAAGTTTTCATTTGATTGATATATATAGTTGTACATTTCTTAAAGACATCGAGTCATAATGAAAAACATAAATACATGAGTGGATAGATTTGCTCAATAATCAATTTATACTATCTGAAATAAATAATCGAGATGATATGACCAGAATACCTAGAAAAGATTATGAAAAAGCCTTTAAAAATTGGATTGAAAGACTTAAACTGTGTATATCATATGGTGGTGAGTATTTTGAAGGACTGAGATAATTATTTTGGCATTGTTTGTTAAGCACTTCTGAAAATTGACCCAGTTGCATTCCTATTTGAACACCCCTCGTATTACTTATATGTCTATGTTTTATTTTCTGCCCGGTAGTAAATTGGAGAAACAGGAAGGTTCTACGTCCATATCCGAAACTCTTTCTACTTTCTGGTGCTTTACTTAGTGCAAAACACTCGAATTGACTATTTAAATATATCATAGGAATATAATAATTATTCATCAATCAGGTTATGATATATTCTCAGTTTCGCCAATAGTATATGGATTCAATAAACGCTTATACTGTTGTAACACTCCATCGTAGTACACGATAAAATGTGTACTTTTTATAGTCACTCATATACTTAAGGTAAGTCGCGGGTTTCCCCCAGAAATCGGGTCATTTTTTTAAAAGGCAACGCAGATTTAAGATATTTTGCATGACAACCCCGTGACTAATTGCATTTTGTAGAAATAATACGGTGAAGTGATATTTCCATGGAAACTGAGTTAAAAGCGCCACCTAGCGGGGAGGTGTATTTTCGTCAATTTTCGAATTATTTTCGTTATATCTCTTTCTATGTAGATAACGAAACGATCTAATTTTCATAAATGCAATATCGAATCATTTACCCTTCTGAAAAAATTAAAATATCTAATATGTTTTGCCAAAATATGAAAAAGTGTGGAACGAACCCTGTAGGGGCGACAATTTTCAAAGCAAAAATAACTGCAAAGTTGACGCATTTAGCGTCAATTGCGAAAAAACGGCCCGAGAGAATTTTTTTAAAAAAGCGCTATGGATTCTTAAACCAATTTAAAGCAATTTTATCAAATAAAAAAGGGGGGTCACCGTCCTTCTTTTCGTGCCACCGAAACTATTTTGAAGTGGAAAAAACATGAGAAATGTTGACGTAAAATACAAGATTGGCGTGACGTAACGAGCTGATACTGACGTTTTTCAGACGTTTCTTGTTAAAATAAATTACTAGCGTTGTTGTTTATTATGCAGAAGTCACTTTAGATCGACTTCAATGATTAATATATATGTAGTCGAGACTTAAATTTTAAATTTGAATGGACACCGTATTTTAATAAAATGGTAAAAATTGATCTGTGTTATGAACTAGTTCGACACCATTTTATTTACTTGTAACACGGATCTGTTGTGGTATAATGTTACATTTATAAACACAATACAGAAAACATTCGACGTAAAACTGAAGAAGAAATATCATTTTACTTGCCGCATTTAGCCCTTCAATATAAGAATGGGCGCGGATATGCACATGACAACAGTGTGCATGGCGGGATTTCGGTCTAGTGATGCTTGTCAGTATGAACGTTTTATATAAAGTATTTTTCTAAACTTTGATACCGTGTTTTATAAATTACTCTTTAAATACTTACAAAATCGACTCAGTCAATGCTGGCAGAAAATACCTAGTTGTTTTCCGGAGAGATATAAATTGAACAACAACAATCTTCCTGATACAGTAGCACGCAAGAAAAGATTATATTAATATGATGAAACGCGAACAATATTATCAATACCAGACGAGCGATTCAATCGGGTTACATACGATATTACAGTTTGAATATCTTTATTATACATGTACTTAGAGACAAACCGTGTATCACAACAACATTTAAGCCGTCACTTTTATCCATCGTCGGAACCAACGGTCTATTACGGAATATAGTATGAATAACCTGGGTACCGAGGATGCTTTTATCATAATGAAATGCTGTCTCAGTTTTAAGAATTTTCTTTTTATACGGAACAGTCCAGAAAATTTCTTATTTTACCCGGATATAAAACTACATTCTTCTTTGTTTTTGACAAAAACAAAATGAAAACAGCGGTATGTGCTATAAAGTTAAGAAGAATTTTTAAAAAATTGTCTTCGCCCGTCCATTGATTCGATGTGTCTGTAGTTTCCTTTCACTGGAGACGTAGTGGCACAGGTGGGCATTCCTGTTACAGATGCAACTGTACTGCTGCTTTCACAGATTTTGTACACATGTATATATACGCACAGTAAAAACAGAAATGTTTCGATTTCAAGTAATTCAATGTTAAATCTGTATCGGGGGCATTGAAAGATAACCTAACAAAATAAACGCTGCAAATATATTGTTTTCGCCAATTTGTCCGTTCTAAAGTTTACCCAGTTTGTCACGCTATAAGTTCATTGGTAAATTTTTTTATAAGACACACAGCATGTGTACATTCCTCGGCAGCTCAGTTGGTAAACCGTTCGGCTAAACTTTTATTACCGCGGCAACCTCGGTTCGAATCTCGTCTCTGGTAGAAATAGTTTTTCTTTCTTTAATAAATAGCTTAAAACGCTGTTTTTATGTTTACAGAATGACTAAACACTTTTGTCAAAAGTAAAAAATACTCTATATCTGGAGTTCAGTAGCTTAAATGTGCAATGTAGTTATATTAAAAAAGAAGTAACTGTAAAAATAATTATTCTCTTAGCTATATGAACCTTTAATAATATAAAATAGGAGTTATGGCCACTTTATGTCCGTCTATCTATCCTGAAAATAGTGATAACGTTCTGACTGTTGGTCATTCCTGTTACAGATGCAACTGTACTGCTGCTTTCACAGAGTTTGTACACATGTATATATACGCACAAGTAGCGCGTATCAAATTCGCATACATTGACTTTAACGCCCGTTTCAACAGGATAACCTTACCTTCATTCCTATAAAAAACGAACTATTTAGATTCTCTTTCTCTGTAGGAAATGGTCAACAGATATTATCAGTAGCGGGACTTGAACCTGAGGTAACAATGATTTCATATCTGCGATTTTGGTCACTTGACCGTGGAAGCGGTGTCAGGCAGAAGTCATATGGACACATGACATGTGCAACACAAAAACCTGACTGTTTTGCTGTGAATGATCTGTTTCCACATTTCTTGTGTGCAACGGAAATTTATCTAAATGTCCTATCAAAACTGAATTTTTTCTTATGGAAAATAACAACAGTAAGTTGTTCTTATAAATGAAGTTGTTGCGCATCTAAACGAAAACGTTTCACTTCAAGAGACCGACGTCAGTAATACACCGTGACGCCGCATAAAAAACCGTCATTAACGCATCCCTGTCATGCTTCAGAAAAGTTTAGATGGCCTGAAAACAAAGTCGGTGACACCCCTTTTTTATTTCAAAAAAATGTTTCTATTTATTTAAAGGATCCGTTACGGTTTTAAAAAAATTTCTCTCGAGCCGATTTCTCGCAATTTGCCCTTAATGCGTCCACTTTGGGGTCATTTTCGCTTTGAAAATTGCCTCCCATTCGCGGATCATTACGTTATTTTAGGTATTCAATGTGGATATCTTTAAATAATTTTGTATGCATGGAACTCAGATTGATTCGGCTTTGATTTGGTGGAAAAACCATAGCTGTAAAAATATTATTGACGGACTTATGTCCGTGAAATGACGAAAATCTTTCAAAAATACACCCTCCGCTAGGTGGCGCTTTTTCCGTGCTTATCGTTTACAGATAATTTCAAAACATCTTTTCCGGGAAAGCCAGTACCTCATACCACAGGCATGCACGATTTCTAAACTTTGCGTCGAGATTTAAAAAAACGACCATTTTTCAGAGGGAACCCCACGACTTACCTTAAATTTGGACCAAAAATACTTGCCATTATGGCATCTAAAGGTTTCGTTAGTAAAACAGTGAATAAAAGTTTAACAAATGATCTATGAATTTAAGCTCAGCTCAAGAGCAGTTCATATATTCTCAGATATGTTTCTCTGCAGTCAATTTTAAACAACAATCTGAATATTTGCATGATACGAACTTTATACCTAAGTCTATAGTAAACATATTTAAAAGGTTGCAATGGTTTCTTTTTCTCCCATAGACTCATCCTGTTTGTAATTGTCTACAAAATAGCGAAGTCTTTATTTGAATCAGTTTTACTATTGCTTTCCTGACAGTTGACCATAATGGACTGTAATTGTAGAATTTCCTCGGAATAACAGAACCGGTGTATGTCAAAGTGAATCAAAACGTTCAGCTTTTTAAAGGTTGCTGTGTACTTTATGCATAAGTAAAAATACACATATGTGTGAATCCGGAAACAAAAAGACTTTTATGATGAAAATCATCTGATGTTTCTTTTCAAACTGGGACATATTTTCAAGTTTCTTATATTGACCTTAAACAAAGCAAGCACCAGCTCTAAACATGGCAAATCTTATCAGATAATACTTATGGAAGACGATGGCAGTGTTCCTATTTTAAAGTCTAAACTCCTCGGGCTTTATCAAGCGAGGCTGTCTTAATGGTTCCGATATAATCTTAATTGATCTTTTTAAAGAATGGAAACTTATTTTAACACTCTTTGCATCAACAGTAAGTCATTTAAAACACATTAAGGAACAGCTGACTGAATGGTTATCATATTTTATCATGTTAGTGAACCTTCATAAATATTGTTTGTTTTTAGATTGTAAAACATTTTCATGTTTTCTTTGTTGGACTAACATAAACATACATCAAAGCTCAATTTGTCACCTGTTATCTGATGATACTAATGGAATACGATGAATATCTCTAATTTCCCTTCTTACTTGTTTAAGATACGTGATGGCATTTATGGTTCATGTTTAAACTCAATTCATCTTTCTGACAAAAGACAATTCTCATGTTACTATCTTCTCACCCTCAAACAATCACCAAAAAGCCATTTGAAAGACATAAATGACAGCTGGAAAAACAGTCGTTTGTGTTATTTCGACGTTCTCTTTTATTTTAAAATACAATGTAGTTGAAATGAAAAACATGTTCAATGTTTAAGTGCTTAAGATTTCTTCCGTGGTATTTGAGAGAAAATACTATTCATATTTTAGTTCAAATATTTAAGACATGTAACCATAACGTTAGTTTATTATGAGAGATTAATAGCATTGCATAGTCAGCTAAAAATGACTAAGCCGTATGACACAGAAATGAGCGTCATGAGAGAGTCCAGTGTAAGTATATATCAGCTTGTACTTAAAACATTGGTCATTAGCATAAAAGAACATCACAGTTAACAGTGAATCACCTAGGCTTTGTTAGCTTTTTCAGACATACAAACTATGTGTTAACAGTGAAGGACATATTTAAGAATCTTTGTGTAACCTCTGGGTATTTCTCCGTTTACACCTTTGTAAGAAATAAGGAGGTAAGGTCGTGGTTCTGATTCCTGATTTATTCTACATATAATTTTGTTTGTTTCACAAACTATTCCATATTCCATAGAGTCTATAACAATATGCACTAATGCATAGAAATCCAAATGGCTCTGAAATATACAATTTAACCAGATTTACTAAAAACCTCATACAATATAATACATGTATAAGAATTAAGGTTTTATAACATAATCAATCTGTACGACATCTATAATGAACATATATTCATGAATGTCTTGTCGCTTACATCATAGCACAGTGGTCTTTAGCAAAAATCACTTGAGCAATCAATATTAAAAGACATAAAAATGTAAGAAAAAGTACAAGATTATCTCTGCAGTTTTAAACAACAAACTTACCAGATTTAATGGAATCTGCAAGCCTTTCAAGACTCTTAGTAACCACTCACTCCACAATAATACCAATCTCTCCTGTGCTGGTGCTGTGTTTTCTACTGTTAACAATGAACAAGTTATTAGATACATGCATAATATTACAATTGTTTAGAAGATGAATTAATGGAAAGTAATTGGGTCTGGAAAGAGTTTGGTATAAGATTGCCATCATGGAATCACATCGTTTTGGAATCTTTACAAAAGCAAATTAAATTACTTCTTTATAAAATCATTTCAGCAAGCCAACTAGTTACCTTTAAGAACCATGCACAACATCAAACAAACAGCAATAGTAATCAACCAAAGCATTGGAACAACCTTTCCCGGCAAAGTACAAAAGCCTTCTCCACAAACCGCCTCGATCTTGAATTTCGCTCACTTCAAGATCTCGTCTTGTTACAACGAGACTTCAAAAAAACATCAGATAAGAATAAAACTGAGAGGTACCAATTAGGGAACCAAACTGAGAGGTATCCAATGGGGGACAAACCAAAGTAACCAAACAGTATCATTTATGGGCATATTAAAGGGTATTATATACAACATGAAGGGGAAACCATAAATGACTGAAATATTCACCCTACTACACGCTCCCCCTGTCTGTTAAATGACGTCTCGTCATTATACAAGTCTATACCATATAAACTGTCAAATATTATCAAATACAACAAGATAAAATATGATGTCATTGGATCAGGCTGTTCATGTTACAATCTGAAATTAACAAATCATTAGATATTCCTTCAAAACTTGTGCTGTATTCAACGGAGCTAAAAGTGAAAGAATATTATAACTGCGAAAGAAAAACTGTATATTATTATGTGAAAATAACACACACATATATATTTATATGCTGCCATCCTCTCTGCTTGAAATAATTGTGTCGCACAATTTGAGTACTGTAAAAAAGAAATCATGAGAATAAATACATTATAAATACATAGATTAATAACAATTATAATAATGACTCCATCATCCATAAACTGTACCAAATATCATATGGCAATATTCTGAATACCCTACAGTTTAGTATGACATCATTCTGGAAAAAAAAAATCTAAAATCAATCAATCAGTTTTCTGTTCTGTCTATGTATATACAATTAGAACAAAAGTCCCTCCATTAAAGGTTTTATTACTGTGTGTACAATATTTATGTTTAAAAACAAAAAAAAAACAGGGAAGCCACGTATCCAAAAAAAGGAGCCCCCCAAAACGAACCCCACATCACCCAAAGTGCGAAAAAAAAAAAAAAAAAAAACACACACACACACACACACACACAACACACACACACACAAAATCATGTACACACACATATATACACTACCAACACACACTAGCATACAAAGCAAACACACGAGGACGAAACGAACAATTAAACCATCTAAAGCACCTGAGGACATGATTCTTTCTATAGCTCTTATTTTTGTGTCTCTGGACCTGTCTGTTAACTGACCAACATGGTAATCACCAAACCAAGTTAGTTTCTTCCTAGTCCTTTTTGATTTCCTTAGTGGTATTTCATGCTCTTCTGTGCTTAATTCCTCTTCTGAATGTTGTTCTTCAGGGTTCCTGTTTATCTGATTTTCATCAGTTGCTCCAGCAGTATCTCCGTCAGCTTCACTGTCAGATTCTGTTCTGATCACCTCTGAATTTTCTGCAATATCCTTCTTTTCAGTTTCTTCTACAATATTCTCTTGTGTTTTATGTGTTTCTGCTGATTTAGATTCCTTTGAATCTAAAGTTTCAGATTTATTTGATTCAGATCTAAGGGCGTCCCCTCCATAATATGTGAATGTCACATATTCTTCTTCTGAATCTTCCTCCATTACTACATTTCTCTCTGAAGCTGCGGCTGTGCCATTTCCTTTACCTTGATCTATCAAAGTTTCTTTAATCTTTGGCCTTGACCTTGGTTTAGGAAGCGGTATTTTCTTTTCTTTTAATTCCTTTCCATTATCTTGGTTTATCAGGGATGTCCTTGTCCTAGGTTTAGGTATTCTTTCTCCAGTTTCTTTTATTTCCTCCAATGATTTGCTGTTTGCAGATCCTACAGGAAACAGATGGTTCCTATGGAGCTTTCTTACCTTCCCTGATGGTGATCTGACCTCATAAACAGGAATATCTCAATTTGGCTTGGTTATGACTTGGTAAACATCTGACTCGAACTTGTCAGCAATTTTTTGCTTGCCTTCATGAGCCAAGATTTTTACCAAAACATCATCTCCCACTTCAATCCTAGCTGCCTTTGCTTTCTTGTCGTATGTTGCCTTCTGTTTCCTTTTCGACTCTTCTGTTATTTTGTTCACTATATCTTGTGTATGTTGTAGTCTTTGTCTGAGCTCATCTAAGTATGTTTTTGTCGTTTTGTTCTTTGAATCTGTTTCAGGGGTTTCGAAGAGAGAGTCGATCGGCAACTTCGGCTCCCTGCCAAACATCAATTCGAATGGTGATATCTTTGTTGTTTCATGAACAGTACAGTTGTAAGCATATACTAAGGAAGGGATATATTTGTTCAAATCTTTCTTTTTATCAGGTTCCAATGTTCCAAGCATATTAAGTAAGGTTCTATTGTATCTTTCTGTAACACCATTTCCCATCGGGTGATATGGTGTTGTCCTTGACTTTTTGATGTTCATTAAATTGCAGAGTTCTTTTATGATATCAGACTCAAAATTGGCACCTTGATCTGAATGAAGACAATTTGGAATTCCATAATGAACGATGAAATTGTTGTATAGCACACCTGCTGTTGTCTTTGCTGTTTGATTTTTACAAGGTATGGCGTATGCATATTTGGTGAAATGGTCTGTTACTACAAGAATATTTTCAATTCCTCCTTTAGAGGGTTCTAAGGTAAGAAAATCCATGGCCACAAGTTCTAAAGGGTAGGTAGTACAAATATTGATCAATGGTGCTCTGATATTGGTGGATGTTTTTCTTCTTAGACATCTATCACAATGTGATATCCATTTCTCTGTGTCTGCAGTGATACATGGCCAATAGAATCTGGTCCTTAACAATGAAAGAGTTATGTCTCTGCCTGGATGGCCCATGTCTTCATGTAATCCCTGTAGAACCTGTTTTCTATACACTTCTGGCAACACCAGTTGTTTCAAAGTTTTTTCACCTTCCTTTATTTCCCTGTAAAGAATACCTCTGATCATCTTCAAAGAGGAAAACTTCTTTTTCATGATGTGGTCTTCTTTAGCAAACTGTACTGTTCTGTTTGGTATCTGCTTGTCTATAACGTTTCTAACCCACTTGCCTAAAACTGTATCTTGCCTTTGGGCTTTTCTAATTTCTCTAGTTTCAATTTGAGCAAAAGGCTCTCCAGGACAATCTGTCATATCCAAGATATTAATTGAATCGGCATTTATAACCTCTATGTAGGATGGCACTTGTATACTTGAGCATACTGTCTTTATAACATCATCGGCAACATGGATATTTTTTCCTTCAGTGGTGTAAATTGAATCATATGGGTATCTCGACATCCCATCTGCATCACCATTTCTAAGTCCACTTCGATAAATGATGTCAAAATTGAATTGGCCAAGAGCTGACGCCCATCTCTGTCCAGTGGCATCTAGCTTCGCTGAAGTAAGGATGTGAGTTAACGGGTTATTGTCTGTGTATACAATAAAGGTGTTGTTGGTAAGGTAATCCGAGAATATTTCGGTAACCGACCACTTTAACGCTAAGAATTCTAGTTTATAGGCGGAGTAATTTTTTTCAGATCTGGATAGACTCCTGCTAGCATAGGCTATTACCCGTTTTTTGTCATCTTGGTTCTGATATAAAACTGCTCCAAGTCCTTTTACAGAAGCATCTATATGCAGATCAAATGGTTGTGTGAAATCCGGATATGCAAGTATAGGTGGAGATGTGAGAATGATTTTCAAATTATCAAAGATATCTTGTTGTCCTTTTGTCCAATCCCAAGGTTTATGATGTCTATTAGCTCTGTTTTTCTTTGTTGTAGTTGGTGGAAGTAGGTCAGATAAGGGTTTTGTGATTTGTGAGAAATTCTGTATAAATCTCCTGAAATATCCAGCAAAAGCCAAAAAGGAGCGAAGCTCATCTGAATTTTTTGGAGTCGGCCAGTTGCGTACTTTATCTACTTTATCCGGGTCTGTTTCAATTCCAGATTCACTGACAATGTGGCCTAAAAATTTAACACGCTTTTGCAAGAAGAAACATTTGTCAGCTGATAATTTGAGAATTTTCTTGAAGTCTTTCCAATACTAAATTTAATCTTTCTAAGTGTTCTTCAAAGGTTCGGCCAAAAACAATGAGGTCGTCTAAATAGATAATGCATATTTTCAAGTTGTAGTCTCCGAGGCATTCCTCCATCAATCTTTGATATGTAGCCGGAGAATTGCTAAGTCCAAAAGGCATTTTGACGTACTCGTAAAACCCGATTGGACCCACTGTAAAGGCTGTACGCTCTTTATGAATTTCTTCCATCTCTACTTGATGGTATCCCGCTTTCATGTCAATGGTTGAAAACCAAGAAGCTCCTCCAAGCACCTCGAAGACCTCTTCAATTCGTGGTAATGCATACGCATCCTTGATTGACTTGTTATTTAGCATCCTGTAATCTACACACATGCGTAGTTTCCCATTTTTCTTCCTTACCAACACAACATTCGAAGCCCATGGTGACCTTGATTTACGAATGATTCCGCTTGCCAAAAGTTGTTCAATGTGTTGCCTGACCTCGTCTACCATGGCTGGTGGTATACGTCTATGGCGTTGTTTAAAGGGTCTCTCATCTATGAGGTCAATTCTATGTTTAATCTTGTCACAACTTCCAATGTCACCCTCACTTTTTGAAAATATGTCAATATGTTGTAACAGTAGCTCCCGAACTTGCTGATCCTGCTCTTCAGTTAATGTTGATTCAATGGTGATGTCCTTAAATATCTTTCTATAGTCCTCTTCCATTTCTATTTTATTGTACACACTATCATCTACAATAACTGGTTGTATCTCACAAATAATCGCTTTTGGTGCAATGTTGACAGTGTCTGTAGTGATATTTGAAATGCTGACAATAACTTCTCTATTCCCTTTATATTTGTAATTGGTGACAGATGGAGTACTATCTATAAAGTCTGGTAGTGATGAAGTTTCTGTTGGTTGAAGAATGGCGCAGGTAGGTTCATGATCTATTTCCTTGTCCAAGTATCCTCTTATTTCTACTGTTTGATTTGGACCTATTTGTATTTTGGATGTTTCAGTAGATCTAACAAGAGCTAATCTATCTTTGTTTTTCTTTAATTCTCTTTTTCTCAATGTAATACACCTAAAAGCCAAGTACCATGGGGTCTTTAAAACCAAAAAAACAAAAATAATATCAAACAGGGAATGCCACGTACCAAAAAGCAGCCCCCCAAAACGAGCCCCACAGCACCCAGAAGGCACACCACCAACACACACACACACACACACACACACACACACACACACACACACAATCAGACACACACAAACATACACACCAACACACACAAGTAACAAAGCAAACACACGAGGACAAAACGAACAATTAACGGAACACAGTGGGGCACCGCCTTGGAACGGTCAGTGGCAAAAACACCACTGGGGAGTTTAAACCGGTTTATGGTGCGCTATGGTGCGTTAAAGGTGTCTTTTGTAGGTATTGGTCCCCGTGTTTGTCCTTGCACTTTGTTTCTAATTCCTTAAGTACATTTGTTCCAAGAAGGACGGGAGTCTTTAAGTTGTATTGTGTATCTGGTACTATAAGAAATAGGCATGGCTGGTTATCAAGTCCTGGAATGCCATCTGTATTGATGTCTGCTTCAATGTATCCTAGGTACAGTAACTCCTTGCCATCTGCACATTCTATTTTCAAAATGTTATTCACAGGCATGATCTCTAAAGAAGGGAGGTTATCTTTGATGAAAGAATGACCAATGGTTGAAATACAGGAGTCAGTATCTAAAAGTGCTGAAGTCTCAATGGTGTTAATTCTGATCGTACATTCATTAGAATTTCCGACTAAGTCTGGACCGTTTTTGTCAGAAGAAAGTGTGCTTCCATCAGGTCTTGTCATAGAAGCACTCATAAGTTTTCCTGGCAGAATCTTGCAATGTGGCCTGGCTTGTGACAATTATAGCAGACTATAGCAGGGTTATAATATGGTCCTGTAGATTGATTCCCAGGTCGCATCGTAGTTGTACCTGTAGGTCTAGCTGGTCTGTATTGACCTCTACCTCTATTAAGCTGACCTCTCCCGTAGTTTCCTCTAAACTGTCTTGGTCCTCTATTGCTGTATCCCCTTGGTTGGTAAAACATTTGTTGTTGCATCATCAACTGTTGTGCCTGCTGTTCAAAAAGTTCTTGCGATTGCTTATGTAGTTGCTCTTTATCTTCTTAAATTTTCTTTATTCTGTTATTCATTTGTTGAAGCAAATCTTTAACCTCTCCCAGCTCCGACTTATTTTCATTCATGGCTTGGCATTTTGTAGTAACCTTATCTTTAATTGTTGTTGTTGTTGAACTGAGTGCATCTGCTTCACTTTCTAATTTGCGAACTTGAATCTTGAAATGATCATAATCTTTAAGTGTTTCAAAATATAGATTAGCCATCTGTTTGAGTGGTTGCTGTAATCCTTGATAAAGGACATTCATCAAAATCTTTTCCTGAGAAGCTTTCATAGCGCCCATTTCTATTGTCTGTGTAAATAATTCTTCAACTCTTGAAGCATATTTAGTAAATGACTCTGTAGGTCCTTGTTGACAAGCATACATTTTTTTCAACACTGTTGTTACATTATCTACTTGTCCATATGTGCTGTTGAATTTTGACAAGATGTCACCAATAGAGGCTTTTAATAAACCATAAACCGGTTTAAGCTCCCCAGTGGTGTTTTTGCCACTGACCGTTCCAAGGCGGTGCCCCACTATGTTCCTTTGGCGTTTTTCCTCCAGTGTACTGATCTCCTGATAGCTAGTTTTTGTGTGTGTGGGGGGGGGGGGGGGGGGGGGGGGGGGGGGGGTTGGGGGGGGGTTTTGGGGGGGGGGGGGTTTTTGGGGTTTTTAAGAGGGACTCCTCTGGTGATATTGTCTTTTCCTCTACTAGACATTGTATCTCGTAACGCCGGAATGTCCCTATAACATGTTATATCTCCTATATGTTACATCCCTTTGTCTCGCAAAGAATGTAGAAATTCTTGAAATTTGTCTTTTATCAGCACTAGTTGTAGGCTTAGTAGCAGCTTCATATTTATGAACGTATTCCTCAAAAGCCTCTTTCGACTCCACTCCTTCCGGTTTTATACCTAGAGTTCTAATTGCTCCAAGTAGCTTCAACTCTTCCTTCGACACATCATCTTTAGTGGCTGGAGTTGCCATTTTTCAACAAAGTTCAATCTCTTCACAGATAAAGTTTATCACGGGTTTCCAGTTACTAAATCACAAACTCCAAATCACTTCAAATCACTTGTTCACTTCTAATCACTATCTTTATCAGAATGTCACTGTCGCCTCAAATCAAAATTACTATTTTAATTCAGACTTCAAACATCTATCTGAATTCAAATGTCACTATCATCTCAGAATTCACCATCACCACTTCACTTTTAATAACTTTGATGTAATACCGTTTGTATTCACCAAAATTCACAATCTTCCAGTTCTAGTTTAACTATAATTCATAATTTTCAAGTCCAAGTAGAACTATGTTACTGTTTTTATGAGATAATGAAATCACTCTTCACTTTCCAATAATCTTCTCCTTCTTTAAAAATCTGTATGTCCACAAATTTTTATTTTTTCACTCAACTTAAGTTTATATTCAACACTTAAGTTTATATTCAACACTTAACTTAAGTTTATATTCAACACTTAAGTTTATATTCAACACTCAACTTAAGTTTTCTCTCATTAATTCACTTTCGATCCACTCAATACTAAATCAAACAGATCACCCGGTATATTACTACTGTGTTCAATCAATACTTAATTTAAGTGTCAATTAAATCATTGATCAATCACTCACGTGTTCATTTTAATACTTAGTTAAGCGTGCATAATACTCAAATTTTAATCTCAGTGTTTAACTTTATTTACTTTTAAGAAGTGTTCACTCTATACTTCAATTCTAAATCCTAGAACTAAGTTTACTTAAATACTTTGTGTTTATTTACTTTTTTTTTAACACTGTGCTTAAGTGTTTACCCTTTACTCAAAGGTGTAACACTTAGGAGTTCTATTATCAAGCAATCACTATTTAATAAAGTATTTGTCTTTTATAAATACTTAAGTATATACTTAAATCTCAGTCTTAGTACTTCAGTACCACTTAAGTGTCCATAATGTACACGTTCTTTCACTCAGCTAAGTAGGTATGCCTCTTCCACTAAGTATCACTTTACTTATATTTAACCTTTAATTGTCCACTATTTAGTCAATATTCTATTTATGTCTAAGCTTTTAAAACTTGAATTGATTAATAAATTTCAACTGACTAGTCTTTAATCATTTATCTATCCATTATCAGATCTTAAAGCTTTAAGTCTAAACCCTTATTAAAATAAATTTATGTATTTCTTAATATTTATCAACCTCAGAGGCTCATCAATTTATACTCTTAGGTTTTTTGTTTGTTTGTTTGTTGTTTTTTTTTGTTTTTTTAAAGATGAATCAACTTCAGAAATATTTATAAATTAAATAAATTATTTTTATTTAATTATTTTATCTCTTCAATATAATATGATATTGACGTTGATATTATAACTGTTGTATGATAGTTTTAATTTACTTTTAAATTTATTTTATTTATCTTTTATTGGAATCAAAGTTTTAATTCAAAACTATACTCTTAGTAAATATGGATTGAACTATTTTTTTGACATTTCAAGTAATGGTTTTGTACAAAACACAAAGTAAGGTCAAGGTCAAAACCCACAGGACTATCAAATTCTAAGAAAACACCGATCGTCCGCGAAATCTGAAATCTCCTGATTTTATCTTTGATTAATTAATTGAATAATCAATCAACAAATAAAATGAGATTCACACCGCCCTATGACTTTAAAAGCCATGTAAATATTTCCAGAGCTTAATGTTCTGCAAATATTTTTTAACTGTAAAACAATAACTCTAACTCTAGAAACTACAATATAAACTGTCAATATCTATACAAGAAAAAAGGTCTGCTCTGCTCTGCACCTGTAAACGATAGCTTTTTTGAAATGAACTGTTATTAAACAAATATGTAAACAGTCAATACACAAAGGTCATGTCCCCTATCAGCCTGTTTTCTGAAAAATACAGGTAAATTTCCACACCGCTAAATTTAGAATAGGCTAAATTTATCTGGATCTAAATATCAGCGAATGAAATTCAACTGGGGATCCAAACATTGAACTGGGAAACCCGAATCATACACATAGTATGAATGTATGGGGATCTAGAAACTGAATACACAACACAAACTGGTATCTACACACTATGCATCAAAACACTCAGAAAAGTTGTAACACAAATAATTGCCAGAGATGAAATTCAACCAGAGTGGCTTGCTGAAACACTATTTACGAATATAAAGTGGACTTTTTAAAAGAAAAAAAATGATGGCAGTCTTAAGAGGGTCAAGACAATAAGCTATGTTTTGAAAACAGATAGAGAAAAGATAATTAGCTTTTCATGCAATTAACCCATTACCAATCTAAGTTAATGATTAAATCCCTTTACCAAGTTTAAGTGCTGTGAAAGATCTATCTCTCTTTACAATATCATTCCAATTATATCTAAAACACTCAAAGATACCCCAAAAGAAAAAGAAATACAGAAGTAAACTTTAAAATATTTCTCTCCCCAATACTTTGAGTGTTTTATAATACTGAAATAGTTTTCACTCACCACCTTATCTACAGAAATGTACTATGACCACTGGCTATGACCACTGTCTCTAAGCTTGAAAACTGTCTTGTGAGGTAGAACACTATCTTTAAAGTTTGAACACTGTCTTGGAAGGTAGAACACTGTCCTTTAAATTTGAACACTGTCTTGGAAGGTAGAACACTATCTTTTAAGTTTGAACACTGTCTTGGAAGCTCTACCGTATATTCATGTAGTAGTACACTGTCAATATCACGATGAATTCTTTTTTCTCGGGATGAATTCTCTTTCTCAGGATAAAAACTTCACTGGGGGCTCCATTTGTAACCTCTGGGTATTTCTCCGTTTACACTTTTGTAAGAAATAAGGAGGTAAGGTCGTGGTTCTGATTCCTGATTTATTCTACATATAATTTTGTTTGTTTCACAAACTATTCCATAGTCCATAGAGTCTATAACAATATGCACTAATGCATAGACATCCAAATGGCTCTGAAATATACAATTTAACCAGATTTACTAAAAACCTCATACAATATAATACATATATAAGAATTAAGGTTTTATAACATAATCAATCTGTACGACATCTATAATGAACATATATTCATGAATGTCTTGTCGCTTACATCATAGCACAGTGGTCTTTAGCAAAAATCACTTGAGCAATCAATATTAAAAGACATAAAAATGTAAGAAAAAGTACAAGATCATCTCTGCAGTTTTAAACAACAAACTCACCAGATTTAATGGAATCTGCAAGCCTTTCAAGACTCTTAGTAACCACTCACTCCACAATAATACCAATCTCTCCTGTGCTGGTGCTGTGTTTTCTACTGTTAACAATGAACAAGTTATTAGATACATGCATAATATTACAATTGTTTAGAAGATGAATTAATGGAAAGTAATTGGGTCTGGAAAGAGTTTGGTATAAAATTGCCATCATGGAATCACATCGTTTTGGAATCTTTACAAAAGCAAATTAAATTACTTCTTTATAGAATCATAAATCATTTCAGCAAGCCAACTAGTTACCTTTAAGAACCATGCACAACATCAAACAAACAGCAATTGTAATCAACCAAAGCATTGGAACAACCTTTCCCGGCAAAGTACAAAAGCCTTCTCCACAAACCGCCTCGATCTTGAATTTCGCTCACTTCAAGATCTCGTCTCGTTACAACGAGACTTCAAAAAAACATCAGATAAGAATAAAACTGAGAGGTACCAATTAGGGAACCAAACTGAGGGTATCCAATGGGGGACAAACCAAAGTAACCAAACAGTATCATTTATGGGCATATTAAAGGGTATTATATACAACATCAAGGGGAAACCATAAATGACTGAAATATTCACCCTACTACATTTGAAACACCATGTGCATGTTCTGAAATACAAATGAATTCATCTCGTTAGTGTTTTTTTCGCTTCTTCAAATATGTCAGTCTGCATATCTTATTTATTGCCATATCATTGAACAAATACATCGCTATATTTTCAGAATTTTCATTCGATATAAACAGATATTTCAAGATCGAATATGGTCAAGTTCTCTTGGTAAGTTATCTTTCTTGTTATATAACAGATATAAGAAATTTTACAATCGAAGTGTTCTAAAGACTTAACCCAGCTCTTAATGATACACTGCATGCTTAAACCGAATATGATTTTAAGTTTTACATGCAAACTATCACTTCCTTTTTGTATGTTTTAAACGGGTACGAAATTGCCGTACTCATTATAATGTATTCTACTACCTTACAGATTGATTAATACAAGATGAAAGTCCATACAGATTTATCAATTTTTTCTTCAGTTTTTTAGTAAAACATATGCAAACTACATCGTAAACAGTAAAATTGCCCCAAAAAGGTATATCTATTCACAAACAGTGCTTTATGTATCTTCATAATAATAATAATAATGATAATAATAATAATAATAATAATAATAATAATAATAATCTCTTTATTTAAAGAAGCTAGCTCATTAAGCATATGTACATAAAGCAACATATTTCTTATCTACTATGAGGCCTTCTATTAACAATGATAATATGCAATTGAGAAAACTATAATCATGCATCAACTAAGAAAAAAAAACTGACACAACGCACGCACGCACGCACGCACACACCAACACACACACGCACACACACACGTTCACTCACATACACACTAAAAATATTGAGCAGAACTTATTATATTATACAATCATTTACTGAGTAGTATATATATTTGTTTCTTATTCATTTATAGTAGTGACGCATGCACTGTCAACGATGGGATATCATCGTATAAATTTGACAAAAGTAAGTTATGTAGGGCAAGTTTGAATTGCTTAAGTGTGTTTTGCTCTTTTATTTGCAGCGGTAATGCATTCCATACAGCCATTCCTAAGTAACCAAATGTTTTCATAAGATATTGAGTTTGCGGTTTCCTACAGGTTAACTTGATCATGTGATCGCAAAGGATATCTTTTGTTTTCAGAAACCGTTATAAGTTTGCAGTAATATTCAGGAACTAGCCTATTAATGGCCATGTAAATTTGAATAGCAATGTGATATGTAAATCTCACCCGGATTAGCAACCAAGATAATTGTTTAAACATATGATTTGAAGGTGTTTAGTATGGTACGCATAGTATTAGTCGTGCAGCTCTTTTCTGGAGTTTAGCAAGTTTATATTTGCTTGACTGGTTGCAAGTTGACCATAAAGTGCAACAGTAGTCAAAAATTGAAATAATATGCGTTGTAAAATAACTATTCCCTGTTTGATATTATTTTTGTTTTTTTCATGTCCAATGTCAGATATTTAGATTTAAATAAACTAATTTTAGCGCTAACTTTACTATACACTGCGTTTACGTATGTTTTCCATTCTTATGATTTATCTATGTGTAAACCCAAAACCTTTTGGTCAGTTACCGTTTTAAGACAAATGTTATTTACATACAGTGACAAGGGTCTAGTACTTTTAATTTTTTGTTTACAACAAAGAAGCATAGATGTTGTTTTATTTGGATTTAAAGCCATGTTATTCAAGGAACGCCTTTTTCAATACTTTTTAGGTTTTTTTGTAAGTTTTCAATATCTTGAATGTTTTCTGAACAGTAGTAAATTGTCGAGTCATCGGCATACATATCAGCTTCAGAGTTCAAAACATGTAATGGAAGATCATTAACATAAATGAGAAAAAGCAAAGGTCCTAACATCGAACCCTGGGGAACTACGGTTATTACAGTTGAATTATGAGATGTTTTATCACCGATTTTGACGGCTTGTTGTCTGTTCCGCAGATATGATTTAAACCAGCATAATGATTTGTCAGAAAAGTGGTAAAGCTTCAATTTATGCAGAAGTATTTCGTGATCGACCAAATCAAAAGCCTTTATAAAATCAAGAAATATACTGCCTACAAGTTTTCCATTATCTAAATATTTCAGCCATTGTTCAACCATGGACGTCAAAGAAGTTTGACATGAATGTTTCCTGCGGAAACCAGACTAAGTTGCATGCAGAATATTTGTATCGTCAAGAAAATCGTTTAGTTGGTTTGCAACATGTCTTTCAAATACCTTTGATATTGTATTAAGAATTGAAATGGGTCTATAATTGTTTGGATCCTCTTTTGGTCCAGATTTATATATGGGTATGACTGTGGCATACTTTAATGTGTTTGGAAATACTCCTAAGTCAATGCTATTATTGATTACACTTGCAATCGGTATGGTTATGTAGTCTGCACACAGTTTTAAAACTCTCGGACAAATACCGTCCTCTCCTGTTGCCTTAGAAATATCTAATTTATCTATTATAGTTTTAACTTCAAGAGGTGAAATGTATTTCAAATCAAAATTTTTAGTTCCTAAATGCAAGTCAATTTTTCTTTCGAGCCCTTTGAACGAAATTTCAGAAAATGTAGTTTTGCTAAGAAAGTTGGCAATATTAATGAAATGCTCGTTGAAGGTGTTAAGTATTTTCTGATTGTCAGTTATTTCTTCATCTTCAACAATAAGTTTACAAGGGATTGTTATGTACCCTTTATCTGAATTAGTAAGATTTTTAATATGTTTCCATATATGTTTCGATTCGGTTTTATTATTTATGGCGTTATTGTAATAGTTATTTTTGCCTTTTCTATAAGAGAGTTTACTTTATTTATCCAGTATTTATAATTATTCCAATCTTTAACAGTGTGGTAGTAATCACGTAGCTTTTGTGCGTCTTTTATTTCACCGTTTAACCATTCGGGTTGACAGTCTCGTTTAACTCGCTTCTGTTTATTGATGGCATGGACATTTAAGATAGATATAAAGATCTTATAAAACATGTCCATCGAGATATTTGGATCTCGTATAGTCTCTATTTTATGCAGATCAGAACGCAAAATGTCATTATTAAAACTATCACAGTCAAAGTTTGCAAATGATCTATATTTTATTGATTTATGGGTATTGGTGTCCGTTTTATAAAGGTTACGAATCTTTAGGGAAATGATCACTTATGCTTAGTGGAAGAACCTTAACATCAACAATATTTTCATTCATTGAACAGTATAAATGATTTATTATGGATGATGTCGACTTAGTTACACGCGTAGGGTTTTTAATCATTTGAGTCAGACCAAATTTAGTTTGAAACTTTACCTAATTTGAATTCTTAAAACCGCATGTCGGGTCATAGCCAAAATTAAAGTCACCAATAAGATAATACTCCTTGTATTTATCTGCAATTGTGTTTAAGTTTGTTTCAAATTTTTCAATACAGTCCTTTTTTACCGACGGAGGTCTGTAAACAAAAACAACCACAAATGGTTTGCAACATGGATACGATATTTCTATGTATACTGATTCTATATCAGTAGTTTCTAAATTGTATAGTCTAGAGTATGGTAGTTTTTCATTTAAGTATATCAGTAGGCCACCTCCCGCTTTACCGATCCTGTCTTTTCTCTCAGTTTTATATCCTTTAATTGATAATTCAGAATTACTGATGATGTTTATGAGAAATGTTTCGCATAGTGCAAAAATTGTAACGGCATTATCAGTCAGTAGTAATTTTAATTCTTCAAGTTTTGGTAAGATATGGTGAATGTTTAAAGATATTACCTCGAATCCTTTCCCGTGAATTATATCAGATAGCTCTAAAAACTTTCTGTTAGAGTTCACATCGTCGACAGTGCACTTATTTAGTTTAACTGTGCATATCTCATTTGATATACCGGTGTTTTGACTTGATTCTTTACCAGATAAGCTTTTACTTACAATATTGCTTTAAATACTGTACCCATTTATACATACATCACTTGATGTAGATTTACGACCGTGTACGTTGATTTGATTAACGAACAATTAATCATTAACATTATAAATAGTAGTATTCAAAACTGATGTATTATCGTTACGACAAACACTATTTTGCAGATTAAAACTATTGCTTTCTATATTGCATTCACACGGGTACTTATTACACAAGGAACATAGATGCTGTAAAATGTTAAAAAATGTTTGAAATACTAGTATTGCTAGGAAAAGTTCTGCTCACACAGTCCTAGTATTTCCTGAAACGGCGCTGGTTGTCTACCCTCAGTGCATAATAATAGTCAGTTGTTGTATGATTAGTGCGGGTACAGATTCTACAGTACATTTGCCCTCGCACGTTTCTGTATTGACGGCGTGTTGAATCTGAATTCCGTTTATTTGATATCCGGGAGTTTCCTCGTTGTTGTTGCCTTGGAGACGTAGCTGACGATGGTTTCGTTTTGATGATTGGAACGATACTGTTAATAGCTTTAAGCAAACTGCTTGTACCCCGCTTATTTAAGTGAATACCATCACGGTTGTAATACCCGCTTACAGTTTCACCACTACCAAACATTAATGACACGTACACATCAATCAAAATGGAGCCTGTCTCATCGCAAAAAAAGGTTGACGTGTCGTTCCCCCCATTTCTTTTCTCCATAAAGGGATATGTCATATTCACCTTACAGACGGTAAAAGGTTGTTTTCCTTCAATTATAGGGTCATACTTAGCACTGATCAGCGTCTTAACGGTAGATCCACAGTTTTCATATCACAGTATGTGTCAAATTTGAACACCTGTCGGAGTACATTTGGACGGAAATTGATTCCGATGTGCGCGAAAATGGGCGTAATTAAAGTTAATTGCCGTCAACACTTTTCGTTAAATAAATTTTACATTAAAGATACTGCATATTTTGTAAGAACTTGGCATATAAATATTCAAATACAATATCTTATACTAGAACATTACATAAATAGTTTGATGGTTGTCAAGTGGGTGGGGTAAATTGACATTGAGTAAAAAAGCTTGAAATGGCGTTTTCGAATGAATCAGCATTCAAAACAGGGTTTTTAGTGGTACAGTTATGATGATTATACGGCCCCTACTTTTGATCAATGTTTTAATAGAAAAAAAGTTTTGAACAGATTTTAGGTTTTATCTTGTAGGCCGAAAGAGAAAATTGCCCCTCTAAAAATCTAAGATTATTCTAAGAGAATGGAAGATAATTAAATGCTGTAGTCCCAAAGCCTTTATACTGATGAAACTGTTTATGTAAAACATGCCGTAAGATAAATTAAATATGGAATGTACATCATTCTTCTGCCCAGGAATTACCCATCCATTGTATCTTCTTCATCATCAGTATGTCAAATAAACATATAATTCCATATAAAATAATTGTATATATTATTATATGTTACATGTACATATGTATTGCATCCATATATGGACTCTTGAGACTGTATAATCTAGGCTGGGTGAAGTGTCCTCTCCAGGGTTCTAATTGAATATGCTATCCACCACTGGAAGCAGAGTTATTTCATGCACATGGACCATTCCATTATTCTACATAAGGTCAAAAATAATGTTGCAAATAAGTTTTAACCTGTTTTTTGTTCAAATCTTAGAAAGTTTAACAAATTTTATCTCAAAATGGGTGAGAAAAGTTATAATACAAAACAGTATTTTTAATTTTACTTTAAATTTACATTTCTGTTGCAAACAAGGGCAGCACAACCTGTTATATTACTACCCCGATATAGAATTACCCCAACAACCTTGACATGGGTTCTAAATCTAACAGAATGGTAGCTGTGACATAAAGTATATATGTAACTGTGTGCCAAAAAATAAACAACATTGAAATAAAAATGAATTGTAAAAACGTTCTTCACTCTATAAAATATCACTGTTTCCTAGAGTGTCATTTTTCATATGTGTTTTTTATAAGCCCCACCTATAGAATATGTCCACTAAAACTAAATATAAAGTAGCATGATACAAAACTAAATATATAATTAATCGCCATAGTCCACAGTACATAAATACGTTTTAACAGAGTTTTTTGGACATTAATTTATTACACAATGAGATGTTAGGAATTCCCATGAAAGTGTGTTGTCAATTAATACACCTAGTAATTTATGCACCTCTACGCTTTCAATAGAGACATTTTCTATTGATAAACGTTACTCACGAGTATGTTTTAGCTTGTATTGTTGTGTCTCCAACATGCATTTAGATTTGCACGGGTTCAGTGACATATTGTTTAATTTACACCAGCAATCGACTTCGTTTTAGTTGTCTTGAAGTGCGTTTTCAATATTGTTTATGTTATAAACAGATTTGTGGATTTTAGAGTTGTCAGCATACATGTCAATGTTTATTGAATTTGAAGAAAGGGCTATATCATTTATATAGACCATAAATAAGAGCGATCATAAAATTGAGCCTTGAGGAACACCGGAATGAACGGATAACTTTTCCGAAATTACATCATTAATTTTTATTTTTTTATGTTTTGCCGCTTAGATAAGCTTCAAAGAGTTTACTTGCGCTATTTGAGAAATCTGATGATCAACAAGGTCAAATGCTTTTCGTTAATCTAAAAGAAACTGTACCTACATATTTACCAGAGTCGATAATTTTAGCCAGGCGTCAACTATTCGGGTTAGAGCAGTATGACAGGAGTGTTGTTGGCGGAATCCGGATTGAGTTTGTAGTAAAATGTTGGTGTTTTTTTAAAAATGTATGTAACTCTTTTGCGATATGGCGTTCAATTATTTTTGAGATTGTTGATAGTATAGATATTGGTCTGTAATAACAAGGATCGGATTTGTCACTTCCTTTAAATATTGGCAATACATATGCTTCTTTAAAAAAATCAGGAAATATTCCTTGAATGATGCTACTATATGAGCTATCGCGAGAGTAATATAATCGCCACAGTATTTTATTAGTTTCGGGCATAAATTATCAAGGCCTGTTGATTTCGTTACATCCAAATTATCGATAATCAATTTTACTTCACATGGTGTAAGTAACTCTACTTTAGTGTTTTATATTTTGGTAAACACATAACACATCATTAAAGTTGATCTCCTCATTCCGTGCGAGTTGTTAAGAGCGTCATTCAGCGGTACTTCATCTTTATCGTCTCTTGGAAACAGCGTACACAAATACACATCTATTTTCTTTCGTTTCAGGTTTTCAATAACACATTGTAGATTTGTACATGTTGATTCCACGCTTCTTGAATTTTCAGTTACTTAGTGCCCATGAAACAAACGTTGATTTGGCTCCTGGAATGCATTGTAAATCAATGTTTTGAGAGAGCCCGCGGGTGTTGTTTCTCCTCAACGTGGAGTCGCCAATTTGAAGTGTTTTGTTCAGATTTGGTAGCTGGAATTCACCATTATTGTTTCCAGAATCAAATGAATTTGCTTGTTCGTTTGAGCTTGCTGGCATATTTGAAGGTAACGTTTTTTGCATACTCTCGGATGATTTGTTGGATGACCTCTCGTGAACGAAATCTCGCCTAATTGAGTTTTCGTTGCACGTGGAAACGGACTGCGTTGTTGCATTTGTGTTCACTTCCGGTATGCTTTCTGAGCGAGGTAGCTGTTTTTCGGTCCCGTATGTGTTGTTGAATCACCTTTAGTGTACCATTAACCGACTGGAGATGGCCTTGAACAACTTCCGTTTGATTGGGCACATCACTGCTGTGTTTCTCCGTTATTAGGAGATTTCAGAAACTCCTTCATTTGATCATGTCGCAGTCAGCTATACCTGTTTCTTGACGCTGTAAATTTCATTTTTTGGTTGGCCAATTTGTTTTGTTGATGATTGCATATATTTGTTAATGGACATCTTTATTTATTTTAGTTCATTATATATTTGACCGATTACACGCATCGTATCATCATTTGCTGTTACTTCCAGCTCTCTATTCAGCATCAACAAATCTTTTATACTCACATTTGTATGTGTAACTGAACTGCTATTTTTACGAGAAAAAAAAAAATATCAAACAGGGAACGCCACGTACCAAAAACGCAGCCTCCCCAAAACGAGCCCCACAGCACCCAGAAGTGCACACCACCAACACACACACACACACACGCACACACACACACACGCACACACACACGACACACACACACAATCATGTACACACACACATATACACCACCAACACACACTAGCATACAAAGCAAACACACGAGGACAAAACGAACAATTAAAGGAACACAGTGGGGCACCGCCTTGGAACGGTCAGTGGCAAAAACACCACTGGGGAGCTTAAACCGGTTTAGGTTTTTTAATCTTACTCTACAGCATTTAGAATATTCAATAGATCAGTTGCTACAATATGATGTGGGTTTCTACCGTTCACCATGTATGCACATTTTGTATGGTACGTATGTTATGTATAATAATAAGCTGGGTTTTCCTTTTTGTAACAGGATATCTCGTCTCAATCATATTCCCCAAGCGGTCTTCTACTGGAGTACAGGAATAACTGTACCTTTGACTGCATTTGTTAATAGCTTACGTGATATTCATTAATTTTCGATTTAATGAGTTCGTACATACCAATATTGAGAAATATGATTATACCGCAACCAGTTTCTTCAATCTGTATTTCCCTTTTTTCTACACTTCCTTGATTTCCTTTTAACTGATTTATTTTCTCTTTTACTTTTGATTCTGTTGACATTTTATTGTCATTTCTAGGTTTTTAACTGTTTTTGCCTCATGAAATTTAACATTCTATTTTTGCCAAATATCTTTTATGTTGAATAACTGCCGGTTTTTCTGGATTTTTCAGTATTGATTTATTACCCATTTTTCGGTTTTTGTTCGTGTATTTTACATAATTGTGATATCAAAATGTCTAGAACATGAAGTTTTAACGTCAAAAGAATTTTCTACAATTATATTTAAGAGCTGTTTTTTTTCAATTTAATTAATTCACATTTTCAATGTAACGTTTCAAAAAAATATAAAGAGTCAAGTTTGTTCAAAATGACATCAAAACACTCAACTGTTGAACAATCAGACTAAACAGGACTTTCTCCATATAGAGTACGTCTTCCATTTGCCGTAATATGGTTAGTAGCGGAGGATTCCTTTTTTTCTTAGGTACTAGCATCTAGCTTTTCCAACTGTGGCGTTTTCTAGAACCACGAATTACAGTATCCATATTACTGACAAATGAAACCGGCTGTGATGCTGACATAAAATGTTCTACATAGTCTCTACTCTGGTCAGCCTCCATAGTTACTCAGCTCAATAATTTGAATTAAATGTTCGCAAGCATACCTGTGCTATATATGGGCTCTACTATGTAGTTACGCAGTTTACACTTTCCTGATCACGGTAGTTCGCAACGGATAAAAACAAATTAATGTTTTGGAAGCTGCAGATCAAACTAACAAATTCTGTTAAATCAAAAGTTTCTAACGTCGTGGAAACTGATTCACTGTTGAAGTTACCGGTGTCACCATAAACATGTTCCAGCAAATACGTCAGTTTCACAAAATGTATCTCCATTTCACACCAAAGAGTTCGAATACGAATTAAACACTTTCCCAAACAGCTGATAAACAGTTCTAAACGACACATAAATACTATAACAATCGACCCAGAAACAAAACTTTCTTGGATGCATCGTCGCTCTCCAAAAAAGCGCGTGTTGCACTGGGTATGACATTTCACCTTTACTTTTAACCGCTGCACCTTTGATCCGTCGGTGATCTTCACTCTTTGACTTAACGAGTTGACAATACATTGGAATTTTGATTGGCAAGACCAAAAATGCCTTGAGACATATCTGATGTCAATGTGCTGTCTTTATAAGGGTGGATAATCAGTTAAGAAAATTGACGGGACTTCATAATTTCTTCGACATAAACGGAATTTAGAGGCTAACGAGTTTGACATATTGCGAGTCAATTGTATGTTATGCGTTATAACAATATTCAAATACAACAACATACTTTGAAGTTCTTTGACACTTAGCAATATCTATATGGTTTCTCTATTTAATCAACGGCCCTACTTAAGCAATAGACTTCCAGAGTGAGATACAAATTCGCTAATAATTCGCTTGAATTAACAAACCAAACGATTATTACGTTAAAGTAAAATCTGATGCATAAGGTCTGAATTAAAACGCCAAAAAACAAAACATACGAAATGATGGGTCATCACATTCTTCCCGCTTTATTTGTATTCATATATTTCATATAAGTGTACGTAAAATGCTTTGCAAGCTTCCGTATCACGCATGTTGCGCAATTTATTCATGCAAACAACAAAACAACAATCTGATATATTCGATTTATTTATTGGTGGATACAATCAAACATATTTCTAAACGCGGGTTTTGACAATTTTACATATATTAAATGAACACCTATCATAGACAATTGAACGGTATCAGTCACTGTCTTCTTTACCTTTTACAACCATCCACAAGTCACTCGTTTTCTGTTGAAAACTGGTTTATAAATTACTTTTTTCATAAACTACGTATTACAGGGAGCCTTATAGCTATCACCTTTAAATTAATATCATAAACATATTTCTTCTTCAATTGAGGCTTGTATATCACTATGAGATCGACAACTTATAGTATAATTAATGTAAGAAAATGATTGTATATATACAGGATAGCCCATTAAAGTCAGCGACTAATTTCCAAAGGGGTCTGAAATGTAAAAAAAGGATCTTAAAAATTATATTATTTATTTTTAATTTCCATCCGATTTCAAAAGTTATTTTAAAGGAGTGCTCATGTTAGCAAGCTCTTACATTTCATTCTCAGTTACATTTTGACTTTCCCCAGTAACAAATAGCCGTAGAGCTACTATGTTGTTCCATTATATCAATATATTAAGTTGAATTTAGTATTCCTTACCGGTTAAAAATTAGACCAGCACTATTCTTATACATACAAAACCCAAGGGCAATCTTATCTAATCTTGGATTTGCAGTCTAATTTTAATATTTAATATGAATGGAGCATAATCTTTGCCATCTAATTCTTGCATTTAACACAATACTGCACGAGTCTTGGGAAACTAAACTGTCGATTGGAACATATAATAAAAATTGAAAAAGTTCTTAAAATATCTTATAAAATTATAATATAATGTTAGAAAATGTGATATGATCGATCTTTTGATTTATCAATTTTAAACACAGAACATAATGATTGCTTAATACTCGTGTTTTCAAGTTCAAAGTGTGGCTACCCATTACATTGTATTTCTTAAAGAAGTTTCTTTCTTCATAATAAATGACATGGCCCGTAGCGACAAAAGTTTAACAGACAGCAGTGAACTTTCTCAAATAATGAAAACCCCAGTTAAATGCCTCTTAATGGTGTTACTGAATTTAAATCATATGTCAAACGTGTGATTATAGTTTAAAGTATTCAGCCCATAACGAAGCGCCTCCAATTAGATACCTTTCAATTGTCCTTTAATTTGTATACAATATTATATCATCTTGTTTCCTTCATCATTTTAGTCAATCTCAGTGGTGCAGTGGTTGAGTCGTTTACCCTCTTTAGAAACATTTTTAAAAGCTTTGTCTGCAGATATCTTCATTTATATCAGACTAAAAAGGACAATGTCAATGTAAACGAAAGAATAGGTATAAACATACGACAATGGCTGATTTCAGATAACGTTATTTAAAAATCTAGACGGTAAAAGTTCATTCCTTGCAATTATATTAAGAATAGTATAAATACAAACTTTATAAGAAAGGAACTGATGCCTCATTAATGAAATTGGCATTTTGCTTTGATATGTATCGCCTTTATCCCTTATTTTATTTAATTATTTTAAGCTTTGTTACCATATACATATATAATTAGACGGTAAATGTCTTTTAAAATTTGAATATGAATCATTGAAAGGATTTAGTTAATGAAAATAACAATTATCGGGGCTATAGAAAATTTGACGGTTATGGGCTGAGTTTAGTCCTCTTTCACATATAAGCCGTCTTTCATATTTGACTTACCGTAAGATGTTTTTCAAGTTAATGATATTTATCGAAAGAAAAACTTATTACGCTGTCAATATATCACATGTTATCTGGTGCCACTAATGGAAGTTAATGGATGTCTTTTTATTTTTATTTTTTAGTTTCTTGTGATATCAGACTCGTGCCGTTTCTTATCTCAATTAATCCGTTTTTCAAACGAAACTCTGATTTTACTTTCGTTTTGTTCTGGTTCATTTTTTATTTTATTTTTTCAATACAGACTACTTTAAAGACGAACTATGGTACTATCATGTAGTCCTGAAGTTTTTGTGTTTGTTTTCGTATGTATTGGGAATCGAATAAAGTCCTTCGTTTATTTTAAGAGATATCAACATCAATTACAAAATATACAAGTAGAAAGAGATACGTGTAGTACGATACAAAACAAATTATATATGACTCTTTCGTTAAGGCATATTATTACTCGGTTATCACATATTATTGACACATTTGTTATTGTTTGTACTTGAAAGGTTTGTCCTTAGGAAACACTTTAAACCAACTATCAGATTTGAAATGTTCTCATTCGTTATAACACATAGCCAATATAGTTCATTATTCTCGGTATTTGCATAGGCATGTACTTAGTAAGGAGAATTTGTTGTTTAGTGAACAAATGAACAAATACATCGACATCAAAGACGATTATTTTGTAATTAATATAAATAACCTTTGATAAGTTGTGCTTAAGCCAGGGGTTATTTGAGTTCTGTAGTATTTATTTAATATCATTCGAAATTCTAAATAAGAATGTCTAATAATATTCAACTTTCGCTATTTCCTTCTTCGATATTCTGGTTTTTCTTTGTCTTACGTCTTTGCCATTCGGTATTTATTAATCAGATTTTCTACAAAAATATTATGCACACGCTATTTTCTAAATCTTATACTCGCCCCTATGCTTTTTTGACATTTCCAATTACTTATAACATACAGGAATATTTATAAATTTAGCCATTTTTATACATTATTTTACAATGAAGTTGAAGCTCCTATAAATGAATTGTCCAGTGCAAAACGAATCATTTGTGATTTGTAGAATTTGTAAAGTGTAACACGGTGAACATCGTTATTGTGACAAAATTGAGAATAAATTTGCCTCTCTTGTCACAAATCTTAGTTTATCTGTTAGTACCTTATGAAGCATGTTGATCGTTTACAAAACTATATATACTAAAGTTCCACATTGACGGCAACATGTTTATCTTCTTATTAATAAATAGTATTAGTATCAGTGCATGAGCAGGTAGTTGTACTTTAGTTCGTTTTCGGGACAATTCTCACGTTTCCAGCAATGTATGGAAGACCTAATTGACGTCAGTGAGTCTGACACAGCTGTCATGGATGTTAACGCCTTAAGAAAGTTGTTAAAAACATATCTATATCCAAGGAAATATGTTGTATGTAACATATTGTTTATATTATAAATGGACTTCGGGAACAACATCAATCTAAGATTAGAGATAACTTTTCTCAACCAATCGCGTTCAAGTTTTTCTCTTTTTCTGACAGCAAATTGGCCTGTAACAAATAAATACGCATGTTTCCTAAAGCTCAGCTACACTTGTCATGCTTTCATTTGGAATGGACTTGCTTTAACATTATAAACGTGCGGTTAAATATGGTAAACAAATTGGTATGTACACTTTATGAACCAAAATCTACTAAATATAAAATAAAATATATACTTAGAAAATATTTGTACCGCAGGTTATAATATACCAAAGAATGGTATTGAACTATTCCATTTGAGTTTTACTCGAGGAGAATAGCGCTCAATTTAATTATGTAATATTCTGCTCAATACTCTGTGCTGGAGTCTATATGTCTTAAGTGTAGAATCTATTTCATCAGAAGTAAACTTCTCGTAAAGCCAAATAGAACGAAAACCTAATTACATTTTGCTTCACTTTACTACGGCCATTTTTTCTGCCTGAAACATGACTGACTTAAATGTCGTGTAAAATAATTTTATTTCAATGTAAACATTGACCATATCTTTTTCAGAGTTTCACTTCATGTAGGCACTTTTTATTTGTTATTTGACAAAACTAAAATTTCGTTTAGTCTACAGACATCTCATTTTATCTCAGTACATTTTCCTTTATTAAATTCGTCACTGTAGCTGGGACACATTGCCTAACGACTGAATCGACTGATACTGAATAGTATAAATCAAGTTTTAAATAAATACATTGTACTTAATCTTCTCGTATGGCTAAATTCAGATGGATGTGTCGCTAGCTTAGATTTTTCTCCCAGATGTTTAATTTCATTTTCAAAAGTACATATTCAAGCGTGTCAAGTTTGTTTTAAGTCGGAAGAAGATTAAGGTTATAAATTTATTTTAACAATTATTTATTCATATATGGGAAATAGTTGCATTCTGACCTGGAACAACTGAGGTTGCAATAATGCATTGTTTGAAAAAATAATAACGCGTTTGACAAACACTGAGCCTCACAAACATTTATTAACAAAACTATTGAAAAAAAAAGTTTACAACAAAAGGGTCTACATGCTAAATATTAACTTCTAATGCAGAAATATTAATGTCCGAGCTAAACTGTGTCCGATAAACAACACAATCTGTTTCAACATTTAATCTAGCGATTCTAGAAGAAAAAGAAATAAAACATTACAATGAAGTGTAGTCCTACTAGAAATCAGGACTTGTAATCCCATGTTACTCTTTAAAGCAATATTATTTAGGTTATGCGGGAGGTTGACTGACGGCATGTACGAGATATGTATAAGTCAATCTTTACGAAGTGAACGAGACATGTGTCTCGGATTTGGACAAACTGAAGACCGTTCCTTTTCAGCAGGCACTTTGTAGATATGTAATTAGATCCCTGATTGTACGCATGTATATGATTATTGACGTAAATTATTTTGCAGGCTAATGTGTGCCCCAGGTTTTGAACAAAGGATATCTTCCGAATTATTTATTACTGCTGGTAATCGTAACGGGCGTGGTTCTATCAACAACCTTAAGATTATGAAGTAATTTCATCTGCATTTATGACTTTCAGCTTACCAAGCAAATGCATGTTTTACTAGAGTTTACTGTGTTACTATGTTATACATGCATTTCATGTTCTAAAAATATTGTTGTAAGGCAAACAGTTTTGTATCAGTAAATGTTTAGATTTAGCACTTTAGAAATATCATTACACGCAATATAGCCAGTGCCAGCTATTTAGATTCCTCTCTTGTAGAATAATAAATATCCCCATTAAATGATTCCCATTTCAATAAAAGCGACTTTTCGTATTATCTGATTAAAACTCATTGATCTTCATAAACTTGTTTCTATCATTAATTGACCGTAGTACTAGATTTCCCTTCCTTGCCTCAAATGATAGTAGTCCACATCATTTCTAAGAACTAATTTAATCGAGAGAATGCAGGGGAATAACCATATCCTGATTTTAAAACCATTTCTGAAGTGTTAACACCTCATGTAATGAAAATGTAAAACCACATTTCTTAAATGCAAACCGGTATTTAAATGAGCCTACTTGATTTTAAAGATTTGTTGAATATCAAAAATATCGACGATATTGCAAATATGAGTATAATTTCAATTCGGAAAGAAAGAAAAAGAAATTATTTTAAAAAAGATTATTCATATTAGAGGAAGATAAGATAGGAAACTTTTGTTTTTCTAACGAGCAAATGTAGCTGCGACGTAGAAGGGCGTATGCACTGTGGATAAAAAATATAAAAATGATATTTTTGGGGGATTTGAATAACAGGAGTGTTTGTGATACAGTTACTTACATCTTAAACATCTGGAAATGTGTGTCATTGTATGAAATATAAATATGTTCTAACCCATGTGTAGAATGCATGCGCAAACATTATCCTGCGTGATTACATCGAATTACTCTCACATAACGACTATATAAGATCACTCATCAGACAACTTGTACTGTTGAAGGAAACAACAAAGGCATACTAGTTATACAATTCAATATACAATTTATGTTTTGCATTGTATAACAGTGAAGAGGGTTTTCAATATATTGTTTACCAGTATACCTTTGCTGTGTATTAATTTTTGATAACCATTACGTCTTGTTAACAGATCCTTTCTGTCAAACTGTATTATGCAAGTAGTATATAAAAGGAGAGTTACAGCGCAGTTGGAAAAATGTTTAGGTGCTTTTCCTCTTTTCATTCGGAAAAGCACCTAAACATAAAATCCAATCCGTACCTGTAATTCTCCTTTTAGATACTACTCTTATAAACTTAATCCACACCTATCATTTTATATACCGATATCAAAATTATTCATATCCATTCAATTTATATTCTTTCATGTACGTTTCAAAAGGTGTTGTGTAAGTTTTTTCCTTTTGCATTTTCATTAGTTCAGTGAAAGCATTTGATATAACTTTAGTTTCTTCAACACCCTCTACACTTTCAATACGTACTTGACTTAGAATTTGTTTTATTTTATGATGATGAACTTTCAAAATACTTTTCTTTTCTGATATTTTCAATTTATTTAACAAAACTGTAACAGCTGGTGGAACAGCCCCAACGAACGTAACAAATATTGGTATAGCTGGAACCAATGCTAACAAAGCAGAACAACCGATTAGACCGGCAGTTACTTGTAAAGCGGTGTTTACTCTTCCACAGAGTTTATAACTTTTTCTGTAAGCTGCCCCAAGTTTTTTTAAATGAATTATCAATTCATCTACAGTCTTCATTGTTTTATCCATTATATATTTAGTTTATATTATATCTGAAAATTTTATCCAAGTGTTAAAATCATTTGAATAACCTTTCCATTTCACTAGTGCTTGTTGTTTTTTATAGTTACGTTTTATAATTTTCTCAATTCGAAATATTTCTTGCATAGCTTTACTTAGTTCTTGTTCATAAAATGTACCTTTGATTTCCTCTTGATTGAGATCTTTTATTTTGTATGTAATTGGATTGGTATTAAGAATTTCATGAATAACAAATATTTCTTCCGTCCAGTTTGGTGTATATCCTTTTTCAAAATGACGTTTAAGCTTACTGATTCTTACTTTATCCCCAATTTTGTACTTTGGTTTAGTGGATGACTTACCCAAAGGGCCATACAAATTAAAATAAACTTTGCCTTTATTTTCTGACATGCTTGCTTCATTTGGTGTCATTTTTATGCTGTTATGCTTTGTGTTATTATATTTATTAACCATATCTGGTAACTTGTCCAGATAAGTGTTTGTATTATTTGCGGTGAAATATTTCCACATGATTTGTTTTAATGTTCTGTTAAATCGCTCTACCACTACAGCTTTACCAAAGTTAAAAGTGTGATAAATGTTTATTTTATTATCCTCAAGAAATTTCTTAAATGTCTTGTTGAAGAATTCCGTACCCTCATCTACCCATAAGTTATTTGGATGCCTTTGTCCAACAACCCCTGCAAACGCTTCTGTTACTGACTTTCCTGTTTTATCTTTTAAAGGTATAACCCAAGCATATTTACTAAATACATCAATTATTGTTAATAAATACTTCACACCTTTATTATACCTAGCAAAAGCTTGCATATCAACTAAATCCGCTGACCACGTATCATTGATATCTGTAACAATAACCCGACGTGTTTTAAATTTGCGTTTAATTGGCTTATGTAATTCTTCTGCTAATTTATCAGTCCAGGTTGTTGGTTTTGTAGATATTTTGGGGGATTGGGTTCTTACCTTCTCCCCCTTTTTCCGTTTTTTGAGGTCCAAGTCCAAGTTTATATTTTGTGGCTATTGCTGGTTTAACAACTAAGTGTTTTGCGATTTTTTCTCCAAATGTTTTTGATTTGGTGTTCTTTAAATTTGCTAACATGTTTTTATCGCAATCACTTTTACTCATGTTACTATCATAACAATAATCATGGTCCATACATACTGCATCTAATTCATTTACAGGTGCTCCACTATCTAAAGGGTTTCCCGGACCACAATAATTATATCCTGGTAAGGTTAATCCTTTTTTGGGTAAAAGGGGTAACATAGCTTTATGTAGGTCTAGATTACCCCCAGATTTAACAAACATTGTTTTTGTAATACCGCAAGATTCACAAGTAGCCTTTATCATGTGTTTATTATTCTTTGTTATAACACGTTTTGGGTTGATATCTTTTGTATATTTTCGTTCTTTAACACAGTAAATCATTTCTTATATCATATATAAATATTTTCATCAAAGTTTTCTGATACTGTTTTCTTTGGTTTGTCTAAATACAGAAAGTCATACTGTTTCTTTATTGCTTCTTGGAATGCTGTTTTGGGGATATTTTGCTCTCTTGCTATCATATCGTTTTCATTTTTATTTGGACTTTCAAATAGAATGTAATGAGAACAATTTAGTCTTATATCTTTTGGAGTTTTGTAATAAGATTGACTTAGATATATTACACAACAATTTTTATGCCTACCCCCGATAAAGTATTTTATTATATTGTTTTGGTTTCCTTCACAAATGTAATCATCAAAAATAACCACCTTTTGGGAATCCTCGGATTCTCCGGCTTCAATCCCTGTTTCAATCTCATCCAAGTCAATAATACCATCATTTGAAACCTCCAAAATATCATCCAGAGGTTGCTTTATTTTTCTCGCAATTTCCGTGAAACGTTCTATTAAATCTTGATATTTTTTCTGTTCCAAGTTTTTAGAGTATAAATAAAGTTTATCAAAATATATTAATGGCTTTCTGAGCATGTGAATTAATACATTTGTTTTACCAGAACCACTGTTTCCACAAATAAGCATTCTAAAACACGAATCTGGCATAAAAGAATGTAACTGCTTAAACTTATCATTGTATTGAGAGATGCCATCATAATTAGGAATTTTCATCTATATTTATATAAATGGGAATATTTAACAACACCAAAAACCGTCAAAATGATCAGTCTGTATCTAAAGTCAATTTTGGAATAATTCTAACAAATTATGCTACCAGAAAACAATTTAAAGAAGTCAAAAGGGAAATGCAATCGTATCTTCACAAAAACAAGGAACTTGATAATAAAATGAACAGACCATTAGATATGGGTGGTAATGAGATAATAAATCTTGGAAACCCCGATAAACCCAGCAATGCTATAACAAGGAGATTTCTCTTTAGGAAAATTCAAAGCGTAATAGAAGACTATAATCTTAAAGATATTAAAACCATAAAACAAACACTGGAAACAGAAAGTGATAATATTGAACAATTAACAAAAAACATAAAAGCCAACGAAAAAGTAATAGTTGAGTTACAAGATAAAATTGAGAAAGAAATGCAGATATTGTCGGAAACAATGAAACAACCTGAAGAGAAATCCGATACAACAGATGATGACATAAAAAAGTATTTAGACAATACCTTGAAATTGTACATAATCAAGTTAAGGAACTGAAAGAAAACATGATAAAACATGAAGAACTCAAGGAAAAGCTAACTGAAGCTGAGAAAAAATTACAAAAAATGTATCAGTTAGAAATCAAGACAGAAATAAACAAACTTGATGAGGATATAAAGAAAAGGAATTTTAACTTATTAAATAATTTCTTAAGTAAATTTGCTGAATATAAAACTGAACTCGGACGTCAAGTCTCTGAAGCCAAAAGTGAAATCGAAAAATCAGCTTCACAAAGAGGTGATGAACATGGTACAAAATTACAAACTTTAAAGGAAGCATTTGAAACCGCAATGAAAAACATGACCGATCAACATACTGAACAATATAATGATTTAGTTAAACTAACAGATACATTAAGAAAAAATATTGCTACATGTTATCAAAAAATTCAAGAAATAGAAAACAAGCTAGATCTTGTAGTTGATGATTTACTTACACAAGGAGATTCAATTAAATCAAATAACGACCGGATTGATGATCATGAAAAAGAATAGATCGCACGGATGATCAATTAAAAAGTTTTAAAGAAGTCGCAACAAAACGAGCTGATGATTTAGGCGAAACAATACTAGATGTATTAAGCAAATTATCTAAACTTGAAGAAAAAGTATATGAAGTCCCTCTTTTTGAATTATACAACAATAGACCACAAAGGGTTACTGTTCTGTCTGCATCTATTGGAATTGCTACATTATACGAACTCAATGATACATTACACCAGAAAGTTAAATCTTCTGACTTCTTTACATTTGTTGGGCTTAGCACTTCAACTGCTGTGAATTACAAAGATTATATACAATTGAACCATAAATTTGATACGAAAAAACTTGGAAATGTAGAAGGCTTCAAAATTAAAAAGGGTGGAGAGTACCACATTAAAATAAAATTGATAATTGAAATTATTCACGGAAGCATTCAAACATTCCAATTAAGATGGGGGGAAGATAAAAATAACTGGGGACCAGATAACCCAAGCAATATACTTATTACAAAGAAAACTGACACTGTAGAGAGCATCTTTGAAAAGGAAATCAAGCAAAAATATTTACTGAATACATCATTTGTGATTTGTCCAGAAACATATTAGTTTACTATTAAAGAAGGCAGTTATGTAAGATTTACGTATTCTTGGAAAAGATGAGCTTCTTTTGTAAATATATTTATATAAATGGGACTATTTAATAACATAAATGAGAAAACAAATAAAATAAAAAAACATATAAAAAGACCTCCGTTATTTTTAACATACAGAACTGAAGATACAGACAGCGGGTTATATAGATGGGTTGCAGATTTACCCAAACAGGGTTTTAGAACAAACGGACCAAATATCACCGTAGAGCAAGACTGTACTTTAATAGTTCTGGCAGACGCTATTAAATCTGACAAGGGAAATGTTATGTTGAAAATCAAACAGAATGGTTTAGTTAAGCAAGGCTATGAAGCAAAAAACAATCGGAAAAACGAATTAGTAAGTGTAAATTATGTAGGAAAATTCCATTCAAACGATGTGATACACATACAAGGTTCCAATGTTAAAAACATTCAGGTAACTATTTATGGATGTGTTTAAGCCTCCGGGTGCGTTCTTTTTTATTTTTTTATTTAACTTAAAGGTATATAAAATGAGTATAATAAGTTTAGGATCAATAATGGGAAGAGCATATGAAACTCAATCAATGATAAAAATATTTCCCGGTGGTTATGATACTAAAGAAAATATTTTAAAACGTATATTAAAGAATAAGGAATATATTGATGCAAGAATTAAAAAATTAAGTTATCCCAGATTATGCTTATTACTTAAAGATATGGCAGACGTACTTAATAAAATTACATTATTTTTTAATGAAAACGAGGAATTAAAACAATTTCAATTTGAAGAAAAAACACGGAAACAACGTCGAAAACCAAGGCCTGTTATTGCTAAAGATTTGGGCAATGATTGTATCAAGGAATATAAAAGCATGTACGAAGCACAAAAAGACCTAGAAGTTAACGCAGGTCAAATAAAAATGTGTTGCGAAGGAACAAATAATGTAAAAACAGCCCTTTCTAAAAAGAATGGAAAACGTTATAATTTTAAATATGCGTGTTAATTAACTTAAAGATATTTTATATTCTCCTATTATATAGATGAAATCTTTAGATAAATCTTTAGATACTAACATAACCCTGAAACCAGTTAATATTTCAAAAGGTAATACATATTCCGAATATGAGATAGACATAATAAACGATCATGATCCTAAAATACAATTAAAAAAGATAACAAACCCGCTTTCAATATTTTTAAGTGAAATAATAAACAATTACGGTATAAAAATAAATATAGCATTAGAAGTAAATTTTATCAAACCAACGGATGATAAGTCACAAACTGCTTATTTTAAATCAAAAGCAAAAACAATTACTAATTCAAATGAAATCATAAATACACTGGACGATATAAGTAACGAACTTCTTAACACAATCACCGAATGGATTTCACTGGGTTCTGGTTGGGTTATAGAAAAAGTTAAAGCACACCGGATAACCATAACTAAATACAAACCACTCAGAGGTTCTTCTTATTTACCATTACCCGAGATTATTAACAATAGGAAGGGGCTAATTAACATTAAGAATGAAAACGACAAGGAATGTTTCCGTTGGTGTCATTTAGCATACACATTCCCTGCACAAAAAGACCCACAAAGAATAACCAAGTATAAGAGTTATAAAGATAAAGTAAATTACCAAAATATTACTTTTCCAGTAAAATTAAAAGATGTTCCAAAAATCGAAGAAATGAATGACATACGTTTTAACATATTTGGGGTTGATTTAGAAGATGAAACAAGTCCTATTTATCCCCTATATATCTCAAAAAGGATAGAGCCTAAAAACGGTACTTGTGATTTACTATTAGTAGAAGGAAATGGAGTCGAGGGCTTTGCTCGAGGAAACGGAGTAGATGAGAAAGAAAATATTAATCATTATGTGTGGATAAAGGATTTCAATAAATTAATGCATTCACAAACAAAACAAAATAACCCAAAGTATTTTTGTAAATACTGTATTCAACACTTTTCATCAAATGAAATTCTTAATAAACATACAGAAGTCTGTTTAGCTATTAATGGAGTGCAAAAGGTTTGTATGCCCCAACCTAGAAATAGTATATTACAATATAAAAACTACCACAAACAATTAAAGGCTCCTTTTGTTATTTATGCTGATTTCGAGTCAATAACAAAACCAATAGACGAAGAGTTAGGTAAATCAACTGTGGCTTACCAACATCATATAGCTTGTGGATATGGTTATAAGTTGGTTTGTACCTATGACAATAATTTTAGCAAACCAGTACAAGTGTACCGAGGCTATGCTCGAGGAAACGGTGTAGAGAATGTTATTTATAAGTTTATTGAACAAATGTTAAAGGAGGAAGAGTATTGTGAGGAAATATTTAAGGAACACTTTAATAAAGAAATGATAATAACTAAGAAAGAACAACAAGAATTCAAAGCAGCTACATCTTGTCATATTTGTAAAAAAGATTATAACTCTACCCTTTGTACTCCGTATGATTTAGAATATAATTATCCTGTAAGAGATCATTGTCATATAACAGGAAAATACAGAGGATCTGCACATAACAAATGTAATCAAATATACAGCTTAACAAAAAAGATACCAGTTGTGTTTCATAACTTACGGGGATATGATAGTCATTTAATAATGCAAGAAATAGGTAAATTTAAACGAAATATTAATGTAATTCCTAACAATATGGAAAAATACATGGCATTTATGATAAGTAATTTGGTTTTTATAGATAGTTTGCAGTTTCTTAATCAATCTCTATCCAACTTGGTAAATAATTTACCTGATGATTCCTTTATTTACACCAAGGAATGCTATAAAGAACCAAGATTATTCAATTTAGTTAAAAGAAAAGGTGTTTATCCATATGATTACATGGATTCTTTTGAAAAATTTAAAGAAACCATATTACCCCCTAAGGAAGAATTTTATTCTCTATTAACAGATGAAGGGATTTCTGATGATGACTATAAACATACACAAAATGTATGGAAAGCATTTAACTGCAAATCTCTTGGAGATTATCACGATTTATATTTAAAGACAGATGTACTTCTTTTAGCAGATGTCTTTGAAAACTTTAGGAAAACCTGCATTGAGTATTATAAACTCGATCCATGCCATTACTTTAGCTCGCCGGGACTTGCGTGGGATGCATGTTTAAAAATGACTGAAATAAAATTAGAATTAATCACAGATATTGATATGCATTTAATGATTGAAAAAGGATTAAGAGGTGGAATAAGTTATATTGCAAATAGACACTCAAAGGCAAATAATAAGTATATAAGAAGCGAAGCTTCGGCGGATCAAGGATCCTTAAACGGAGTAAACAAATACATTATGTATCTTGATGCAAATAATCTTTATGGGTGGGGGATGAGTCAACCACTCCCTTATGGGGGATTTAAATGGATGCATAATATGACTTTAAAAGATATAATCAATAAACAAGTATCTAAAGATTCCACCCCCAAACATAAACACAAGCAAGGCCGGAAGGATAACTCCACACGGGGTTATTTTGTTGAATGTGATATTGAATATCCAGAAGAATTGCATGATTTGCATTCTGATTACCCCCTAGCCCCAGAGAAATTAATTGTAAAGGACGAATGGTTATCAGACTATTGTAAAAAGTTAAAACAAAGATTCAATTTAAGTAGTGATAAAACAACAAAATTAATTCCAACTTTGTTTAACAAAGAAAAATATGTGCTGCATGCTAGGAATCTTAAGCTATATCTTAGTCTTGGAATGAAAGTAACCAAAATACATAGAGTCTTGGAGTTTAATGAAAGCCCTTGGTTGGCCGGGTATATTGCTTTTAATACACAAAAAAGAAGTCAAGCCAAAAATGCATTTGAAAAGGATTTCTTCAAATTAATGAATAATTCTGTGTTTGGGAAAACAATGGAAAATCTTAGAAAAAGAGCAAATGTATTACTTACGCATGATGAAAAGGTTTTAGAAAAGCATGCAGCAAAGGCTACTTTCGTTTCCGAAAAAATGTTTAATGAGAACTTATTTGCCGTAAATAAAGTAAAGGAGCAACTTATTCTTAATCGACCCTGTTATGTTGGGATGACCATTCTTGAGTTAAGTAAATATCTTATGTATGACTTTCATTACAACTATATTTTAAAGAAGTATGCCTGCTCTGACGTGAGCCTTTTGTTTACAGACACGGATAGCCTTTGTTATGAAATAAAAACAAATGATGTTTATGCAGATTTAGATAAAGATCGTGATTTGTTTGACAATAGTGATTATCCCAAAGAAAGTCTGTTTCATTTTGATGAAAACAAGAAAGTAATAGGAAAGATGAAAGATGAAGCTGCCGGAACCCCAAAAACAGAGTTTGTTGGATTGAGAAGTAAGATGTATTCTTATACCCTTGGGAATTCTTTAGATAAAAAAACGGTCAAGAAATGTAAAGGTATAACAAAAGGTGTTATAAAAAAGAAAATGTTTTTTGAAGATTATCACAATGCTTTATTCAACACCCTACAAAAGACTCATAGTATGAAAACAATAAGGTCTAATAAACATGAATTAAAAAAGTTTTCAAATATCTAAATACAGTCTTTCTTGTTATGATAATAAAAGATACATTCTAGACGATGGGATACAAACTATTCCTTATGGACATTATAAGACATTAAGGGACATTAAGGAACATTAAGGAACATTAAGGAACATTATCTTTTTATATTATATAGATGTTATCAAAAATGAAAGAAATTAGAGAAAAGAATGCAAAAGCAGATGAAAAAATGAAAGCTGTTCGTGATAAGATTATAGAATATAAAATAAGAAAAGCATCCAGTCAAGACATGTACAACGAGATTTATAAACCAATCACAAAAGAAATAGAAAGCCAAAAAGAAACACTGACGGATCAGTCGAGGGCTTCGCTCGAGATGTTAAAAGCATTACCTGGAATTAAAGAACAATTGGCATTACTCCCAAGAGAACTTGTAAAAAAGATAGAAGAAGCAGAAGCAGCAAAGTCCTTACCTGCTCCGTTTGAAACAGTTGAGGCCCCACAGGCCTTACCAGAAGAAGATATCAATAAATTGTTTGAAGGCTATGAAAAAGAATTAGGAGCAAGACCGAAAATACCAAAAGTAAATTTAGATACTGATATAGATGATAATGTTTTAGAAGAATACAATTATTACAAACCGTCTGAAATGTTTAATTTTTTTACTGCAGATAAATCTGATCCTGATAAAATCAACCGAGAGACACTTCAAGGAACAATAGATGATGTTATTAAAAATATTAAAAAGCTAAATGGCTCAATAGTTGGTAAATCAAAAGATCCCAATAAAAAAGAAGTAGAGCAATTAAAAAGAGAAACGAAACGAACTCATAAAGTACAAAGCTCGGTTAAGGGGATTTCTTGATATGGCTAGTACATATGGACAAGGAATGCAAGTTATTCCACCTTCCTTACAGTTAAGCGCCAAGGCCGGAGGCCGCGGGACGGAGTCCCTGAGCGGCGGATCTCCGATCCTAAGGACAAAGTCCGAGTATAAAGTTAAACCTTTAATAGGTACAGCAGATGGACAATATGGTAATCTAATTATTGACTTAAATAAACTTTATGGCCAAAACAAATTAGTCGCAAAAGATCAAACCACGGGAGCAGAAGTAATGAATACTAAGGTTGATGATGATCTAATTGACCTTATCGATAAGAGATATAATAGAAATAAGAAGCATTCGGTTTTATCTATGGAACTATTTAAAGAATTAACTGAAAAATCGGGATTACCTATTAATAAAAGGTCTATGAAATTTAAAAATGTAATACGAGGTAAGGCTGAAGGCCGCGGGCAAAGCCCTAGGGGATTGAGCGCCCTGGGCGACGGATCTCCGATCCTGAATAGTGTATGTCCTTGTGATCCAGATAAACTAATGAATGACCTAGAACTCATTTGTGGTTCCATTGATGCTGGAAATAATAATCAGCAACTAAAGAACCAGGGAATAAACATTATAGACGAATTATTAAAATTGGGGAAAATAACACAAGAAGTTCATGAGTCAATATATAAAAAATCTTTTTTATAAAAAATATTTCACATAGATATAAATGGAACAAAAAATAGTATTAAGTTCAGAAGTAGCCAGGACAAATGATCAAAATAATAACACCGTTTCCCCAAGTAACTTCATAGTAAGATTTAGCCGACCTCTGGTTTTAGATAAAAATAAACAATATGTTGTTGGTTTAGATAGTATAAACACTATGACTTATTCATGGCATAATATAAGTGATGAATATGATAATAAACGCATTCGATATAATAATGGAAAGGAATGGAAGGATATTATCTTTCAAAATGGTTCTATAGTTACACTGATATTAATGATTACATTGAAGAAACCCTGTTGGCTAATGGTGACTTTAATGGTGATTCATCTATTCCACCCCTGAGTTTAGAGTTTGATCTTAGTAGCTTTAAAATATTAATTTCAGTTCATGATGGTTTTTTATTAGATCTAAGACTGTCTAATTTTCATAAATTGCTTGGATTTGAGCAAAAAGCCATAAGAAAATCAGAATGGGGCCTGTTGTCACCAAATATAACAAACTCTGTCACTCATTGTGATTTAATTGACAACTCACTTGTTGATGGTAATTTTGGTGATGTTTTGTATGCCCTTAGCACTGCAGATTTAACAAGAGCTTATCCGTTCACAAAAGAACCAAACAGAGTGGGTTACTCTGAAATTAATAAAAGCATAATTAATTCAATAAAAATATATCTAACAGATGTTTTCGGAAGAATAATAAATTTGAATGGGATAGATACAAGTTTCACATTAATTTTAAAAGAAATAATATAGAATGGTGTATAAAAAAGTCTATGATGAAAATAAAGGAACGTATATCTATATTGATCCTTGGGATGGGTCTTTACAGACTCCATATTCGTCTCAGGCCGAGGAAACGGAGTTACAATCCGAGGATAACTCGAGCGAAGCCCTCGTGGGGTTGGGTATTTTAGATACATTGGCTTCGGTTGGGCAGAAAATATTTTCGTCTTCTGTCAAAGATGTAGCTAAAAAAGCCCTAGAAACAGCGGGAAAACAAGCGTTAGAAAGTGGAACAAAAAAGATTGGGACAGAGGTTGGTAATTTAGCTGCAGATAAAATCACAAATGTATTAAAGGGCCGCAAAAATCAATCCAAGCCCCAAGGGGAAATGATTATAAAGGAACTTAAAAAAATGGATGAAATAAATAATGAAAATAATATAAATATGAGAGTTAATAGATTATTATCTGGGTCGGGTATAAGGAAATCTTTAGATAAATCTGTAGATATTAATACAAGGGCTAATAGATTGCTACATAAAAAATAAAAAAAAATAAAAATATTATAATATATAAATGTTTAGAAGTAAAAAGCATTGTGAAAGATATGAAATGACACCAATTCAGCTGGATACACCCCTAATATCTGTACTTGGAAACAATGTTAAACAACAAAAAAGCGGTTACCACTTTACAATAAATGACAGATCATCCTATTTTGATTGGTTTAATGGTTATTTTGAGGTTAGCTTTAAGGTTACTAAACTTGCGGATGGGGCAGCTTATGGTGGCGGAGATCAAATTGCTTTAATTAATAATGCAGCATCGTTAATTGATCAACTTAAGGTTAAACAAAATGGGAAAATTATTTATGATTGTAATAACTTATACAAAGTGGCAAATGTTAAGAATTTGATTGGGTTATCAAAAGACTATACAGAATCAACAGGAACAAATGAATTTTTTTATCTAGATACCAGCGCTGTTGCAGAAAGCAGGGACGACCAAGCTGGATTTAATAAAGGGTTTGCAAGTAGAAAAGCTCTAATTCAAGGTAGAAATGAAATAAACGCGAAAATTCCATTAAGTAATTATTCCTTTTTCGAGGGTTTAGAAACTAATATGTTGCCCCCAAGTCAAATACAAATCACTCTTCAATTAACAGAAGATGATGAATTAATTTATAGTAGTGGTATTGATGATGCTAATAAAGGTCGGGTTATCATAACAAAGCTAACACTATGGGTTCCAAGAATGGTGTTTAACACTGATGGTATGGCTCTCGTTTCTGAATCGTACATGGTTACAAAACAATGGAAATATCTCCGGGAAATGGTTACACAATCACAAGACACACAACAAACTGATATAGACTTTAGATTAACAGCTGGTGTGTCAAACCCCAAACATGTATTTGTTTATTTACAACGGCCTGACAAAAGTAATTCACAGGAACACAATCCATATCTACTTGACACGTTTAAGGTAAATGCAGCTAATAATAATTGTACCATGAATTCTTGTCGGCTTGAAGTTGGGAATGGTGTTTTTTACCCCGAAACAGAATACACAAGTATTGCAAGAGTTTTTGATGATGTTATAAGTTATTTCCATAAGCAAAATGATAAAAATACAGGAAGTCTTTTAAACACATCAAATTTTAAAAACTTATTTGGACTTATTCATTTTAATTTAGAATTTAAAAAAGAAGAAATTTCTGTAGACCCCAAACATATTACACTAAAAATGAAACTAAACATCCCACCAGCCGCTAATATCAGAGTGTATGCAATTGTTATGTATGAAGAAACTATACAATTAAATGTTGTTGGTAATGAATTAGTTATTGTTTAAATTATATTTTAATATAATATATAAATGGCAAATTTAATAGAATACAAGGTTAATTTATCTAACGGACAAAAGAAAAAAACTTGCAAAGGCGTATGAAGATAAATGTCAGCACACTTTTAGATTAAGTAAAAATCAATTAACTGGTAGCTTTCCTTTGTTATTGACGCAAAGGCAGGTTAATAATATAAATAAGGCTAAAACAAAAAATACTGGTGTAGATATTAAAATATCTCCTACCCAAATGAGAGCTCAGTCACAAAACGGGGGTTTTCTTGGGGCATTGGCTGGCCTTTTGACTAAATCGATTTTACCTATTGTTACTAAATTTGCGCCTAAAGTATTAGCCCCACTGGGGGTTGGTGCCCTTTCTGGACTAGCGAGTACTGGTGTATCAAAAATATTAGGTAATGGTATGATTCAAGTTGCCAATAATAAAAAAAACATGATAATACCATATATTTCACCTAATCAAAGAAAAATATTAATGGGAACCGGGGTTATAAAACTAACTCGAAAACAAAAGCAAGATGGAGGATTTTTGGGTATGTTGGCTGCTTCTCTCGGAATTCCTTTAATTACATCTTTATTAACAGGTAAAGGCAAGGGCAAGGGCTTACAGGTTGACACTCAACGAGTGCCATACAGACGAATTCCTATACTAAAAAAAATAAAATTTCAGAATAAACCCCTTTCTAACTTAGATATCTTAGCTTGGGTTGAACAACTGAGGATTAAACATTTTAAAGGTGTCTTTAGTAGAAATAATTTAAAACCTTTAGGGACTCCATACCAAAAGCAAAAGCAAGATGAATGTGGGATAATAAATTTAGATGACTCTGTTGGACCTGGTACGCATTGGGTGTGTTATGTGGGGTTATTTTACTTTGATTCGTTTGGGTTAGTCCCACCAAATGAAATTATTAAATATATTCCAAATATTAGGTACAACAGTATTGAATATCAGGATAGACAAAGTACACTATGTGGATACTATTGTTTATTTTTTATACATTTACTACAAAACAAAGTGCCATTGTATGATATATTGTATAAAATATTAAACCCTAACAATCAAAAAGAAAATGAACAAACAATTATAACTTATTTTAATTAAACACTGTGCTGGAAAAAAATTGCAAAATCCTCCTGCCGCCTAATCCTTCGCCTTTATTTGTGTGCAGTTATGCGTGTGCTTCTACTATAATCCTACGCTTGATTACACAAAGCTAAACATTAAACTAACATGGTATTGGAAAACAAATAATCAGTCATGTGTGTGATTCTGCTATAATCCTACACTTGGTTAAACATATTTAAACTAGTGAATCAGCCAAGCGTGTGCTTATACTATAATCCTACGCTTGATTACACAAAGCTAAACATTAACCTAACATGATATTGGAAAACAAATAATCAGTCATGTGTGTGATTCTGCTATAATCCTACGCTTGGTTAAACATATTTAAACTAGTGAATCAGCCAAGCGTGTGATTATGCTATAATCCTACGCTTGATTAAATGTGGTCGCTTGGTTAGATGCGGTTGAGTTCAATTCTTGAAACACTTGTTTAACAATTGTAAAGTTTTTACAAACAAATTGGATTGGTAACGAACATTTGATTATGTTGTTGTGTTCGTTGGCAAAATTACACAATCTTATTAAAAAGTTACAATGTGACAAGGAATATTTTACATTATTTTCTTGTAATATAGAGATAAACCCTACCTTTTGTTTTTTAGCAATGTTTTTCAATTCAATTAATACTTCTCCTTGAAGTACAGAATTTAATATTATATTTCTTTTGTCACTAGTTATCAGCTTTTCAAGTTGTTTTAAGGTTTCAATACATTCGTTTATCGTTGATTTTTGGCAAATAGCGTCGCCCGTAATTCTTCTTTCTTCTGAATAAGATTCTATAATGTGCTGTTTTATCTTGTTGTATTTGGTGGTTAAACGGGTTGTTCGTTTCGTTGATTTCGTTTGTTGATTTTTTTTAGATTCCTCTCTCAGTTTTATCAGTTCCGACTCCTTTGATGGGCTCCAAACGAATTATTTTATTAAATTGAAATATTGATAACAGTATTTCTTGTTCCATTCTTGGACCATACTATCGGTTGGATATTTTTCCCGGAGATGTTGGGTCAATATATCCAAATCTTGAAAAAGTTCTTCCCTGAAAAAGAAACACACATTTAAGTAAAAATGAATCTGCAAAAATAAACAGGAAAACAAATCGTAACGGCATAATAACTCAACATTAGAGTCGTAAAAATACAAAATGTAGTATACTTACATTGCTAATCTTTTAAACGTGTTTGTGCTTCTTTATAGTATTATTTTGCAAGTCAAATGTTTAACGATGTTGTTTTCTTCTATGGCTGCCAGTTTGGTCTGGTTGTGTTTCCAGAAAATTCTAATCACATACGTCATATCTACTTCCTGTAAATGCGTGGTTGTGTTTCCAGAAAATTCTAATCACATACGTCATGAACTATTGGTAAACGAATGTAAATATTTATTGGTATAAAAATGGATGTAGTTTTCCAATATTGGTTCACTTTCGCCTCTCTATACAGAAAGTGTATTGATATTAGTACATAAAATGACAGGTGTGGATTAAGTTTATACAAAGAGAGTAGTATATAAAAGGAGAGTTACAGGTACGGATTGGATTTTATGTTTAGGTGCTTTTCCGAATGAAACATTTTTCCAACTGCGCTGTAACTCTCCTTTTATATACTACTTATGCAATTTGCCGCCGTACGTAATGTTCCGTTATGTTCTAAATTTACAGGACGCGACGTTACTTGTTTGGTATAATATACAAAGTAATTTACTTCACCTTAATAAGACTCGCAATAACGTTGAAACATGCTGCGCAAAAAAGCGATACCTTAGTATCGTTATAAAAAAGACTTATATATCAGATAAACGCATGATTTAAATCTTTTCATTATAAATAACACTTATTTCATCAGCACATTTACAAAATAAAGCGTAATATAACTTGAATGCCACCTTCTTTGTCCAGCAAACTAATTGATTAAATTTGCTGATATTACAAGCAAAATGGAATAATTTAATGCTGTTCAGCCCAATAAATACTGTTTCCCTGTGTTGCACAAACAACGACATTTACAGCCCGTTTTTCATGTCCGCTGTTGACATATTGATCTTTTTCTCAAAGTTTCTTTTAGAAGTGAAATGCAGTTAAGATTTTTGGAGTAACTGTTCAAATGGCACAGTTTTTGATGTCTGGTGTAGGAATCGACTTTTCACCAGTCGATTTGATATAGAAACAAAACTGGTCTTGAAAGTTTAAATGCGGTTCAACTCTTCTTGTAATCCTACCACCGAAATATTTGCTTTTATAGTAAGATATTTTAAAATTTCTTTATGTCGTACCTCTGTTTACAACAACAGCTCAAACTAAAATATCGAAATAAAGACTCGTTTTTTCATTTCATCACAGGTAGGAAATCAAACACAACACGATTCTAACTGCATTTAAATTTTAACGAGGGCAAACTAATTCTAAAAGCGACGGGTACACTTCCGGTTCGTTGAGCAAAGGAATTATTGATAATGATAAAATGCGGTATATAAATTCGGCATATACTGTTATCTCAAGACCTTGGTTCATGAAATTCATTAACCAAATACATTAACATGAAAAAAGTACGAATTTAATGTAAACTGTTGAAGAAAATCTATTTTGAATATCTAATTTCTCAAAAACAAAAATAATATCAAACAGGGAATGCCACGTACCAAAAACGCAGCCTCCCCAAAACGAACCCCACAGCACCCAAAGTCACTTTTAGAAGTGATACAAAATATAAGATTTTTGGATGAACTTTTTTGAAATGGCACAGTGTACATTTGTAATAAATTTCAAAGGAAACAGGTCTGTAATTTTGTCAAAATTAAAAAAAAAATTCTGATCTGAAACATGTTTAAAATTATTACAAAAACTGCCCACGCGCCATCTAGTGCTTTTTATAGTCAAGTTAACCCTTTAAACTCCCTTTGCGAGTCTGCATTAAAAACATATTATTATCCCATATAGTTAGTCACTGTAAAATGACGCGAGACCGCAGAGTTTAAGCTTTGTGTATTTTTCCTTTGGCTGAAAATATTTATGTTGTAATCAATCACATTTAAGTAGTTTTGATCACGTATGTTTCATTCGTGTCTGTATTTAAACAAAACTCACAACTATGTTATTTCTCACAACTGACAATTCCGACGTTAATTTTGAATAGAAATGGTATATTCTCAGTATTCTAATATTCCAGATATCTAGTAGGACAAATTGCTGTTAATTATTTATTAAAGATGAGTTTCAAACGAACAACGTCTTATTCTTACAAAATGTATGTATTCAAAATGTTCTGTTCGGTAAGTATCTTGATTTATCCAGTGCGAACACTCCATTCGTGTTGATAACATTTCTATCAAAAGTTGAACCGTAGTAATGATTATTGACTGATGGTGAACATTTACATAAAAAGTGAGCCATTCCTTCCAACAATATGTATAATCAATAATTATTCATGTTGTGCCATAATTATGAATCACAATGAACACAATTTAGTTGGTACATATTTGCCTTTCCTCATTATCACAAAATTAGGGGAAATGAAATTGGGATATTTTGTAGGAAAAAACATATGATTTTAGTCTACTTTCATATTTAACACTAAATTAAACAATTGAATAGGTTTGTATTGTTAGCGATGTTTTTTTAATAAAATTATATTGAATGTTTGTATTTTTATGTTGTTTTTTTGTGAATAAAAGTAGAGTTATATTTGTTTGTTCCCAAAGAAAGGGAAACTCAAATAGGATTGATAGAAATCCACAACACTACTTTAAAGGCGTTGCTACTATAAGTACTTACTGTATGTATATACTGGAAAAGTGTTCCTAAAAGGACAGTTTCAAACTTGGTATATTAACTGATCATCGAGGCTGAAAGGAGCAATATTTCAAAATCTATGCCTGTGACCTATTTCTTTTATTTCAGATTTCTCTTTCAAAATTAACTAGAAGTTAACATGTTTGAACAAAATGTCCTATTTGAAAAATGTTAGCCCTTTTTTATGGAAAATGGTAGCGAACGCCTTTAAATTCATTTTGAAAACTAAGATTTTTATTGTATTTGATATTTCTTTTTATGACAGGAAATGTGTTATATGGATGTAGGAAAGAATTAAACCATGTGTTGTCGTTTTATTCTGTTATCTTTATGATACAATGAGTATTGTTCTACAGTTTACTATAAGATAATTTCTAGTAATAGTGGGTTTGAAACAAGTTTAGAAATACTTATTAGTTTTAAAAGTATGTTGTGTTTTCAACGTTGTGGGAGTTACCATTGTTTCATTTTGAATATCATATATATCAGAAAGTTCAATATGGTTTATTAATGTATTTAATATTATATTACATGCCATGGATATATTTTAGATCGAGTACAATGTGTTATCTTTTCTGTAGATTATCTTGCACCATGATTTAATACATCTTTATGAGTTTTACTGTTATTGTTAATTATTTCTTTATGTTTTTAATTTAGTGCCGATTTGAGAATTGTCATACATCTAAATAAATCAATTGTTCAATGTATGTGTTTTCCATTTCTCTTCGATTATTCATGGCTATCACTCAATGTGCCCTTGATGCATTAATGAATTAAAGTTTATTTTAATGTCAAGCATTGTAATCCTCCGTTGATACCATGAAGATTAACGGAATTCCTCTGACTGAAGTAGAAGAGGCTGTTTACTAACTTAAAGGTGTGTTACCATCGACAATGAACTACATGGAAGCCCATTTGGTTTTGGATGAAAGGTTAGTTAGCTTTACTTTTGTAGCTCTGTTAATGACCTGCCTTAGAAGATCAAATTAAATATCGTTCCATAATAATTGATAAACCCTTCGTCTATTCCATGTTTCTTGACTTTTGCCATTTTCATATATTTTAACTAAGACATTAGTTTTGATAAAATTAACACACCCTCACATTATTGTTTATCTTGATAATATACAACATGTAGTTAACGGTACTTGTTTTTGTTATTGCTTTGTATGAAATACCTTGTAATATTTAATGTTTCCTGTAGAATGTTTTCTTTATTTTCAGTTTGTATTGATATAACATTTATAGCTTGACGCTCGGCTTTGTGTTCTGCTAAAAGTTTAAACAGTTTATAGTTGTGTGTCCATTCATTTAATGCTGATGTTAACTCTTCTTTTCCTGGTATGATTCATTAAACGTGTGCCAAATTGTTAATTTCGATATTGAATTTGTCTGCCAAAGCTGTCTTAATGCTTCTTTAGCAAGTTATTAATATTTTATAAGCAATTTATTTAGATTGTTGTTTGTTTTATTTCTTTTTTACGGAACAGTTCTTCGGTATTCGCTGTTATGAGTTTTAATTATTATGTTTGATTTCATTAATGGATTTTTGTAGTCTTTTTTTACAGCTCTTGATCAATAATATAGTGTTTTATATTATAGCTTCTTTAGCCACGACTGGTATTTTAACTGTATGTTTAATTAGGACGATAATACTGTTTGTTATGTCTGTTTTGAATATCGAGCGTGCTACAATGGTATTTATAATAAAACAAGTCTAATCTTCTCAAGATTGTATGCAATGTGTAAGTGGATCTGTTGTGCATAGGGTTGAGTATCGTTAGATGCTGAAATGTAATAGTTTTCTTTCTTTTAAATATTTAAATAAGATTTTCTTTGCATCAATTATGTGTTTTTTATTCATTTCCAGTGTGTCTATGCCTTTTTTTAGCCAACTGCATCTTTAATTGTATTTTCTTATTTTGATAATTTACTATCATCTTTGTTCGTCCGTATTAGTTTATGATGTCATATTCATTAATGGTCATTTCTACTGTCAAAGCAATATTTGACCATTTTCTATTGCTTGTGTTACTATGACAATGATTTATTAGCCAGAACTCTTTCAATCGCACTGTGTGATGAATCTCTCTTAAATCAAATGCCATATGCTGTGTCCTTTTTCCAGCTGCTTTTGAATTAATCGGCACAGTGTGCTTCTAGCATCAGGCGTTTGCCGATGCTTTGATCTTGGGTAAACTTTAATGAATCTAAGTGTTTTATTTTATTTTTTGAGACGCATCTATATACGTACAGTGACAGACAACATCTGAGAAAACTGATAACCTGCGATAGTGAGTTGATAAGGTAGAAATGAAAACATGGTTAACTGGATAGTTTACACTCAGGGTAGTTCTAATATTTTTTGGTTATATTTTTTGGTTATGATAAGAAAGTTAAGGTAGCTATTATATATCGGTAACATGTATAAAGGTTCCTTGAATTTATTTTCTTATAATATCAAGTTATAGTTATAGTGGTTAGGTGTGTGTGCAATATTGATATATACTTGTAATTATTGAAGACACAATGACCAAGAGATGTTTTTTTTTAAATTTATTTTCAGGATATTGTACGTACAGACACCATTCTTAAAAGCATAGTTACATATATTCTAAATAAAAGGACTCGCATTTTGAAATATGATTGTAATCAATAGTGACATGATTTATAACAGCAATAAACAAAATTGTTCGAGCCTTTTGTACTCTTTAACGTTAAGGTAGAACATACACAGTTATTCAAACCAGAAGGCATAAACCCATGTGGCAAAAGACAAAACAATGAAAAAATGGCGAAGTAATATACACTATGGCATATATTCATACAGTGATTTGTATGAACATATAATGATCGCCTTTGTAAACAATTAATTGCTTTACTTGAAACAATCGAAACTGAATGTCAGCTAGCTAGACTTATTGTATTCGTGAAACGATATGTTGTTAACTAATTAAAATGCCAGGCTTTGTAACGTATCCTTCGCTAAGGTCATTTATATTCCGCCTAAAACTCATATGTGTTGTAACATTCCAACGGTTAATGGAACATTGTACGGCAGACTTAAAATTTAATGAATGTCTGATTTTTTTCTTGAAGATATTCTTATTTATTTTTTTACTCTCGAAAAACACATTCGCAGCTTGAAAAGAGTTTTTTTTAAATTTAAATCAACATAGTTTAAAACTTAAACCTAGCAAATATGAACTGTTCAAGACATATGTTACTTATCTAGGTCATGTAGTCAGTCGGGATGACAAAGGATCTAACACTTAGAAATAAGTGCTTGGTTACTTGGCCTCTCCTATTAATATAAAAAAACTGCGTCCATTCCTTGGTTTTACTTGTTACTATAGGAAATTTGTTAAGGATTATTCAATTGTCGGAGGTATGCGCAAGCAAACCCTTCTAGAAATTAAAGAAGCAATAACTGCCAAAGTCCTTTTCGAAAATTGTATCCTTCCCCATGGATTTCCTGCACGTTTACACAGCGACCAGGGCTGTAATTTTGAAAGTGTTCACCTGTTGCAGCATAAGTCTATGCATGTAATGCAGCACGTCATAGAAACATAGGGTATTCTCTATTCTTTTAAATGTTAGGAAGACATCCTCGTCAAGCTGTAGACGCTTTCTTAAATCTACATTATTCCACTGTTTCATCAACCAATTGTCAACAAACATAATGCCAATCCTTAGTAAGATCGTCTTGACTTTGAATATAAGACGGCCTCCAATGAGTTTGAAAAGGCAGCCCTTGAAAGTAAGTCCTATTGTGACTTGAAAGTTAAAGAAGGGACAATTGATATTGGAGATCGCGTCTTAAAATTACATGTTGGTCTGAAAGGTAGGAATAATCTTGCACACAAATTGGCTAAAGATCCTTGCATTGTCGTAGACAAACCCTACTCAGATTTGCTCGTTTACAAAGATGTGACAGAGAGTGAAGGTAGCAGACCAATGATTTTGCATAAAGATATGTTTCTTCCATTTTCCACTTTTCTAACCATTCCTTCTATTTCACATAATTATAGATAGAAACAGCAGAAAGAATGACAAATGTACGTAAAAGACGGATGCTGTTTCCGATGAGTAATTCCTTCATCAGATAGTTCTGACAGTGACGCATCAAATATAGTTTTACCTTATTCTTGTAAACATCATGTAGGAAAAGCAGTGGTTCGGAAATCTGTTTCCCAGATGTCAGAAAATACTTCTGAATCTAAAACAGTGGATATTTTTCACTCTGATGGTCATACTGTTCGTGTTTTATCTTCCAAAAAAATTCCTCTGTGCAATCTATGCAGAATGATACAGTAGACTCCCTAATATCCAGGACCCCTGAAAATCCGGTCACCTAAAAAATCCGGCTGTTTTTTCTCCGCCCCTTTTTCTCTCCATTTACTCAAATGTTGAAATATCTCAATTTTCATCTCTTGATTGTTAGACTTTTTAAAGATAATTCGATACTAGTATAAATGAAAAAACTGCAAAATAAAACAGGAAGCACGGAACAACGTTTATAAAGTGAAATATAAGTTTGAATGAGCTTTTTCGAAAAAGTTATTCAAGTTACTCGAGTACCCTTTGCGTATGCACTTAATCTCTGAACTACCCAACCCATGTAACCCCCAGTTGTCCACGAGTTGACCAGAATACATTGGGCATTTTCGAATAAGTTACTCGGGCTTTTTGAGAAAGAACAAAATGTATTCTGGTGAACTCGTAGGCAGCTGGGGATTACATGGGTTAGGTAGATCAGAGATTAACCGCATGCGCAAAGATTACTCGAGTAACTCTTTCGAAAATGCTCAAAGTGTAGTGCTAAGCAAAGGAAATCCACTTTACTTTAAACAAATATTTTACTTTGGTTTTAGACTTCATGGTATTTGGTTATTACGCAACAAATCATACCTACAAGTTTGTAGATCTTACTTATTTGAATGTCATTTTATGTTTTACGGACTTTGACGTAAATTTAAATGTTTAATATGAATTTCAATAAAGACAGTAATGTTTGCAAAGGAACCACCGTGATTCATATAAATGTGTATCCCGTTTACAAGAAATACCAGAGTAATGTTATTTACAAAGTCTGGTCCCTCAAAAATCAAGTCAACTAAAAAATCATGTCGATTTTTTCCCGCCGAAGGCCATTCGAAATTTCGAGGTTCTACTGTACAGGTACTAATTGAGAACAAAATTAATTTTTCTCTAGTGATGTCTCTAGTTATATCACACAGTTATTTCCAAGTAGTGACAAATCTTCAGAAGTTGTTCTTTCTTCTCCTTCACATCACACTCCGCATATAGAAGCTTCTGTAATCACAATTGAACCACTGACCCGGCCCAACAAATCGAAAAGTGTCGGAAAGGTACGGTGATTATGTTATGTTTCAAGAGCGGTGTTTTAAGTTTTAGTTTAAGTGTCAAATGGAGAATGCCATAGTATATTTTATCGAAGTGTATTTTCATTGAAATTGCTGATAATTTCATAAAATTATTTAAATCAATAAGTATTTTAACTGTTTTGAATTATTGATTGCGAATACTATGCAATATGTATAGCATTTGTATTTTAATGCCTTGACGCTGTTCTGCAGACGTTGGCTGATTGTACATAGTGAAGACTTTGGATGAAGAAGTTAGGGAAAGAAAAAACTTGTAAGCAAGTAGGTAGAGTTTAAGTAAAGTATGTTGTTCTTAAAATAACATTCTAATGGTGTGTAGCCTTCATCCCAAAGCAAAAAGTTACAGTAGTGTAATTATAACAGGTAAATAGTTGAAATTTCCTAATATCAGCAAAATCTCAAAGACAGAATAATATGTACATAGTCTGTACATTTTGAAATGTCAGGAGACAATTTTGAAAGCAAGGGGAATGTCACAGTGGTAATAAGTAGTGGTTTTATGCCTAATAATGTCTGCACGAGTTATACATGAAATGTTACAACTCAGTCATGTGATCATATGGTATCAGATGACTTCTATTCATATATGCTCTTTATGACAGATGGTGTGTTAAGTGTTATTGTCAGTGGAAAGAGAAGTCGGTTTGAAACTCATCTTTGTAGGCCTGCCTTTGTCCTTGTTTATAGGGATAACGTTTTGTAAATTAAATTATTATATTAAGTGTATTTGCGCCTCAGAAAATAAACAGATATTGCAAAGTATATAATTATATGGCAGGTCTGTCCAGTACATTGTTTTTTTTATTTAACAAATATTAATAACCCGGTATCCATTTCAAGTCTGGTATCTAAACTTTTTAAAAGGGTTATTTATGAAAAGGTCAATGAATATCTGAGTGAGAAGAAAACTTTGTATAGTCTTCAGTCCGGTTTTCGATGTGGGTTTTTTACTGATACTTGTCTGATATATGTGTCTGATTTTCTTAAATTCCAGATGGATCAAGGTAACATGGTAAGCATGGTGCTGCTGGGTTTACAGAAAACGTTCGACACTGTTAATCATAGCATTCTGTTAATGAAGTTGAACGCTGGTGGTCTTAGCAATAATGCTGTCAGATGGTTTCAATCATATCTTTCTGACAGACCGCAGCACGTATATATTTCTGGTGTACAGTCAAAAAGGTCTACAGTCACTTGTCGGGTACCTCAGGGGTCAATTCTTGGTCCCCTTTTATTTTTTAATATATATGAATGACATGAGTGCTGTGGTTGAAAACAAACAATCGGTTATTGAATCCATGTTATCCCAAGAGCTAAATCGGGTCAATGAGTGCCTTGTTAATAATGAACTTCCTTTACATCTTGGTAAAACCGAGTCAATTCTTTTTGTATCAAAACCTAGGTTGAGGTTGAGGTCAGTTTTAAATGTCTCTTGCACTGGAACAAATATCCAACCTACCAATTCATTCAAAAATATTTGGGCTATTCTAGATCAACATCTGTCTTGTGAGGAAATTGCAAGGTCAGTGGTCGCAAAGGTAAATATCTTACAAGCTTATCTCAATACTGGAGAAAAAGGCTGGTAAAGAATATAATCAATATAAGAAATACTCCAAGTGCCCTACTGAGTACCCTTACATTTGACCATATTTAAGTCTAAATTGCGGACATTCTGGAAGCCATTTTGGATTCTACTAAATGATCTGCACATTAAAATTTGCTAAATAGTACATATAAGCTGGAAACTATCCATTTGAAGTACAAATATCGAAGGTAAAATGAATAAAATGTCCAAATAAACAATGGATACTTTGAGCGAAAATGCATGTGAAATTACCCCACCCACTTTTAAATGCATGTGCATTCAATTTTTTTTTCTCTTTTTACTGCTGTAATATAATTATTTTGATAATCTATAAGTCATATTTTATTTCTTATCACATAAGTGTATCAAATTGGTAATAAAATGAACTGCTGTTAAAAAATTACCTTTCAAAACCGAAAAATTGATCACTCTAACGGGTAAAATTGTCAATATTTTCACAAATTTCCCTAAACTCGTGAATAAAAACATCATAAAATCGTATATTTAGTGTGTTTTTATACATTTCAATGTTTTAAACCAAAACACAATCTTTAAAAAAAATCTGGACCAACAATACTACAAAAACTGGATTTTTCAGTTTTGGCGGCCATCTTGGACGCCATCTTGGATTTTTCGGAACGCCACCATTTATGCCAATTTATGCCGGCAGTTTCATAAACTACAATCTATTACGAACATTTTGATATATGACTCAGCTTGTTATACAGGGGGTCCAGGTTCCCATTTTTTAAAGCCAGAAAGTCACCCTACTATATAGGTAGATAACATTTCGAAACATTAAAATGGCTACCAGTGCCCATAAGTGTTGATCAGATAACTCTTTGCCATGTGCATAAAATCAAATATATTAAAGCTCCTGGTTATCTAAATGAGCATTTTGTTCCTCTAAACGCAGTGCATGATCGATTAACGAGATCTAGAGTTGTTGCTGTATCTCCAATTGAATCTGAGGGGGAATTTTCATTCAGTGAAACAGGACGTTATTCATTATCCAAGGTCGGTACTTTTGGTAGAAAGTATTTGCTTTTAGGGGCATATCAGTATGGAATGAACATCCTCAAATCCTCAGAAATGTTGAATGTCCTCAGAAATTCAAGAGTGCCTTAAAGATAGATAATCAGATTTCGGCCATGTAACAAATTTGTTTGAAACTTTAACATCTGATGATTTACACTCATTTATGTTCACTTAGTAAGATTTTCACTGGAGGTATTTTTAGAATTTGATTTCCCTATCCTGGTTGCCCAACCAAGATAGAGTTATTTTATCATAAGTGAACATTTGATACACATACTTTGCCTAAGGAAAGATAAAAATATGAGACCTATTGTATTATATTTTTGAAATATTTGCATTAAAAGTTATATATTTAGATGGAATTCATTCGAAATGCAAGTTTGAAAAAATATTATTACCTCCCTTTACCTATATTGGGTGCGCACCCAAGATAGATTGGAAATAAATGAATTCAGAAACTACACATAGTTTTAAAACTTGCAGTTTGGTTCTGAATGTTCAGAATGTTAAAATATTTGTATATCTGTCCAATTCAAATGTAAAAGTAGAAATTATGTTGAAATAAAAAAGAAATACTCAACGTTTTAAATACTTTTATATTAAAGGGAAGTAATAACAAAATTTTATAAAAGTTGTAAATTTCTGATAGGGATCTAACTCTATGTAATAGGTCTTTTGTTCATTAAATAAATCTCTAACAGGATATACAAAAAGTAAAAATTGCCATAAAATGTTGCTTTAAAGTAATTGACCACCTTTAAAACTCCATCTTATGACCCAAATAGCATTTTAATTGAGAATTGTTCACTTTTTAGGATAAGTCTTAAGTTTTAGTTTTATATTGTACCAATATATCCTTTTAATAGGTTCGTAGATTTTTAAGACTATACCACTGTGATAATTATGTGAAAAAATGTTCTTGTCTTTCAAATGGAATTTGTGATATTTTATGTAGGTAAATCAAATCTGTGAATAGTCTTAGTGACTATCTTGATATGTATATATTTGAAATAATCTTTTACAATATTGATATTCAATAATTTAAATACATGACTTTCTGTGTCAGGCCACCAGTAGCAGGGACCACTATGGAAATAAGAGGAAAGTTTCTTTTCCCCTTTGTTGTGTTATCCCTGGTATTGGTGTGCTCTACATGGCTCAATTAGTATGTCACTGTGTTTGTTATTTGTTTTAGCACATGCATCTCATTGTTTATGCTATGTTTTATGTACACTTTTACCGAAATAAATATATCTATTTATTTATCTAACCCACCCGAATGCATGAAAACTTACATAACCTGAATAATAATATATACATCAAACTCTATCTACAATTTCATCATTCGTTCGTCCGTATGATAATATAAGCATTGAACGAATTGCTTTTGTGTAACTCATCAGTATATCTAAAGAGAATATGTTACAATGTCGATTCACTAACTGAAAATTGTATAAATATTTTTGAATATGTAATTAAAACGAGCATCATACAACCTTTTCGACGTTTAAAGTTCAGTCATAATCAACAACTTCCTGCACAGTTATTAATTGAAAGACTTATCAGCTTTAACGGAGGGGGTCACTGGTGAGGTTTTTGATTTTTGCTCTTCCGTAAAATTTAGATTTGTTATATTTCAAGAATAATGATTTTACTGGAAACAACAATTATGCAGTAGTAGACTTAGGTACAATAGGAATATGTAAGTGCAAAAGAATACACATATTTCAGAAAAAAAAACTGACCTCACTTTTTTTTGGCTAAACAGATAAATTTTGCGATTGCCAAGGTGGGGGTAAGGGTAAGTACACAGTGATAAAATGTTCCTACTATAGTTATTTGATCCGGATCTATTTCATCATATCACAAAGCAGTTTTTATTGAACTTCTTTCTTATATGGACAAAATGTTCCTACTATAGTTATTTGATCCGGATCTATTTCATCATATCACAAAGCAGTTTTTATTGAACTTCTTTCTTATATGGACATTTATAATTTTTTGCATTCTAAGACTAAGGTATTGACCAAACTGTATGCAAAAAATCTCAAAAACGTAATTATTCCTTTATCATGAAAACAATCATTTATCTGAAATTTAATTTGACTTGAAAACAAATTTAGTAAAGTGGGTTAGTTAATAATAACGAGCGTTATATGTTTTCAGATGAAAATAAAAATACCACTATCTCTAATTTGTCATCCTTAAGTATGACGTATAAATAAGAAAAGATGGAGACTTGATAACTATTCTGAAAAAAGAAACACCACATAAAAACTAATATTGTGAAAAGGTTAAGGCATCTGCCTATCATAATTTTTTCCAGAAAGTAACTAGCAATATGTTAGTCACTTTAAAACACGGTAAATGGGTTTGAGAAGCTATGTGACGTTCATAGATCTTAAAAATAGTACGTAAAATATAAAAAGGACGATAATATTCAGCTTCTTTTTCAGTCCTGACTTGATTATTTGTAAAACACGAGCTTCCTTTAACTTATAAGGAAATATTTAAGTACTGATACTATTGTTTATAATTGACGCTATACATGGTGCAAATATTTCAAAATATGTGTGCCTATCCCATCTATTTATATGCGCAACGTGACAAAAGGTTTAGGGTTAGGGTTGTGGTCAAAATATGTCATATCTTTTGAAGTAAATATGCTAAAGTTTAAATCGACAAGTCAAATTAAAGAGCATGTTTATGAATTCCATCTAAATTCTTAGGTCAGCATTGCTCATGAATATCAATTAGGTGAAAGGCACGTGCAGAAATCGATTATGTTAGGGTTACTTCTTATCCTAACGAACCAATTGTATTTCTAAACAAGAGACATTCAGCTTTCAGACGATGTCTTTCATTTAAAAATAAATGTTAATTTTAGACTACAATACAAACATTTGAAATTAGCTAATTTGCATAATTTATGTATAACTATGATAATTAGCAAAATTTTAAATAACTGTTTCTCCGCCACAGATCAACTTATTTTCATAAGCCAAACATTTTTGTAAATCTCAGAGTCTGTTCTCTTATATACAAATTGTTGCAAGCTTTCAAAAGTTTTTATAAAAAAGTTCGAATTTTAGCACGAGCCATTTCAGTCAATAAATGTTCATAACTATTGTGTCGTTAAAATTTTGATGGTATTACAGTAAATGCGCTTTAAAATGGTACCAATATAAAACGTGTATCTCTGATAGTTCAAAAGTTACACATTATTTTACTTTTAAGGGCCCTGTTGCGCATTTTTAGTTTATCTATAATCTTACGAACTTCATAAGTAGTTAACTTAATGTGAACGACTGTCTACTTAAACGACTGTCTACTTCTGCGTCTAATCTTATTTTAAGTGTTTTTTTAGTGTTCTTTTGAAAATTGTTTTTTTTTAGATTATGTTTGCAACATTTGATACAATGTAAATGTTTTTTTATTTCATTCAGTATATTAAAATTAACTTTGATTTTTAAAGCAGACTTTATCAAATTGTGTTACAATTAAATTTAATTTCAAACGTTCATATTAGGGATACATTTTACTTTTTTCAATAAATAAGCTGATACTTAATTGTCCTGAACAGAAATTGCGTTTTACCTTTTGATGAGAGTTGACCATTTATTTCTAAGAATTTTTTATTTGTCATGATTACTATTCTTCTTAAAAGTGTCTCAATCTTGTATAACTGATTTTATTTCTTCTGAAAACAAGCCCGATGGGTGTTCACACTTAACTCTCTTTTCTTTTATTGGAGTATGTTTGGATTATACATTTTCAATATACTGTAGAACATTTCTAAGGCGCCTTTTGTTTCTATGAGTGTCTTAAAATGTTCAATACCTGAGACATTTTGGAATAGTTGTTCCTTGAATTTCTTAAACGACCTGCACTTATTACTTTATGATCATTTTTCTCGATAGGTTTAGAAATAATTGAGTAATCAAAACAAATAGGATAATGATCACTTGTTGCTAAATAGGAAAATAAATGCCTCTTTGAAATGATCAAGGCGATTTGTATATTATGCGATTTATTATTGTAGAATTTATCTTAGTCATTGTAGTAGGCGTTGACATTAGTTGTTTGAGGTAAAACTTAGAAATTATATCTGCCCATTTTGAATTACTGAATTCATCTTGACTATTTACAGGAAAACAGTTAATATTTAATCGCTTAGGACATTGTATTCTTGAGTTGAACAATCTTAAATATCTAATTGTGTATCATACAAATCAATCCACGTTTGTTGCGATTTAAATGGTCAAGAAAAGGTTTACATTTTGTTTTCATAAAATATCTGAAGCCATACTGACTCGATGTTGTTAGCTCTGATATCATGTCTACGTTGATATTATATATTCTCAGCTATGTATACAATTATACAACCGCCTTTCTTTCCATTGCAGTCGTTTCTTTCTATGATTCAATTTCTTATTTGTAACTCATTATTCTAAGTTCCATTCTGTAAAAGTTTCACTTAAGCCTTATATATCAGTCGATGAAGGATGATACAAGAGTCCTCTTAGTTCAGCAGTTTTTGGCATTAAATGCTGCATATTTCAGCTAGCACTATAAAGATCCTGTCCTTAACCCAAAATCAACGCAATTATCTATATTTAATACCAGTACATGTGTATCACTATCACATGGAAGCAAATGAATTGATTTACTACTTAGTGTTTTAGTAACACAAGTATAGTCGTGTTTACATATTTGACATTTTGATTGGTCAATAGAGCTTATCCGAGTTTCATTTTCAGTTTGCAGTATCATTTGTGCCTTTTGTTTCGAAAATGATATGGAATCCCGTGGGACTTCTCCCCTGCCTGTTTTTTCATCGCCAGTTTGTTTATTTTGCGGTGTTATCGAACAGGTTAATAAATTATTTAAGTATGCATTACATTTATTAATATTTTTGTCGATAATTTTTTGTTCGTCATGATTGATAATTTATGTTTTTTTCCCTGCTATCTTTTTTAAAGGAAGTGATAATTTGATGTTAAATTATGCTACGATCTTGTTTTAAAAGAAAATTACACTTACATGTAACCTTGTGACAGTCACTGCATATACGATTGAAAAGATCAAATAATTTGATATTTACAAAGTGTTTGTCTGAAATTTCATAATTAGCAGGTGCCCTTTTACGATCTGTCACAGAACCATTGCCCTACACAAAACATATGTCACTACACTCTGTCCGGACGTCACTCAAGTGTTAAGCTTATCACTTGGAATATATAAAGTATTAAAAATCAATGCCTTTTATGTATGTCTTAAATATAGTAGATTTGTATCCATTTCTTATCTAATGTGATGTATGTTTTTTTTTCTTTTATTTAAAATTATATCAACATTTACATAACAACATATATGTACGTATACTCAGTTCTACAATTTCATGAAACTATTACATAATGCAGTCACTTATAGTTTTTTACATGTACAATATAAGATGTCTAAAAATATGTATTCTCGGGAGTTTGAAAGGTATGTATGTTGAAACGTCTCTATGAATTTGTCTATGAATGAGCACCGTTCTCGTTTGTACTTTAAGAATTTTCTAATCATGTTTATTTCATACAAAAATATGTTTATAATATTCAATTTATTTAAACGCTGATTACTTTGCAAAAACTTGATGTTGTTAAAATCGTGTTAAAGTCCCAATAATAACTGTTGTCAAAGTTGTATCCTAGCACAAGACATTTTAAATTATGTACATTTCTCTGAATTCCAAGTGATTTAAATGTATTCGACATCGTGGCAGTCAATAAAGAAGTGCTCTAAATTGTCTGGTACTTTACAAAGCTGCAGTTTGGAGTTTCATTAATTTTTCATTTATGTAGGTTATCACAATTAACTCTTAAAAAAAACTTCTTTGCTATTTTTGCACCACATTAGTATATGTGGCCTCTTTGACAAAAACATCACTTGACTTTATAAAAAATGTTTCATGTACTTAAAAAAAAACTGAATATTGACAACTGTATAAATTATTTTGATATCTCGATATTATATGTTTTTGTGTACATGAATATCAGAGATAAATGAAAAAAAAAAAGATTACCACAATTGCCAATGATGTTATTAATTAATTTGTACCGAAACCTTTTTGTACCGTATCTGTTATCAATACACATATTCATGTGAATAGAATTTGTTCCATGGTATTTTAAAACCAAATTTGTTCTCCCAGAAAGATTGCAAGTATGGTTTCGTTATTCCTTTTTTCAAAAGTGTATTATATACATTTATTGCTTTATTATTTATTGATCGTAAATTTAATGTGGAAAATGAAAGAAGTTTTATGATCACTTTAACGTGAGTTCGTATTGACTCTCCAGATTGAATTTTCTTAAGCCATGATTTGGGTAATGCGTTTTTAAGAGTCATTATCTCTGATATCCAATTAGACCGATTTTGTTGTTGGTCTGAAATAATGTTTTCGCTTATTTTGCCATTGTTATCTATGATATCATTTACAAAAATTATGTCCGAGTTAATCCAATTTTTAAATAATATAGTTTTGTTTCTGTGTTTAATTAACTCATTGCCCCAAATTATTTCCTGACGAATATCATAGAATGTTTTAGGTTGCTTTTTGTTGATCTTTCTGAAAGGTATCCAATTGCAAATGATATCCTTCAAGAATTCTGGGAAATTACAGAAGTTATTCGGCAACATTTTATTGAGTTAAAATTCATATAGAATATAAGGAAATCTTTACCGAAGCTGTCGAGATAACATTTTGGGATAATTTTCGAATTAGTTTTTTCAAATGATAGAAGTTAATTTACCCATTTTACTTGTAACATGGCAGCAAAACTTTCTAAATTGATCATGTGATGCCACCATCTTCAATTTTATTGATCAGTATATTTCATTTGGTTGTTTCTCTATTATTACTCCATATGAAATTAAAAAACAAAGTATTTAGTTTGTTCATGACTGATTTAGGTAGATGAATAGATTGTAGCAAATAAGTAAATTTTTGAAGGAGAACAGATTTTATTATAGTAACTTTACCATAAAACGATAATTTTCTTTTCCCCATTGGTTAATGAGAATTTGACATATTTCAATTTTGGATTCCCAATTTAATCTTTTGCATTCCCTTTTATCTGTTCCAAAGTAAACTCCTGAAACTTTAACTGTTTTCTTCCAATTCATGTCGCCTATATTTTCATCTGATAATTTAGATTTGCCTATCCACATGCCCTCAGTTTTATTTATATTAAGGGTTAAACCTGAATATTTTCCGAAAGTTTTAATAGTTGAAATACCGTTCTGAATGTCACTCTTATTTCTTACAAACAAACTAGTGTCATCGTCAAGTTGTGTTAGTTTTATATTGAAAACTTCATTGTTAACTTTAACAGGAAAACCAGAGATATTAGTATTATCACGTATTACTTTTGCTAAGATTTCAGCAAAAATGATAAAGAGAAGAGATGAAATACTACAACCTTGACGGAGGCCTCGTATTAGCTTAAAACCAACCATTACTTTTTATATATGAGATGATGTTGTTGTACAGATATTGTATCCAGTTTATAAACATTGGTTTAAAATCAAATCTTTTAAGAGTTTCAAACAGAAATTCATGATTAATTGTGTCGAATGCTTTGCGAAAATCGAGAAAAAATATGGCACAATCTCTATCAGTTTCTTCACAAATATCTATAATTTCGGATATCTGTCTAATATTGTTTCCTATAAAGCGATTTTTTATGTAACCTTGCTAATTTAAATCTATAATTGAAGGCAAGACTTTTTGTAATCGAATTGCTAAGACTTTGGTGAGTAACTTCTAATCGTTAATTAAAAGTGACATTGGGCGATAATTCTCAATGTTTGTCGGGTCGCCCTATTTATAAAGTAGCGAATTCATGCCTATTTTCTGAGTTTCTGGCAATTCATTGTTTGCATATGTTTATGTTCCAGAATGCGACATAAAATTCAACAGATAAACCATTATATCCGGGACTTGTATTTCTCTTTATTTCTGAAAGAGCGTTTCTGCATTTTTCGAAAGTTATTAATCCCTCGCATGTATTTGCTTCATTTTTTGTGATTTGTTAAATCTGACTGTATTGATATATTCATCAATATTTTCACACTGACACTTTTCTGTTTACAAATCACTATAAAATCATACTTCTTAGTTAAGAACGTCTTCAAAGTGTGTGGTTAATTTTCCATTGATAATAAAACCATTTAGTACTTTACGCAATTGTGAAAATATTTGGAGTTTCTGTCCTCATCATCAATGAGCTGTACTCTGGATCTAACCTTCATACTATATAATTTTTTGATTTCAGTTTCAATATATCTTATTCGTTTTAATGTAATATTACGTTTATCTTGTTCATAGGATACATTTAAGTGTTTTAGTTCAGTGTTTATTACCTTTAATTCTGCTAAATAGTCATGTCGCTTTTTTGCTTTTCTTTTCGAATAAGCAATTGATTTTCTTTATTTTCATATTTGACTATTTCCCAACGCGTTGGGGTATTTATATGAATTAAGGTTTCTTCATTTTCCACATCTGTTTTTTTTTATTATTAATGACCTATATTCTATATCATTTAGGAGAGCGTTATCTATTTTCCAGTAGCTTGGACCGCTTTTGGTAGTTAAGACCATTTTAAGAGATATTGCTTGATGATCAGTGGATTTTATCTGCGCAGGTCTTATGTCAGTGTCTGATGTTAAACTTGAAATATTATTTATGTTAGCCAAAAATCAATTCCGTTTTTTTTTCAAGTTCATTTGTACGCCTTCATGTGAATTAAGTTTTATTCTTCATTTTCCAGATATCGCATAAATTATGAATTTTAATGAGCATTAAAATATTTTCTGTTGGTTTGATGTTATGAATGTTACGTGATATTCTATCAGACTGATGTAGTGATTCATTAAAATCACCGCCTTTCATTTTTAATTCATTACACTCTTGATCAAGTAAGTTATTAATTTTCAAAAAAAATGATTTCTATTTCTTTTATCATTTGGCGCATATATACAAAGCAAGGAAAATGTTGTTTCTTTTATACGGAATTCATTAAAATGTTTCGTCCATCGTTATCTGGATAAATGTTCAATATATCATTTTCAAAGTTGAACGATTTTTTTTATCAAAATGCTGCAACCTTTGCTTTTGTTCGAACCATGCGAATTATATACATGAAAATCTTTGAAATCATCAGATACATCATTTAAAATTTCTTGTTTAAAATGCGTTTCTTTTATAAAAGATTATATCCTTGTTTTTGCTGTTTTATCCATTCGAAGACTCGTAAGCGTTTCAGTAAACCGCGCACACCTTGGACTTTCAATGACCCAAAATGAATTTTAGACGTAGACATTACAGTTTAAAGTAATATACATTTTGTACAATTAAACAATGAGTAGAAAATTAGGTTATACTTTGACACAGCTGTTTTGAGGTAATTATTGCAAAGATGTTATACTTATCGAGAAACAAAAATAGAAGTGTTAATACAATTATATGCATTACCAAAATGTATACTTCTCTCAATACCCGAGTTTGAAAAGTGGCTTAAACTGTTAACGTCACTATTTTTAAGCAGAGAGTAGGTAAAAATGCTGTGTATAACCTTGAACCGACTTCGAGAATTTTCAAATACAAAATATCTCGAGTAATAATGTTATCTTCATGTTGTAATTTTAACAACTGCAATAGTGAAAACATATAATGCGTCTTTGAAATTCGTTTGCAAAAATGAGCGATAAGTTTGAAACACACCATAGTTTCAATTATTTTACATGAGAAATTATTTTACATAAGGCATATCAATATAGAGTAAAAATATGATATATCAGTACAGATTCTCGATTTGCACGTGCTTTGCGTTGAACATCCTATCAATATTGTGTTTATATCGATATTAAATTGAACGTGTAACATATTGCGAGCCAATATCCAATGATTTAAGGCCAATAAATACTTATCGATAAATATTTGGTTTTCAGTTATATAGTTTATATTATCATGTACAATATTGTTCATTTCACAATAGAAATATTTTTTATTTAAATGTTCACGTGTCATCACTTGTATGCTCATATTATACATTGTATTAAAATCATTGAAAATCTTTTATTCAACATGTGCAGTAGTAATCGTGCAATAATCCAGTTATTGCATGATAATCCTAGCGTTCTATGTTCAAAGAGTTATTCAGTCTCACATCCACGAAACGGACCAAAGTTTTAAGTATACACATCACAATGATAAGTATCACGAGGAGAGTTATTTCTTCTTATGATGTTTCTTGTTGTCGGTCTTGTCGATTTTGTCACGGTATTCCTCCGTAGGTGTTGGTGAAGAACGATTATTCACTAGTTTCGGTTTGTCGTTGTTGGGAGTGAAGAAATCATCCATTGCTTTCTGAATTTCCATTCGTGTGGCTGCACGACGATACTTGATATGGGTGACGTTGGTAGAGATTTGGCCTGATTGTCATGTCCCTTAGTTGCAGCCTTCGGGGCAGCATGCACTTTCCTGGATGTAGATTGCAGTCTCCGATTCATCTTGTTCGCTAGACTCAGGTATATCACTGAAAGGACAGTTATACATATTGAGTCCAGTTTGCAAACAATTTCTGCACACCCAGTCGTTCTGGCATCGACTCAACACATGATCGTCGACAAACATTTCGAACATTTATTTGGCCTAACGGTCCTGTCTCCTTGCTTTGACTGACCTGATGAATAACCCGCGCTGAGTATATCCCAAAGTTCATAAATTGGGACAGAGGCTCTTCAAAGGTAGATGATTTGACAGTCCGCAATCTATCTCCCGTTTCAAAATTAGTTAACTTGTCATTGATACGTACTTTCTCACGAAATAACGAGTGTATTTCAACACCTTTCTCTGTTAGCGTACGCCTGATCAATTCTGGAATGTTCTTACTCTTACTATAGTGACTACTTCAGCGTCAAGTCGACCTGGAGCAGTCCTTAGCACATTAACACGCTTACCCCTTATGGGTACCCCATGTGTCATAAGCTTGACCTTGTCCCCGATTTCTTGCACATAAATTCGCCATAACCCCCGGATCCTTTGTAGACCCGTGATACGGGAAGCAGTAATTGTATCACCAACCGCCATGTAAAGTTAAACATGTTCGAGCCACTGCTGTGGTTGACCCTGCTTTCTAATATCAAAAACCTCAGTCTCTCGAAAGGAAACAATAGTGTCTCCTGATTCGGCCCACTATCCTGCCCACTATCCGCATTATCGACACCATCCGAATTCTCATCAGACATTGTTCAGGTAAATTCTCAGTAATTTCAAGAAAATCATACCTACTGTATATAATCCAACTTTTATACACACAATTTAGTCCATTCACTTTAAATTTATCACTGATAAGTCAGATTTTATCAGAATAAACTGGTATTATTTGCATGTAGAGTAACACCGCCTTAGAAGTATGCCGCTTACACCAAACAAAATGTGATGTATGTAACAGACGCTTTGTACCAAATGGTGTTCCAGGACGAAAATGAATTTTATATTTCAGATTAATTACACCAATTAAGATCACTTTTTTAACTCTCTCTTACAAGTGACTGAATAGTTGCAAGAACTCAGGCTTGTTTCTTAAGAAACATGGAGTGACGCTGTAACCAGATTGAACGCATACTAAAAATATCAATTATATGATTAATTTTTATTGATAACCCATCAAAGCGAGGTGCTAAATGCAGAATAAGCTAGATTTCGGTTATCGTGAACTTTTATTTGTGTGATGAGTTTTTCAGAATAGGTATGAATGTTTCATCTATTCTATTGTTATATGTCACACTTTAAGATAAAAAATAATGGATAGTGTTTTTTTGTCGTCATCTGAATAAACGTTCCTTGTCATTACCACACCCACTTTATTAAAATTTTAGTTTTTAAATTTGTTGATAAATATAGAATATTTGTTTGTTTTGAGTGGAATATATCTCACCAAGAAGTGAAACAATTGTAATATTTTCACGAGCGCAAAGCGCGAGTTAAACGTGAAAATTGTATTACTTTGAGTTGAGATATATTCCATATCCATTCAAAACAAACATATTATTTTCTTTTTGAATGCAAGAGAAAAAATGGGGATTGATGTGCATACTTTTTAGATTTCAACGAGCTTTGAGACATGGCGGCATATGTCTGTAACAATGAACAGGAATTTGTTATTACTGTCCTTTTTATCCTGACTATAAATGACTATTTTGTACCCCTACCCTTATGTTGCCATGTACCAAAATTCTCTCAAAATGTTAGGTTAAAAACATTATTCTAAGAAATGTTCAATCTTTTTGCAATGAAGCATTCCTATTGTGCCTAAGTTTATCACTGCATAATTGTTTTTTTTTCTAGTGAAAATATAATTTTTAAAATATAACAAGTGTAAACATCCAAATCCTCACCAGTGACCTCCTGAGCACTGGAATAGAGAACAATGGACCAAATAGTTTATTAAATCACTTTCGAACATTATTTAATGATAACGGGACGGAATAACTAATGAGGTAACACATTTTACATCACAGATGTGTAATGTTTTACTTTCTTTATCTACAATGTTGACTTAGTATTGGCTTTATTTAACAATAAATAATTAAAAGATAGCAAATAGATATGTACATTTCAAGACTTTAAGCAAAGTGGATCACAGTTTTTCCATGTTAAGTCTACTTTTAGTTAAATTGATAACAAATGCCTACTTTCTCAAATTTTGGAAGCCGCTCTTGCACTATTCAATAAATCAACACTCTTGGAAAATATTCTAAATAAAATACTGCGCATTCACTTCCTATAGCTACTCCTATTGAGAATATATATTTTTATACTCAACTTCATACTAAAGGGAACAAGAAACACGTGTTATAAACTAATTATTTTTTTTTTGGCAAAAACTGGCTAGATAAACCAAGACTAGATGAACTAAATATTATGCAAGATTGCAAGACTAAATGCATGACTAGACATATTAAAAACAACATAATTATGACATAATACTAGTCTGGTGTAATCGAGCCAGCCTGCTTCCACCTTTCTTGGGGACAAGGCTATTTCAAATAGCCGAATGCCCAAAGAACCTGTTCTGCAGCATACAACACAGGCACCTACGACAAATGAAGCAGAACAGGTTCATCCCCAAGAAAGGAATTTGAAACATGACCTTCCTGACTGAGCAATACGATAATGACATGATAACATTCATAATGGATAGAGTATAGAAAGAAAAAAACAAAGTGTATATGAGACATACATGAATTAACCTTTGTAAAGCATGTACATAAATACAGGCGCCTACGATGGCAGACACAGCCCGCGATGGCAGGCTTCATGAAGAATGCAAGAGTCTACTAGGGCAGACTGGAGTCTACGATGCTGACTCAGCCCACGATGGGGGGCTCCAGCAAGGAATGAAAGTCTACGATGGCAGACTAAGCCTACGATGGCAGGCCTCAGACAAACAGTCTACGATGCTGACTCAGCCCACGATGGCGGGCAAATCTACGATGGCAGACCTCAGACACCGCCTACGATGGCAGGCTTCAGACGGAAAGCTAAAGTATACTATGGCGGTTTGAAGAGTCCGCAATGCAGAACCAGCCCAAGATAACAGGCCCCAGACCGAAATGCAAGATTGATGACAAACTCGGCCTTTGATGGCAGACTACAGACCGAAATGCAAGTTCATACAATAACGACAAAAGTCTATCGACAGGTGTGCCGGAGTCTACAATGCAGTAATAGCCTACCATGGCAGGCTACTAACCGAAATTCATGAGTATATACAACAATATAAAAATATAATGTTAGGAATATATGTTTGAACCAAATTCAACAAATAAGTATTAACAACAAACATTTAATCTGCTGACTAGGTAGCTAAATGTCAAACCACATGTGTGACATATAAATTGTTGATTCTGAATCATTTTTAGCGCATAGCCTGCGCTGAATATTCCTAATTTAATTTAGACAGAAATCTGCGCTGCTTTAATCGTATCCTGTTTGTTTGAATGTACCTAGTATAACAGTCTGAAGACCACCTTCCCAATGTTTTTATCAGGTGGTCTTCCAATCTAATCTGAGAGCAAGTAGTTGCTGCGCCTATCCGTAAGCTATGACCGCTATAAGGTTTATCATTTAATCCTAAACTCTGTATCACAAACTTAAGATTGCTGATAAATTCTGCCTAGTGAGAAGTAACCCATCATTGGTAACATAGAGAGCTGCCGACTTGTGAGCCTGTATATGAGCTCTGCGTACTGATAAATATTTTTGTAAGGCACTCAAAGGGCAAACAACATTGCCTGTGGCATGAATGTGAATGTCAACACCTTGTCTAAATGGATCAGTTTTAGATGTCTGTAAAGTAACGATGATTTCACCATGTGCAATTACAACATCTCTCAAGCACAAATTATCATTCTCTGAAAAGTTATCCTTCGCCGTAAATTCGCCACATCTCAAAAAGCCGAAGAAAGCAAGCGTACAACAAGATATCATCAGGACATCATCATGATGACCAAAGCAGCCTTTATTTAAATAACTGACTGTCCTGGACAAGATAGAAATGTCAATTGGAAGACGTTTCGTTTGTTTAGGAGGCTCCTTACGTTTCACTCCATGTAAGAAGTTATATATCCTGACGTGCGTATCCTTAGATTGAAGCGGTGTACTCACTCAATGTCGAATATAATGGTGACGGACTCCACATAAGTAAATCTTTATCGTAGAATACTGAACTTGCACATATTTGTTTAAATAAGCAATAAATTTAATTAAAATATCTTCCGAAATAGGCGGTGTAATGGATGTGGAGCCTTCATAACCGCTTTTTTGAATGAACGTTCTATATTGCTTTAATCCAGTAGCATAAACTTCTTTCGTGTTATCAGAGAGCGAATTGTCCCAAATATCCAAAATATTTCCGTCTCGGTTGGGCATCTTTCCGGATGTAAATTGGCGTTTGGCGCTGCTGTGCAAAATCTCTGCATCTGAAATCGAGACAAGGCATCTGCAATTATATTGGACTTGCCGGGAATATGTCTAGATTTAAATGTGGAATTGTTTCTGGCAGCTAACCAAGTCATATTTCTCATTAATCTCATAATGTTAAGGCACTTAGAGCGACCTTTATTGAGTATGTTTACAGTAGCTTCATTATCACATAGGAAAATAATTTGTTTACACATCCATTGTTTTCCCCACACCACAGCTGCTGCCACAATAGGATATAGTTCACGGAATGCCATAGATGCATCCGCCTCAACACTGTTGAGGCCACTCTCCATAAAACCACTGATTTTGAAAGAAAGCGTAAAACCCCAATGTTGAGCTTGCATCAGTATAGAGCTTCAGTTCATCCGAGGTACAGAACTTGTCCTTATAAAACATGGAAACACCATTCCATTTATCTAAGAAATGCAACCACATTGACATATCTTCTTTACACTCCTTACTTAAATGAATATAATGGTGCAGTTTACGTACAGATGTTGTTATGTTTATGAGGTAGGATACGAAACTTCTTCCTGGTACAATGACACGTGAGGCAAATTTAAAGTGACCTAGCAATTGTAACAACTCGCGTTTTGTGCATGATTTGCGTTTTTTCTCTAGGGAGCCTAGCTTCTAACTGATCTGAATCTAACACTACACCTAGATATTCCAAGACTGTTGTAGGACCTACAGTCTTCGCTTTAGATAGAGGCACTTGTAGTTTACCGAAAATCAATGTCAACAATGCCATAGTTCTATTCCCATCTGAATTTGAACTTTGTACAGTCAAAAAGTCATCTAACAAATGAAAAATAATTGAAATGCCATAGTTATTCTCTGCTATCCAACAAATTGCCTGTGATAAGTTGTCAAATATTTTTGGCGACGACCGACATCCAAAAACAAGACGAGTGAACACATAAAACCTATTTCTCCATTGAATCATGTAGAATGGCATTTGCTCTGGTTTGATGGGTATTAGTTTGAATGCATAACTTATATCGGTTTTACACAAAAGAGCTCCTTTACCTTGCTCTCTAATAGCTTGAATAGCATCATTGTCTCTCACATAACTCAAACTACACATATCCTTGTCAATTAAGCTATTGATGCTATAATGTTTTATATCATCGTGTGGCGACGACAGGTCAACGATAAGTCTTTTCTTGCCCGAGTACTTCCCTTCTGCAACACATGGGCGAAACACGAAATCTTGTAAATGGGGGTTGGTCGAACGGCCCTTGTAAAAATCCATTGTCTAATTCAGATTGAATTAAATTGTCTACTATGTCCGGTTGCCTTAATGCTGATAATAGATTTTTACATACTTTATTGTCTGAAGGCGTGGACTGCATCATAGTGTCAAAGCCGTTTCCTAACCCTTCACATAAATAATTTACAAATGCTGTATCTGGATTGTTACAAAGTTCGGAACGTAATGCCTCTACATTTATCGGTGAAGTTGCTTCAAATTGTCATGCCTTATTCTTCGAATCGCCATTAAGAAGGTCCGTCTTCCCTTTTTTGTTTAATGTAGGGCACATTAGTCGTGAATGGCTCTGGCTCATACAACTGGAACTTCCATGGAATCTGGTACACATCCTTCTGTTACAGCCGCTTGCCGCATTGATATTATTGCATACCACAGTCCCATTATGAAAAAATACTTTTCGGCCATACTTATCCGTATCTTGAGTAACCATTCTGTTACTTGCTTGTGACCCTGTAGCCGAGTAGCGATGCTGTGCGGAAATGTCTTTTACCGCATCCTGGTTGCAGAAGTCGGACTCATGAAGGGTCGATGAGCAATGTAGGCACTGACGGGCACGTGTGCCCCCAAGGATTAGCTGAAATAGTTTGGTGTCCCGTCTAGACCAGTCTACTGGGATTCTCAGTTTCACAGCCCTCGCTGCCTTGCTGGCGAAAGCTAAATGATAATCATAAAATCGGTATCCGTAGAACGCATGTATCCGAGCAATATCCGTTTCATATGCATCTAGATCTTGTTGTCTATGTGGCCACTTAGCCACCATGATCCGTCGGTATTTTCCTAATGCTACTCTGAATTGTTCTATCGTGAGACGTTTTTTGAGGCGGTTATCCGGTTTTGCATCTATAGAACGTGCCGGTTCGAAGTCTGGGATCAAAAGTGATGCCAGATTAACATTTCAGCCATCTACAATGTGTTTCTTAACTGCATCACTGACAATGCCAATGTTGGTAATCATGTTAGCAGGGATTCCATTCTTGGAGTTAGCTGCTATATGACGTATGTTATCTAATGCATTGTCATACGTACCGGACGACTGCGATGAGGATTCACCATACAAGTCGTTTAAAGATAGTCGTTTGATATCGCCGTATGGTTGTTCTTGGAGGGAACGTTCACGGAAGTTGGCGTTATGTGTTTAACTGTCTCAGTGAATGCGTCGAATTTAATGTCTTCATGCATTCTGTGAAAGCATTATTTTGCTCTCTGGAGGTTGAATTTGAATCTGACACGGTGACGGTATCCCGAGGCACAATAGGGGACCGACTTCTGTCTCTGCTAGAGTTCCCTGACACAGTATTTTCCTTCTGTATGTTCTCTTTGTACAGAGTTTTCAACACACTCTTAGCTAATGAAGCGGGAACATAAATTCCCTTTTTCTGTAATGCTTCTCTTAGTTGATTATTAGTTCAGTTTTCAATATCGTTCGGATCATACGTTTTGGCAGCGGAACGGGACCGTCTAGCCGCCATTGTTTTAGCACAACTTAATTTCCAAACATAGAGTTAAATATGTGTGGTAAATGTCACTCCATAGATTAAAATAATATGTCCGCGGTTTACAAACACTTTTAACCTCAATAAATACGAACTTTAAAGATTTGAAATGCAAATCAGGAAGTTTATCAATAATAATAGAAACGAGTTGGCTTCGTGTTCGACAATCTGACATAAATTACTGAAGTTCCTAATCTATTGCCAATTAAATCGCCGCTGTTAATCATGTGATGTTCGTTTACATATTTCTTGGTCAGCGATTCCCAATGACATTGCCGCGATGCGTCACGTGACCTAATCGATACTATTTTTATCCTTATAACGCTTACATAAAGCCATATTTGGTTAACATAAATTAACTACCGGTGCGCGCTCCAATGAAATTCGAGTTATTCGTAACGCCGTACTCGTGAATCTCCGTGAGTTTCCGTCGTCAATTATGAATAAGCACTGGTCGGAATTTGCAATGATTACGTTTGCTTCGCGTAAATATAAAAGAAGTAGGTTTGTATTACGAAGGTACTTCCGTTTATTATAAACTATATTTATTACATAAACAAAATTTTAACACAAGTTAATTTCTCTTTACCGATCTATTTAGTTTATTTTTAAAACATTGTTTTATATAAGACAAAATAATATGTATGTTTCTAACGTTATTGCAGTATTTTTGTATGTATTGTGGATACATCTGCCTAAGTACTTAATAAATCTTGATAAATTCATTCACTATGGAAGGAGCACACTAAGTTGACGTTTCCTCATAGAGACACGTCTATAAAAGGTAATACTTATGATCAATTCAGTCTAAGGATCAAAAAACGTTTTCTAATTTAACCACTATTGTGTCTGCCTTCGGTTTTAAGTACGAAATATAAACGTAACATATTTTTTATTATATTTTGTTTATAAACAAAGTACATACCATTGCTATATGACAATGCCTATTTGATGACACATTCACGTATCTAATATATAACATGGTTTATGTAATATGTTTTTATTCTTTCATTTAAAATACTATCAATAAAAAATACAAACATCGTAGGCATAACATACAATAAGCTGTGGTATACCTATTCACTATTTTTTTATTTTGAACTCGTTGTTGGTACATTTTGTTAAATAATGTGTATAAATCAATTTGCTAATCATGTGTAATCCTATATTCAACCTGCTTAAGCATATCTATTTCGAACAAATGATACACTTCAAATGATACCTTAAGTGATATATTAGAGACAGATCGGCTAGTTGTTAGAGAAAAATAATAATTTGACCGTGATTGGTTTAAAACAATTATATCCTATCTTGGATTGACCCCTAACCTTCAATATATCCGCCCATAAATTTGATTTTAAATGAATCGTATGCTTTATTTATAACATATCTGTAAGTGATTAGTGAATTTGTTGTATAAGGCGGTACAACAGATATGTTTTTCCAAAAATACCCTTATCTTTAACGGAATATGTATAGATAAAAGAAGTTGGTATTTCTTTTCCATAAAAAAATCACCTTTTTATACATTTTAACACGCAGTTTCTGATTCAAATGCAATTTATCAGCCAGTCATGTTTAAATTTATAGTATTTGCGCTTCTATTTTGAAACAGTCACGTTTTCTCTAAAAAAACATATAATATAGCATTTGAATTTCTGAAAACAAATACAGTTGTAACGGCCGTAAAGGGGTTTTTATAAAAGTCTCTTGTAAACATGGAAATACTAATTCCACAGAGAATGGAAATCTCTACATAAATGAAGAGCAAATACTTTTTACATCATTTATTTAATGAAATCTGTACAAAAATATACTAAACATCCCCAGCGGCTACCAAGTACGAAAAATGTACTTGTATCCACTACATAATAAAAAATGTAAAGAAAATGGAAGTTGTACCGTCTTTGACGACAGTTTGACTCCCCCGCTCCAAGGCGGAATGGTCAGATATATAGGAACATATTCCCGCCACGGAACTTAAAGACCAATCAGAAAGACGTAACGCTGAAGTCGGCTGGTGCGCAAACCAATCAAATACGACCACGCAAATCACAAAAGTCAAATAATAAGTACGGGGACAATTTAACAAATACATGAAATGCACGAAATACTCGTACCATGTACGGACAACTTGTAAATACACAGGGTGGGTAAGAGGTCTGTTACACAGTAAATGATCTTCATTCCAATGGCAAAGCAACATAAAATTCTTTACTAGAGATATTCAATTGGTACCACCAATGAAAGAAACTAGCCATGGATACATTGATAATCAAAGTTTAAGTATACATGTTGTTCGACATAACTCATTACCGTAACGAAAGACAACTCGTGTGCAGTTTAAAGACAGGACACACACCGGAGAGCAATGCAAAGGTCTATTTCTCGGATAATGAAGCGGATACATTTTTTCTTGTATTTCTTTTTACCATGCAATTGATGCCATCTATCAATATAATTCTACTTCAAAAAAAAAAATAATGATATATTTTAATAAATCAACTGGAAAACAAATTATTGTGAAAGTGCTAGTTTTAATAGTAATGGATATTCTGTTTCTTCATGCTGTAGTGTGACAGTCAAGTGGCTTGCACAAAATTCAAAAGTTAACAGGACAGTTATTAAGTTCCATATTGTGCCAATGCTTTTGACATTTCCTATTATAATCAATGGAAGAGATAATGTAAGTATAACTAAGCTAAATAATTGGTCTGTAGTTGTAGACGGTTAACTATAACATGTGCCCTGCTGTGTTTGAATTTTAATGGTGCACCAACAGTCTCTGAAGAGGGGAGCGGTGGTGTAAATGTTAAGGTATCGGCCGCTCATCCCGGAGTTTGCGGGTTCGAGCCCCACTGGGGTCACGACCGTACTTCCTCATATGACACCAGTACTGAATTTTCAAGGAAGCGGACTCATGAGTGACTCGATAAGCTACAAGCTTTCTTCCCAATCGAGCTAAAATAAAGAAGTATTAACTAACAGTCTGTGTCTAGAGGACAAACACTTTTCAGTCAATTTATTCTCCGAATTAGATTATTTTATGAAAAGTAGTCATTAAATACTTTTTTATGTTAATTAAAATAAAACAGTAGTAAATCCTACTTTGATTGATGTTTTATTGTTTGTCATAGTACCTCTGTTTTTTTTCTGAGATGAACTGCCTGGTCCTTCAGTTGGAGAAGATTTGAGAATATTTGGAATATGCAACAGACAGTTTTGTACCATATATCAAGATAAGATAAGATAAGACAATCTTTATTCATATTCGGTTTAGATAAACAAAATAACAAAAACCTATTTTCCGGCGTAACATAGATTATCCAATAACATCCAAACAAATGATATAGGGAGAGAAATAAGTAACTATCCTAGAACAATATTTGGTAAGTTTGGTATAAATAAGCCCTGTGATATGTCTACATGTTAACCTCCCCAGGAAGGGCTCTGTGATGTGTCTATATGTGCGTAAGCTCTCTCAGGCAGAGGAAGCTATCTTTAATCTTGCATGTGCTACACTCTTGCTGTGTTCATACATATACAGAGTATTTAAATTGTACTAAACACTATTTCAGTTCAAACACAACACATCGAAAAGCCACGCAAGTGCATACAAAGACATGTGAAACTGAGCAACACCACAGTCTAGAAGTGTTGAAGAAATAAATATGAACAAAAATAATATACGTTGACCAAAATCAATGATTGAATAAATCACCAAAACTCAAACTATTAAAGTAGAGGAATACAAACATTTCCATACAATTGTTCGTTAGAAATACATATTCACCAAAATAAGGATGTAGAATCAAGATGAGAGTAGTGTTGAATAGAAAAATATCAAATTTTACAGAAGTTAATTACAAAATTCCCTTTTGAAAAACAAACAACACTAAATGCGCCAAAAGTTGATCAAGAAAGATAACATTTATCATTGTAAAGGTAAGCTATTCACGCCACTGAAATAAAAATGCGATGAACATTAATTTGTGTTGGCTATAATTAAACTTTCATGTTTAATTTCAGAATATCCCACTTTAAACAAAACAAAAACGAAAATGTCCCTCAGGACGGTAAAGGTACATTAATGTTCATTACAGTGTGTTGTAAATGTAACTGATCAGTAGACCCGAAAAGAAATAGTATGAATGCAATAATGTTTGCTTACAATACTTTAACTTATAAAATCAATTTCAGACTTAATCATCTCGAACCGCTGTGATCGTGGCATTTGACCTTGTGACCTTAAAGATAAACCTCTCACAGCTAAGTATAGTACTTATCACTTCTGCGAAGTATTAATAAATTGTGACCAGAGGTTTTGGAGATAACGTGTTCATACATTCATCTTTTGATTTACTGTTTTACTTTAAAGCCAATTTTCTAAAGATGTTACACGCTAAATATTATTTGGTTTGGCTGATTGTGGACGTTTCAACTAACAGAGAAAGGAATTGCCCGCAATCGATTTAAAGACGCATTTTTAGTGTTTTAGTTTTCTGTCCTTTAATCGAACAAAACAATATAGTGTTAGGTTATTATTTGTAAAAAAAAACAACTTTTAAACACCATACACATGCCAATTAGGCAAAACATATTTTAAATGATTCGGGAACAATTCCAGTATTATTTTATTGTTGAATGTTGTGTCTGAAATAAAATTTCAGTTGAGCGCTGCTAACCAGTTCATGAGAATGAGATAGCACATCGTTACAAACCAATACAAAACGTAAAATGCAGAATATAACAACATACTTTGATGTTGTTAACAACTAAACCATACTGGATGGTTTTCTCTTGAACTTTTGTGAACGACTTGAACCAGTACGAATGTTCACAATACATGTGCATACATCCATCATCGGACGCTTGAATAGCTAGTATAGTATATTACTTTCGCGGGGTCAAGTATAATATTTCCCATAGTTATTATAGTATTTATGTTACGTATGTATCGTCTTGTCCGTTGTAGTATGTATGCGTATTTCTATGTGTGTGTCACGTATGTTCTTTTTTTCCCATCTAGATTATGTATGAATAAGTTTTTTTATTAAAAAATCTTAAAATAGTTTTTATAATTTTAACAAAAGCCAAATTTGAAATACATGTTTTGTTTTTTATTATCGTGCATAATTTTACGCTGGACGTCATTAAAAATGATTTCCAAGGTTTTTTTCTTTTAAAAAAACATTGACGTAAACAAGAATAAGAAACAATATGTTTTACGCTTCATCCTTAAATAATTTGTATAAAAAATCACGAAGTTGTAGCGATCGATCTTTCATATAGCAGTTACTTCAGTAATTCAAATTGAGTGCGTCACATCCGGTTAATTTAGTGCAGGCGCCACTTGGCTTTAGCTATCAATGGCGGCGGCCGTAAACCGGATTGTAGTCATGTAATTTCAATGAAAAATTAAGTTAATCATTGAAAAGCAATTGACCACATTTAAACAATGTTTCGGAAATGATATAAGATGATAGGCTCGTCTGAATTTTACAGTGCCTAGATTTTACAAAAGAAATCATTTCTCGGAAATTCCTTATTTATATAGTTTATACCATAGTGCATTTCTGTTAATAGAGACAAATGCCCTACGTTTGTCAATCATCTGAGTTTAACTTGTATTTATTACATCACTCTGATATTCTTGTGTTTACAACGGAGGTCAAAAGTTTTGCAATACAATTAATAAGCGTTATTCACTGGTTGTTCTGTGCTTCATTTGCATTGCCCTTCTAAAACAAAGGAATTATTATGTCTTTTATCCGTGAATAAGGGAAGATATCACCAGACGCGATAAAAAAATATCAGTAAACCGTCTGATGAACAAGCTTTATCCCGTTTAAGTTATTTGATTGCCCTTTTCATTTTTTCATATGTAATTGATTTTTTGTTTGTAATTGTGCTTATTAGGTCCACCATCCTCGTTCGAGGTATAGTCGGTACGACCCGCATATGTAATTGAACAATCCAGTTGTGCATATATATGGTCATCTGGGTCAAGCGATCGCTTATAAGATTCATTAGCTTCCTCATTAACAGTAATGCACCTTCATGTGTAACACATGTATTATAGATATACAGACACAGTTCAGTTTAAAGACCAACATACTGAACAACTTCAATTATATTACACAAACAAATAATTTTGCATGTTATATTCCTAGTCTGAGGGCATTGGACCTATATCAAGTGGACAAACATCAAGTGGACGAACATCAAGTATATATGCAATGGCGGATAGTTTATGTTTGAGAGAAAAGGTATAAATTTATTTTTATTTTTCTTAAAAGGTAAATGAATGTTCTCATGATAACGGTATTATTATTTGATCCGTATCTAGCCATACATGAACCGTTTAGCTAATTGTAACCGGGTTTGTTTATAATGAGAACATGCTATTTAAAAGTTATTGCAGGGATACCTTTCTTATGGTCAAACTTGTTTGGCGTTTTTGATATTTTTATCATTTCTAAGTACTAGAAATTGATCAAAGGTTATAAAAAATCATTATTTTATTTTTTATGATACAGCTATATCACTCTGAATCATTTGTTTAATGACTTTTGGTATCATGCAAAGAATCAAAGGAAGGACAAAAGTGCGAATACTAATGTCGTTTAAATGAAATAATAATGTTGACAAGAATGTTTTGTGACTTGCTATCTTGTGATGACAGCAATTTCAATTTACACTGCAGGGAAATGTAAAAGCTCCTTATATCTAATTTACTATAGTTTTACGTGCAAAATGATCAAATGCATTTCGGTATTTATACAAAAGTATATTATCAAACGACAATGCTAATGTTGTCTAGCGAAGCATAATGTTATACAATTATAAAATGTTTAACAAGCAAATAGGAATTAAAATTGCATTTTTTTAACATTGTCCATTTCAATATTGCAGAAACTGTTCGTTTATGAATTGGGCGAAACTCGTTAGCTAGGCTTAATGACACAGGCTAAGTTTAATGCAGTTACGTAGTACAGTTATGTACAAAACTAAGTACATTGTACATATATTGTTTGTATCTTATTTTAAAACCTTTTATCTTACTGACTTAATTTGCGTATCCAAGTAATCTGTGAAAACAAAATGATGTAGCTTAGAATTCTAACCTGAAAATAAAAAAGGCAATTTTATATTATGCTTATCTCAGAAAAACTTACAAAGTGTTAAATTTAGTTGGAGACAATTTCGAGATATAGTCCTCTTTAACTCTCTTTCTTAAATATTAAGCACAACTGAATGTTTTAAGAGAAAGTTACTTGTATTTGAAAAAATATGAACTCTTGAACAACCTTCAAAATAATACGCTAATGTTTTCAATTGTTTGATATATTAAAAAAATTGCTGGGATTTTTTTAATAATATGTTTAATGGCAAAGAGACCATCATAATAATAAGAAAGTTAGTAAACATGAATAGTCATCTAACGAAAATGAATGTTACCAAAACCTGAAATACAAATATAAATATAATGGTTTGATTTTGGGTCGAATGCTATGTGCATATAACCATCATTCAAATTTTAATATGTTTATAAATGGCAAGACTCAGCAAAAAAAATAATAAACCGGTATCTCTTGCTTGGTACTAATGCAGTATGGTTACTTTGTAGTTTAATGTAATTTAAACTGAGAGAACGTTTTGAAATTTATATAAAAAAACTCTCATAACGTTTTCATTTATTTTAAGTATAAGCATAAACTATTTTCAAGCTAGCCAAGCGTTAATTTTCGTTTTCAAAAAGAACATCACTTAATGTCATATGCCGCAAGTCATATCATTATCTAAAATGGATTTGAGGTGAAGCGTAAGTTATTTATGATACTATCATAGCACTGGTCCTTTTAAAGTACCATACTGTTAACATCCCGTGTCAAGCTCTGACTGATAAAATTATATGTAACAGTTTGTTTTAATAAAAATGTACAAAGACATCAAAATCATTTGAGGTTTGGCGATAAAAGGTTTTCCGATACACAGCTTGGTGTGTTTCTGTTTTAAATTGATAAAGGAAATTATAGTTCTGACTTTTACCTTATAACGAATATGAAATTAAATCGAAGCATGATTACGTTATAACAATATCGAATTTATAAATAAACATACTTTAACGTTATTTAAAATAAACAATATAAAAACAGCTTTCCTTTAGCATGCATTAACAATGCGGAACCGCTACAAATGATTACGGTCATTTTGTTACACCCTTTACCTAAGCTTTTCATGTTTTCTATTCCCTATAAGGCATTGCCATTGCTAATATTAAATCATTAATATTACATCACTTAACATTCCTATATTCATTTAACTTATATACATTTTAAGAAATACGCCTTAATATTAGCATGAAACAACCCTTACAAAATATATAGCTCCTGTGTCATGTGTTACATGCGTCTTACATACAGAACAATGACAAATACAGATAGCGTTATCATAATGGACAGTTTGGTCAAAACACCAATGCACTGTTTTATAAACTGCCCCGTTGAAACAATACATTCTGATTTTTTATCAGCCATGTGATAAACTTCAAAAAATATATTTTAACGCTACAGTAGAATCCTTGAATAGTTACCAAAACATATATAATTGATATATAAGTGTATCAAGTGGTAAGAGGTGTACAATGATCTTGATAATTTTTATTTCTTCATTATATGTTATGCCTGAAATAGAGAAGTGAATTCCAAAAACATCTTTCTATGATATTTTTACACATTACCGTCGAACTGAAGAAAGATCCTTATTTACGATAGCTTTCATACATTCAGCTCATGATAATTGAAATAATCTATCGTTTAGAGTGTTCTATTGAAATTAAAGCAGTTCCCGTCGGTAATGTGCCTACGTAATAATTCAATCTGGCTTCGCCGTTGTATACTCATATAAGTTAGAACATAAAATTAGTTAGTATATACAATTTTGACCATTTATGGCTTGTAATATGTATTTTTCATAGTAGGGAATCAGCTGTTTCCGATCGACCGTACATACAAATCATGTTAGGTATTGTATCAGTAGATATTATTTTCCTGATAGGTAGGTCATACGAAAAACATGACATAATTAATACTTACTATGCATACTTTATTGAGCTGTGATGTAGCTACAACGTGTAACTTTTATATTTAAATCTGATATTACTGTAGGAAACACCCTAACCTACTCATATATTGTTCGTATGTTTATCCACTTCCCACAATAGTATTATCCAACACATACGTACCATTTTAAAATCATGTTTCAATTACTAGTAAACATGTTCAACAGAAAATAATTTTCACAGTTGATTGAGTTATCGCAGAATAAAGCGAGTCGTGGTATTTAATAACAAAAGCCTACAAAATCATGCATTTGAATTTTTACCCTATAATTTAATAACCAAGTAAGACAGTTAACTATGTTGGGTAAATTAACATCGAGTTATGCTTTGTCTTTAAGGCGAACTGAATATATTTTTGATTGATCTAGAACGGAGTACTTCAAAAGATTTAGATCTTGTATCTAACAAAAATGACGTGTTATGCTTTATCTACTATTTCTCTCTTTAAAAATGCTTTGATTTACCTATTTATAACGCCCGATTCATACATGTCCTAGAATGATATGTTATATATTTAGGAAATAAATGTTCCTTTTGAGTGAAATACCGCTTAGTATATCACTGTGTGAAGTCTAGATGTGTAGTAATCCAATCACGAAGGCCAAAGGCCGGAGTGATTAATTACGAAGTATCTAAACGACAAACAGTATTATACTAAGCGGTATATCAGTCAAAAGTAAAATATATTTTAATTCTATCAAGTTAATCTAAACCAAAAATTTGTCGAATGGGTACTATTAACTGTACTACCATGAACTCGCTGCTTTGTACTCGTAGCATTTTGTGCATTCCCTGCATTCCGTGGAATTCATATTGTTCTTTTTTGCTCCTCCATTAAAACACTACTCGTAATTTTTTGTTGTTCCTGTTATCACAGGCGATATCGGAAGTGTAGCAAATTTTACTACGATTTGTTTAAATCACGTTACTTTATTCATAACAATGACAATCAACGCGTTTCAACGGATGCACACTCATAGACGTTGTATGAAGATTACTCGTGAGGGAATTTCAAAGATAGTTCCGGACGTCTAGAGTGATATACTTTTTACGGTATTGCACGCTCAAATCCATCTGTGTGTATATATGAGAAATGTGCAATAGTGTTAGAATTGTCATCAAGACTTTCATTTTATTAATATTTATCTAAGTGTAAATAGAAGCAAGTCACAAGTTTAGAAAAGCAAACTTAAAGGACTACACAAACATAATACAGACACAACACAGAACATAAAGCACATACATTTATCAGCTATACATCTGAAGTTACTGATCGGCAATGGTGAGTCACCCAAAATATTTGTTACAAATTTGCAATCATCTGAATTGTTGAAATCTCTGTACATGCATTCAAACATGTAATATAGTTTTGTATTATGAAAATAAAGAGTAGATTTTCGCGTTAGAATTATAGCCCAATGCGCTTATAAAATGCCGATTCGCCAATAAACTTGAAACTTTGAAACTGACATCATTTTTCCATTACACTTGTAACGCTTTATATCTTAACAATGTTTTAAGGTCACAGGATAAAAGAGAATACGTTGTCTCCAAACATGTATAACGGAATTTTGCTCAAATCATACAACGAGTATTTGATATATCATAATAATTCATGAGGTCTCTAGTATTACGTTATAAGCGTGCTCCATTGTAAAAAGTAAACGGCACAATCAGACTAGTACAAAATAAACGTTCAATAAAAAAATATCGCAACGATATTTGTGGCGACGCTGGTCAAAGCGTCTTCGCTTTACTTCTGACACAATCACAGAAATGTAACAATGCTTACAAGAGAAAAAAAGGAATTTTACAATGAAACATATGATGGTTTAATAAAACAAAAAAAGCTACAGCTGACCAGAAAACATACACGAGTGTTGTAAAGGAAATGCTTTTAACAAGTAATAGTCGATCTAAAATAAACATTAAACTTTTTAAAAAATATATAAAATGTAGCGAATCTGTAAAATTGAATATTGTGTTTTTTATTATTTATGTATTGCCTTCCGTAAACGCGTTGGTTTTTATTCCACAAAGTTCTTGTTTGCTTTAAACTGTCATTCTAACATTATTTATTAATTTCAAAGATCAAAGACAAATAAATCCGCTTTCTAATAACACTTTTTTTCTGTGCCAAATGACACATTATATGTTTTATTTGCTATACTGTGTATAAAATACAGAAACATTAAGCAATTTGGAAAGGCACACGCACTTTGGGTTTACAAATACAAATGTACATTTTTCACAAGCCAAATCAAGCATATCTATGTTACTCTTCAGGACACCGGTGTGCAAAATAAACGTACATGATAGCCAACGATCAAGGTGTGGTTTATTGTCGCTGAGGATATTAAGGGACATCAGCAGATCCTACCCATGTGTCATGTAAATGTATTATACATTCATTGTAACCATCAAGAAAATACAGAAAAATGAGAAACAGAAACAAACATTAACTGAAAATAAAACATAAAAAGGTATGTGAAAAGAATAAAAAAAAATGCACATTTTATTTTCTTGGATGTTCAACTCTAACAAAAATTGTAATGGAACCTCAACTGTGTTACAATGGATGAATCTAATGACGAATCCATCTTTAGACACATTAGACATTAAGTAGTTAACATTAGTTGAAAAGTATTCTCCATTTGTCTTTTTATCCTTCAGCAACTTACTTACTTTCGTCATTTTCTTCCAAAATAATTTATTTAATAGCAAGTTAGTTGCCCATTTCCTTATTAAAAAATTGGCGTTGTATTCGGAATTTTTCTTGTTATAAAGCAACTGATTAGATATTTAAAAACCGCTAATCGTACGTGTTCCTTATTTAATCGGTCGAAATGCTATGGATTTCTGTGTAGCATCGTATAGTACAACGCGTCTTTACGGTTTGTTCCTTTATTATAAACTGACAATAGAACAACAAAAACATGACGTCAACGTTGTAGACGCCAGACTAGCATACATAAAATGGCGGTAAAAAGCAATAACGTTACGTATTCACAACATAATCATTGACATTCCACTAACTATTATAAGATAAAATGTTACGTTTTGGAATTTGTGTTTATTTGAAAGTCAAGGTTATAATCATACTATTGTTCTTTATCTCTCCTTTGTCAGAACTAAGCCTTCAAAAGAAAAGAAATCTTAATTTAATTCATTAAACAATATGAGCTCAGACTTGACTATTGTGATTGCGTGTTTTCAGTCGTCAGTCGACTGTGCATGCAAGCTGGCGCCAACATATTATTCTAACGACATCTCCCCCTAATCCGCTTGACAGAAGTTGATGGAACTCGGCAGTTATGTTTCTGCGCAGTCTTTAATCAAAATCATTCATATCATTCTATTCAATAAAACATTCTGGTAGCCGGGAAAACGGGAAAAAAACTTTAAGACTCTTCTCAAAAACTTGAAGGCACATAGTTTACATATTTGGCATGTTTGGTTTAGTTGTTTTGTTTGTCTCTACGAATTTGTTTAAATCATGACATATAAGTCGAGATTGATGACCATCATCGGGGTCACTTGATTTTACAATATCTTGTCAATGAGTTTTTTTTATAAATCTTCTTCTCACAAACCACAAGGGATTGAGCTTAAATATTTAACATGTAGCATTGCCTAGTAGACCTCTACCAATAGTGTTCAAATCATGGATGTCCGGTAAAAGTTGACCCCGCGCGGGAGGTCATTTTATGTTACAAAGCAAAATGATAAAAAAAGATCTTTCTGCTTACAACCAGGCGGCCAAGAGCTACAATATCTGGAATGAAGCATTGTCAAATGGACATCTATCAAGTTTGTTCACATAGTGACCCAGGGTCAAAAATTGACCTCACCTCGGGGTCTCTCTTAAAGAGTTTTCTGATAGCTCGAGAAACCATTCAGGCTATTGGGCAAAAGTTTGACTGAATGGCACTGATCGACTCTGACAGATACTGAAACAATACCTGAATTACTTATATATGAGAGTTGTTCGAAAAGTTCGTAGACTTCCTCAATAGCTCCTACATCTTTGCACAGAACTGTTAAGATATGGAGTACGTTAAGTTTACTTTATTGCCTATCACGTGTGTATACAATTTTAAGCTTAATGTGTTTGAAATACGTTTTCGAAGGCATTACGTTTCCATAGTGACTACTACTCGACAAATGCATTATTAAGGCGTGAATATTTGTTAAACGTAGCATAAATCCGTATAATAAGGGTGGACCGTATTTATGTCGTCATACCAGAAGTTCAACGTTATTGATGTTTGATTATTTAAAGACGATCGCTACAGTTTCATCATTTTTAGGGCAATGAGCATTTTTTGAAATTTGGTTTGTTGTTAGGGTTATACCTGATTAGTCAGAATATAAATAAAAAAGGTAAGTCACCAGCTTTATTTATAAGTAATGGACACTTTTTGAAGTATACTCTCGAAAGCAATGAAAATGACCCCTATCTCATGTTCATCAAAAAACTCTGAATTGGCAACTCATCATTGTTTTTTTTTTATTTCAAATGTTAAGTAATTGATCCTTTTATATGAAACTACGTGAATTGAGATTTCAAAAGTATTCACATAAGTTCCATAAAGAGTAAATAGATCCTGTTAAAAAATACTTAAAATGTGTAGTCATCTATCAAAGTTTTATTTCAATGTTGAAGCAATGAGAATGTCTTAATGTTTTGCAGAAGAATTGTTGGAATATCACTTTCATGAAAACTGATTTAAAAAGGATAGGTCACCAGACTTGTTTTAGAGAGAAATGAGCTGTTGGGAGGGTGGTCGTGGACGGGAGGTATATATGTGTATAATGCCACTGACGTAATATAGATTTTAAGTGAAACTTTCACCTGACAAATTGTGATTGTAGTAAAACACATAAAAATGATATGTAACAAAAATGTATCCTTTAAAAGTCAACCTTTGCTAAATACTGACTTTATGGGGGTGCTATTAAAGGGAGGTAATAAATTTACTTGATATACTGATTTTTTGCTATAGTTATATGTAATAAATATATTATATAGATATAACTGCTCAAGATACTCTTTTGCATGACTATTTAAAAAAGTGATTGTTTGTGAGATATCATTTAACAACGTTGAAACATAAAATAATTTGATAAATAGTCAAGAATTAAACTGTAGCGATCGTCTTAACTAGGTCAGTCGCACTCACAAATCTTATAAGTCACCACGATTAACCTACTTGTTGGCAACCAATTAAACTCACTCTTTTAAACCCAATTAAACTTTGGCTGAAACTGACTGGAAATTGCCGTCAGGTAAATATCTACTTTTTTGGACTACGAACACATTTTGCTAAGCATAGGCAAGGTAGGAGACATGCCGAGGTCTCATCCAAGAAAACAAGCTTATATAAGGTCTCTTATGGACGGACCTTTATAAAATTTGCCTCAAATAAAATCAAATTAAATAACGATCGTCTTTAATGAAAAGCTTCACATTCATGTTGCTTACGTCATTAGAAAGAAAAGAAATTCGTTCGTTTGGACTAACACCTTCACATACATACAAACACTCATGGAAATCAGTACTAATGTCTTATGCAATCACAGCTGTGGTATTTAACGGCATTAGACACCTTCTGACAGATATACTGGCGTTGAAGACATACCAAGGAGCAGACGAAAGCCTGACATCAACGAAACCACAGTGACTTTCGTTGAAAACGCGCTGAAGGAAAAGTGTGGACTCGCCATCCAGGAACTTACGGAAACGATGGGACTTTATTTAGATACTGTACTTACATTGTTGTCAAATGAATCGGAATGAGAAAAGTTTACGCCAAGTCCATCGGCTATTGAGCAACACAGAGGACCAACAACATGCTAGCGATTCGCGTTCATTCCTCTATATGACGTGACATCGCGATTTCATGCGCCAAGTTAAAAATAATGTCTGTTTTATGTATGATACTGATTACTTGCTCATGCTACAGATCTGTTCTGTGTATATTCTTTTAATTTTAATGTAACTTTTGGTAACCGATCTACAGTATAACATTTATATAATGTTCTAAGCTATGTGCCATATTTGTGAAAAAAAAATCGGTAACAACTCTTTAAATGAATGTATGACATATAGCTTATTCCGTGTTTCAACGCTTGTCTCTTTAAGTATAAAAACAAAAATAATATCAAACAGGGAATGCCACGTACCAAAAACGCAGCCTCCCCAAAACGAGCCCCACAGCACCCAGAAGTGCAAAATACTCCTCATCTTGACAGAGGCCGAGGGTTTAGAACGAATAACAATCCCTGAAGGATGAAAATATAACAACATTGATTGAATGTACGGGGAGACTTTTTACGGCCGCCACACGGCACAAACAACACAGTTGTGAGCATAAAAACAAAAATAATATCAAACAGGGAATGCCACGTACCAAAAACGCAGCCTCCCCAAAACGAGCCCCACAGCACCCAGAAGTGCAAAATACTCCTCATCTTGACAGAGGCCGAGGGTTTAGAACGAATAACAATCCCTGAAGGATGAAAATATAACAACATTGATTGAATGTACAGGGAGACTTTTTACGGCCGCCACACGGCACAAACAACACAGTTGTGAGCATAAAAACAAAAATAATATCAAACAGGGAATGCCACGTACCAAAAACGCAGCCTCCCCAAAACGAGCCCCACAGCACCCAGAAGTGCAAAATACTCCTCATCTTGACAGAGGCCGAGGGTTTAGAACGAATAACAATCCCTGAAGGATGAAAATATAACAACATTGATTGAATGTACAGGGAGACTTTTTACGGCCGCCACACGGCACAAACAACACAGTTGTGAGCATAAAAACAAAAATAATATCAAACAGGGAATGCCACGTACCAAAAACGCAGCCTCCCCAAAACGAGCCCCACAGCACCCAGAAGTGCAAAATACTCCTCATCTTGACAGGCATGCGAAATCATTTATTTGATGATTTTGTATCCTGACAGATTGATGTTAAGTTGATATTTCATATTTTGTTGAGACAAACAAAATCAGTGCCATGATATATTAACGTTTTACCAGTTTTACAAATATCAAAGAACAATGTATTTACAAAGCAGTTTGCCTGCCTCTTGCAGCCTGAACTTGAATTAGCGGTATCGCAAGGTAAAGTGGAATTTCTCCATTTGTTTGAAAACGCAATCGAGTGTCCCTAATTAGTGTGAGAGAATCTGAAACACAAACTTTACGCGAGCTTTGATTTCTGATTTAAATGTTTGATTGTCCATGGCGTTTTAGCTTTTTAGTTGCAACACATTTTTTATGTTTGTAGTGTTAGACTAAAATCTACCATAAAGCTCAATATGTCATATATTATCTGATTTTACTAATGGAATATGATGAATGTTTATTTTTTTCCTTTCTACTGATGTGACATTCGTGATAGTAGTAATGGTTTCAGATCTATCGCAATTCATCTTTCTGACAAAAGAAACTCATATGTTTCTATCTTGATATCAGTGTTTTAGTCTTTTAAAAACCAGTAAAAAACTCGTTAGTGACAGCTGAAAAGTTGGTGTGTTTTCTTGTTAACTTTCATTGTCATTTAAGAATGGTAAAAACATCAAACATGTACAATCTGAACTTGATTACGTTTACTTGTTTAAAAACTTTTCATATCTTTACAAGATACCAAAAGTTTGACCGAAATCTTTAATTCACCCGTGCAATATTTGATTCGTTGTATATTAATAATATATATAGTGTTTTTGAAATGAGCAACCCGTTTAACAAAGGCATTTACTGCAAGAATGAGTACTAATTTTATCTTCTACATAACATTAAACTTTAGCTTTTATTGTTTAATAACAAAATAAATATTGTTGACAAATTATAATCCTGACTTCGTTAAATCTTCCGAAAATATACATTTGGTCATAAACTAGAACAAGGAAATCTGGAACAAAGATATGGTAGTGGTAATGAAATCAGCTTTTCAAATAGGAAACTATTTATTTTTCTTCAACGCATACACTTATGACTCAGAAAATCTGCATTTGCAACTTTCTTATATTACTTTAATTCTTAATATTTACATTAATCATATTCTATTATTTCCGGAACAGTAACGTAATATTTAAACACAACGATCATACCATTAACGATCTTTAGGTGGTTGCCGAATATTTAGTGGACGGTAACAAAGCGATAATAATAATATCGCCAGTTTAAATAAGCTTAAAATACAATGCTTTTCGTACAAAAGTAAAAAAAATAGGCGATTGTAGCAAATACAAACTGTTCTTATCTCTAACGATAGAAAATACAGTTTTAATCAGATAACAGGTTAAAGGGATGAAAAGTTGATTAAGTAATAGCATGTTACAAAGTTAATAATCAATATTTTACTAAATCGTGACACTGTCGTTTTCAAATGTTTAATAACAATAAAATTATTGCAAATTCAAAGTAAGGCTATATTTAGTAAATAGGACATGTGTTAATTATGTTTGGTCATGGGTCGCGGACCCGGGATATAGTATGTCCCTTTTTCACGTTTCTCATTGCAATGCGCCAACTTGTAAAAATGATTCAGATAGGCGAATAATTAAGTGTTGTATAGTTTAAAACTGCAAAAAGGAGTAGTTGGGGGTACTTTAGGCCATAATACTGGACAATGATTTAAGCATCCGCACACCAAAAATGCTCAAGAAAGATTTAGCTACCAAAATGGGGATTGAACTTAAATTTTCCGACCATAAATATTTTATGATAGAAGGGAAAGTGTTATAAAATAAAGCAGTCGTGTTTCGGTGACATTTCAGATCATGCAAAGCTTCAAATTCCACATATAGTGGGAGAAAGTCACTGTGCAAGCCAGAAATTCGTGTGACATGTGTCATTAAACGACCTGTTAAAGGTTTAGCTTCGATAACGTTTTTATTCATTTACCTACGAACTTGAAATAAAAATAGGGTGAAACATATAAACTGTAGAGCCGAAACGGTGTAATCATTTGCCAGAAATATTCATGTAATACTACTTACCAGGTGAAAAAGCTTACATGGAGATCAAAAATTAACCTTCAGTCCGCTATTTTTACGATCATACACCGAAAACCTCGCTTAAAGTGAATCAGTAACCACTTTACGTCGAACCCCCTGATTTATATCTGTCTGATGCTTTTTCTTTTGACACCATAAAAAGCACCATTTCTTTTTGCAATCAGCTATCGTTTTAAGACTCCATGGATACTCCTTACGGACAGTTTTCGTAACTTAAACCATTATTGCGTCCCCTTAAATTGGGTAAGTTAAAATCCAATCAAATTTTTACACTGGTGCATATTATTTTCTGTGGAAACATGGCGTGAACAATATTGATCGTCTTGACATTTTTATCAAAACATTTTAGTTTTGTAGGTACAGAAACTGTTATGAAATCTGCACTGTCTATGCAGTTATGGAAGCAGATTTCAAAATTGACATAGACCGTTTTGATCACATTTTCACTGTTGTTTTAATTATGGAGCAATAATACTCACGTGAACAATAAACGGAAAACATGACACTCTAGTTTATTTTTTTATATTCCAAGGGTCATTGCAATCAAATGTTCAATTGCTTTGAGAACATTTTAAACCCTCAGTTAATAAGTTATCACTTAATTCCATATTGAGACTTCCGGACATCTATTGAAGTATCGGTTTTATCATAACAATGCCGGATTGTCATTAATATGGCTGCATAATTGTTTCGGGACCTACTTTCTTTTATTCAATTTGTAGTGATGACATTTGGACCGTGTTATGGTTTTAATCATATTTAAACCGATACCTTGATCTTGTGTACTTTCTGGGTTTTGTAGCAGAAGAAATGACTTTTAGACTGTGTTTACAGTTTTGCAAACACTACATAAAATTTAAACTCGTTGGCTTTAACTATGACCTTTTGACCTACTTCCTAATTTATTTATATTGAATGTCTTATACTGTTGAAGTCTTATATTGCTGCAATGATGATCTTATTTACATATAATTATGTTTGTACGAATTCAATACAATGTATTAGCTACATTCATGACGTTTTTGCTATATTTGCAATTTTGTAAACAAGTTGCCAGGGCTTTAGGCACTTTATCAGGAATGAGCTTGACTATGGTGTGTTTAATTCTAAAACTATTTATAAAATAAACGATAAATCCTAGACTACATTATTACAGTGACTTTACATGATATATATCCAATATGTGCTGAGCAAGCATTTACAATATATTTTACACAACTGTAAACTGTTGATAGCACACTGCTTACAACAACATGATTTACCTTGCTAAAAAGCTCATTTCAGTTATAACCAAAAGCTCATTTCAGTTATTACCAAACTTAGAAGATGAAATAGGATTTTTATAAACTGTTATCAACTTTTATCACCATCACTTGTGATACTACTGAAAATATTATCACAATGGAACCTTCTCTAAATAAAAGACAATGGTTTGAAAAAAGGAGAATTTTCGCGGTTTATCTTTTCAGTGTCTTGAGATAAGTTTTGTGTCTACTGCGAAATACAGTCCGCGGAAAACTGATTGCAAAATCAATGGTCTACCTGGTCAATTGATACTGCATCCAATGGAGACTTCATTGCGTACTATAATATTGTCTTACATATCAAAAGTTAATGTAAGATATTTTAACTCATTTGCTTGGTCGTGAAAGGTATTTTTACAGAGTGTGCATTGTTTGCATAATATTTAATCTAGTTGGCTTTAACTATGACCTTCAGATCTACTTTCTTGATTTTGTTCCTTATGTATTTATATTACATGTCCTATACTGTTCAAGTCTTATATTGCTAACAATTTCACTGAGGATCGACACGTTACATATAATTAATTTTGTACGAATTCGATATTAGCTACATTTATGACGTTTTGACTATATTTGCTTTTTGTAAACGAGTTGCCATGGCTTTTCGCACTTGATCAGTGATGAGCTTGACTTTGATGTGTCTCATTCTGGAACTAGAAGTTAGGTAAACGATAAATTCTAGAATGCATTATAACAATAACTTTACATGATATATATCGGAAATTTGCTGAGCAAGCATTAACGATAAATTTTACACAACTGTAAACTGTTGATAGCATACTGCTTACAACAACATGATTTACCTTGATATTAAAGCTCATTTCAGTTGTAACCCAACTTACAGTTTGCCCTATGTTCCAAACCAATCAATTACACTTATTTCATTCAAAAAAGCTAATTGCATTCTCCATATTGACTCAATATCTCCAATATGAAAATAATTAATTCACTTATTTTCCAATAAGTGAGACTGTGACATCACAGAGCTAAGCTCCGCCCTTAATCTCTATATATTTCAATACAAGTATTGTCTATAGATGGGAAAACTGTAAGCCGATTATATGTCCATATTACAGGAATAAACGAACTTATTGCATCGGTTCGCTATCGCTCCCTCGCAATAAATTTGTTTATTCCTGTAATACATGTATAGACCTATAACCTATACTTAGAAGAAGAAACAGGATTTAAATAGGACTATTATCAGCATCACATGTGATATTACTAAAATATCATCACAATGGAACCTAATTTAAATAAAAGACAATGGTTGGAAAAAAGAAGAATTTCCACGGTTTATCTTTACAGTGTCTTGAGATGAGTTTTTTTTTGTCTCGTCTGAAATACAGTCCGGGGCGGAAAACTGATTGCAAATACAATAGTCTACCTAGTTAATTGATATGATGATACTGCATCCAATGGAAACTTGATTGCGTCCTATAATATTGTCTTACATATAAAAAGTTAATATATGAAATATCTGAACTCGCTTGATTTGTCATGAAAGGTATTTATCTAGAATCATTATACCGAAGGGTGCATTGATTGCAACCATGGACACTTTGTAACAAATAAGGATAGTGCTGAATGTTATAGCAAATATTAATTTTGGATATGTATAACAACATTTATACTACAAAACAAACTTCACACTCCTTATAACCAAAACCCATGGAACAACTTGTGTGAAGATGAAAATTGCTACGAGTCGTGTCAAACTCACCTCAGCATCTCGTAATATTATACAGTTCTTAGCGTCCTACCAGATCACTCTCACATTGTTCTTAGCTTGACATCATCAGAAAATTACGACAAATTAACTACAGTCTGCTGTATAAAATAGTACATATGGGTCTATTTCGCATATTTGGATTTAATTTGTTAAGAAGGGATAGTTAAAAGGGAGACGTAAATGTCTCAAATATTGTTTACAGTTTACAACGAGGTGACAGTCATCGATTCACATCAGTAACCAGACTATGACTTGACGTTACGAATTCTAGAACAGACACAATGTTACAGACTGCAATCGAGGACAGTCTGTAATGAAGTACTGTCATTGAAGTGCTTTCTTTAATAGTTGCGTCGCATCCAGCAAACACATAAAATGGAATACTTGCAGCAGGAACAGTCGCACCTAGTGGAATGCATAATTGATATGATGTTAAATCCATGATATAAATCACAAAAATATTATCTTAAGATGTTGTATGTCATATGATAGAAGTCACTTGGTTAACAGAAAAGTTGCACTGGGATTTGCGATATTCTAGATATGTAGAGGGTTCGCACTGTACGTCAACGGGTCGAGGTATATAATTATTAGGTTTATATAACAAAAACATGCTTACGATTAAACAGTACTATTACTTCAAAACAAATTACATTTATACGATATCATTATTTAAAGATAGGGTTTTCCACATTGCTCTGTCAGTTGCTGCACCACGTACAGTTTGATTTGGTGACACTATATTGAAACAGCTGTCAAATCCAATTATTTGAAGGTTGGCCGTCGGGGCAACGATTGACTAATTTACTCGATCATCTCAGTCTGGTGGGATATACGACTACAAGGGAGTTCCACATGGCTGTGTCAGTTGCTGTAAAAGGGTCGTTACTGGCGTTAATTCTCTGTTATTTAGCTCCTTCTTGATGGGCCGCCTCCATATCTCTTTTGGCCTACTTTTGACTTTCTTTCCTTGTGATGTCCATTGATCTACCCTAGGGAGCGAGTTTGTTTGCATGCAACAGATGTGTCTTAGCCAGAAACTTCATCGGTCTTTGACGGTTCTGCCCAGTTTTGTAGTTCGTTGGAAATGGATCTTGTGCAAACGCCTCAGGTGTTTGTTCTTCTAGTTTGCGTGCAATGGCGACGGTATTCTTCCAAATAGGAAGACAGTCCTTCTGAAGTTCTTGATTTTAGTGCGGCTGTGTTTCTCCATATAGGTTTGAGCATGGCTTGGTTTGCATTGCAGATCCTCGTCTTTCAGTCATATTCACCGTGCGTGGTATTTAAACATGACTCGGATACAAATTTCTTAAGGTCCGCAAGTTAGATCCCGATTATCATGACGGGGTTGGTTTTGGTGGCGTTTTTGGTAAGACACGTGTCTCCTTTGCGATGATATTCTGTCTTATATTGCTAGCTGATTCACTGAGTATCTTTAATTTCCGCTGAATGTTTTGGTACCCGTAGGAGAGGAAATTCAAGGTTTCTGCATTGTCCACACTATCTTGACTAAGTTCACTGTCAGTAGTGAATGCTGGTTTGTCTTGAAAGATATTGAATCGGTTCTGTATCGCGACTCTGAAATCATCTTTAACTATTTTGTCCTTCAGTTTGGTATCATCGAATTGCATGTTTTTGTTATTCCCGATGTTTGCTTTCCTCAGTATCAGCGTGTCCACTACTAGATTGTGGGCAATACCAACATCGGCATTTCTCATTACCTGAAAGTCCCGGAGAAAGTATCTCTACTTGTTTTTGATAATGCTGTTGTTCTATCTGGCTTTGGGTATTCTCATATATCGAAGTCCACGATAGTTCGGGAATGGTATTGTGCGGGCGCCACTTGCAACATAATTATTATCCTAAGATAAGCCGATGACCGTGTCGCCATTATAATAGGGGTTGCCTATTCAGTGTCGACGCACAACTCTCCCTCTGCTTTAGTTGATGCTCTCGATCATTGTGTTTAAATCATCCAAAGACTTGCACAATAATGATGACGTGGAACTTAACAGTATAGCGGATGCACTGTATAAACAAAGGTATTCCCTTACTTGACACAGACATACATGATTGAGATCAGACCTTACATACAAATATAATGTATATAAGTAGTATTCTAATCAGTAAGAATGGTAACAAAAACGACAAATTGTGGTTTGCATCTTTTATCTGCAAATTATTTATTTTTCATATAAGTGCAAACATTTAGTGTGCATTCAATGTTCATTCCGTTTTTATTTATCAATCTTTCTCAACATTTATTGGAAAATAAAGGTAAAGGTAACATAAGTTAACTATACTCAGCAAAACTAGAAACGTCCCTGTTTTATAGCCGGTGTCTGTGTAGTTGCTACATGTTCAATGTACATATATTTTAAACCCTGGCGATGTTCAGAATACGATCGTGTACAGTTTACCCGATACGCACGGTTTACATATCGGCCAGTAACCGGAACGGTCATTTGCACGTTTTGCACGTGCACGCTATACATGTCATCCATATGTTGATTCAGTTCATGTCGTACCATTCATGCGATAGGGGCTATTCTGAAAATTAAATTTTTTCTTTAATTTTTCACTGTTTTCGATATGCCACGGCTTTCCGAAAACGAGCGAAATCAGGCAATTGGGATGCTTGCGGGTGGGATGTCCGCCAGGGTAGTCGCGCGTCGGTTCGGGTGCTGTCGGAAGACGATTGATCGTCTTGCAGCCCGGTACCAGCAGACTGGGGCTGTTCACGACCGGCAGCGACCTGGTAGGCATCGTGTAACGACGGCTAGAGCCGATCGTTTCATTACGTTGACGCACTTACGTCAACGTCAATTGGCAGCCACCGTCACTGCTAGGCAATACGGTGTCTCAGGGAAGACCATTCGCAACCGCTTGCGTCGTAACACCCAACCAATCAGGGCACGCCGCCCGTACACTGGTCAGATAATGACCCAACGTCACCGTGCTGCCAGGCTGTTATGGGCGCGACGTCATCTGAACTGGAGAAGGGCTGACTGGAACCGAGTTTTGTTCACCGATGAATCTCGGTTCACAGTTAGTCATGCTGACGGAAGATTACGGGTATACAGGCGTAAAAATGAAAGATTCGCCGATTGTTGCATTGTTGAGAAGAACAGGTTTGGGGGAGGGAGCGTAATGGTCTGGGGTGGGATCATGGGAAACCGGAAGACAGATTTGGTTGTTGTACAGGGCAACATTAATGCACAGCGTTATGTTGCAGACGTGCTAAATGCATATGCCTTACCATTTATTCGTCAGCATGGTCCTGGTGTAACACTGATGCAGGCCAATGCCCGCCCTCATGTAGCCAGGGTCACCACTCAATTCTTGCAGCAAAACAATGTCAACGTCATGCCATGGCCCGCGGTTTCCCCGGATCTCAACCCCATTGAGCACATATGGGATCAGCTGGGCCGCAAAGCACGAGCTAACCATCAGATTAACAATGTTCGCGATCTTACACGGGCGTTACAACATGAATGGAGGAATCTGCCCAACGCACTGGTATTGCGTTACGTTACGTCGATGCGGCGTAGGATCATTGCATGCATTCATGCAAATGGTGGCCACACTCGGTACTAACGAGATTTACTGGATGTGCCACATTTCTTATTGAAATTCCATCTCTAAACATTCAATAACACCTTTCTGAGTTTTTGTGATTTTTGATTTTGACCCCTACCTCTCTTGACCGGTTATCTCTCGAAAAGTTAACAAGATAGCCAGATGCAATTAATTGGTTTTGATACAGAAATGAATGAACTTGTTTTTCTATTTTGATTCATAAAAGTAACCCTTTTGGTTTTCGATAAATCTTTCCTGAAATATGGAGGGACGTTTCTATTTTCGCTGAGTATAGTAACGTAAACTGTGAAATGAATAACCAAGAACTTTATCAACGGTTGACCTGTTTGCCTCGAAACTGTATCGCAAATATTAATAAACAATTTAACATGGTGAATCTGTTTAAGGATAAATTACAATTATAATATTTAGTAACGAAGTGTAACGTAAATAACATGATATCAGTGACTCACGCATGTTTACTTCATTTCAACATGTATAAGCTCTCAAACTGATAGCTGGTCTGATTGAACTTTTTCATTTTATTCCTGTAATAAAAATTTAGCATATAATACTGAAATATTGCAAATTTCCCATAACGTATAAGTTAAAGGGTTTACATATTTTTTATGAGATAAATCTTACCAAGTGCAACCAATTTCCCGAATGCAATAATAAAACGTAGTACAATGTTAGCAAAAAATAAAGACTTATTTCATTATGGCTAATAAAACATGAAACCTTCTGTAATGTTAATTGCAATCCTCGGATTGTGCAAATGTGTATGTTAAGAAAAAGTAACTAGATATCAAACAAAAATGTGGTATTGCATTTTATCTAATAATGTGGCAACATACATATTTTATTCCGGAAAAAAAGGTATTTTGCATTGTACTTTATTCTCTTATGCCCTTATAGTCAGCAAGCAAACAAGGTACATGTACATATGTTCAGCAGATAAAATTGTACATATGAACAGTTTCTGCATAGTTTGACCGGCTTGGGAACGGTTTAACCAACAGGAGGGGATCCTTGTGAAGTATTAATTTTTTCGATGAGTCATCAATCCTGTTAGACAAAGTAATCGTATATTACATCATCAGGTGCATTAGTGCCGCTATTTCCTTTTTAAAGTAATTATTTTGCTTCTGATGACAAAGACAAAATAATGGCTGTTTACTGTTTAGGGGTCCTACATAAATGAATTATATTTTGACCTTGATGTAAAAAGAATCAACGAAGCTAACTTTGGCTAGGCCAATGACTCTTTTTTTCATATCTGCCCTCGGCACTTGTGTACACAAAATTTCAACATGACAACATTACTGATATTTGATGACAAAACGCGACTTTGACAACAAAAGGAAAAAGTAAATACAATGGTTTTGGATTGAAACCGTATGTATCATCTATACGTTGTCATCAACACTCTACGTTTTTAAATGCTGTTACTTAGCCATAGCCATAGAGATACGCGAAAAGTTAAATAAGCAACCGTATTGTTCTATACGTTATAGTGGATTATGTTCAATGTTTTAGTTGGATGAAATTATCAAAACTATTGAAGAATTGGGATTGATCAATCTATTTTCACCTCACACAACAAAATATAAAAAATAGCTGAGAACAAAAATAGTGCCATTCCGTATTAAATAGATTCATTGTTTGCGCATCATACACTGTTTATAAACCGCTGAACGTCTTCATTTGTTCAATTATTGGTCAATCATCTGCTCGTTGAAAGTTTTTGGCATATGCCAAGTAAAATATTGCTCGTTTGTCCATTTGAGTGCCATGACCTATTATTTTTAAAGCATACAGTAGAATCATAGATTATTATGATCAAATGATTAGATTAACGTTTAGGGATTCGGTGTCAATCATAACCCGTAATAACCACGATGCGCCTTTTCACGTGCAGCTAAACATTTTGATATTAATACATGCTCAGCACACATGTCCTTGTTAAAGAGTCAATATGCCAATTATACAATAACTTTTACCTTAAACAAGACCGCCATTCTGTGCAGTTTTAGAAATCCTATCAATAAAATACGAAAGTTTTTGAACATCAAATAAACAGAAATAGTGTTTACTTTTATGAAAGGTTAAGATATGTTTCAATTTTTGAACCTTAGTTATTTTCTCTTGTGGTTGTTAAATGAAGTTCGCATTTGCTTTGACACCCAGTTGAAGATTTCATCAATGAACTTATGAATCAATTTTGCAAGCAATGCTGATGTTTCAAAATAGATAATCATATTTGGCACCTTAATTTATAGCTGTTACAAAATTGCTGTAAGTTTGAACTTGCAGTTGAGAAGTAAGTGCAACAAGTCATGCAAGTGCACTCACATGCCTTTTCACATGTAATAAAGCTAGCACAAAGAATCAAGTAAGTAAATAGGAATCTATGATTAAAGTCCACACTGACATGTAGCCGATACTGTGTAGTCATTCAAAGATTGCGGACACTCCGCGAACAATCCGTAGGTATTTGTCGTTCTGACTGCACTATATACAGTATATTTAAATGATCCATTATTTCTCAAAGGAACAAAATTGGTATGTCTTATTCACCTTACGACAGTAAAAGAGTGATTTTCTACGTTGTAAACTATCTCTTCAAGGGTTGTGTTGAACGGTAATTTATGGCCGCCTCCTCGATTAGAATTTCTAACTTATGTGTACCGTTCTTGTACAAATACAGGCATTGCAAGTGTACATCATGCATATTTTATGTATCTGTGTAAAAGTATTTTCTGCGTCGACGTGGACCTAATTTGAATTTAAGTTAGAGGGTTAAATAACAGAAATCAGGTGTAGCAATCTATGCGGGATGTTTATGTGTTCGCCATCTTTGAATAACTACATTGTATAGGTTATATGATACATGATAGTGGGTTATAGTGAAATAATTATTATCTTTCAAATTGTTTTATATACGTGATAAATACTATCTTTATAATTCAGTATGGTATGAAAAAGATATACTGGATAGATACAAATCACTTTTTTCTCCTGGAATCCTTTATTTTTTATTTAATTCAGTTACAGTATTTTTGCGCCAAGGTGGCGATAAGGGCATCTGAATAGTTTAGATGTTCAAATATATTAATTGCGTTTCTGAACGTACATATTGCCAGTTACAAAGTCCCTGACATCCAGCCTTTATGATACTATAAATAGGGTTGAACAGTTAGAGCAGGCAAAACCCGTGAGCGATATTTACTTCAAAATACTGGCATATCACAGTATCGACTTAGAAGCAAGATCCCGCAGGTCAAACTTAATATTTTATGGTCTGGCGGATCTTACAAATGAGAACACGTACGATGTTTTGTCTGAATTCGTCAGTGACTATTTAGATCTGGATTTATCTGCCTTATTCATTCAGCGTATTCATAGACTAGGTGCTATCAGTAGAGCTCGCGCATATTCACAGACACCAAGACGGCCTATAATCTATCGTCTGCCTCTTCGTGTAACATAGGAAATGGCGCTAAGTCCAGTAATCAGCCGGCCAGTAAAGATCCGGGTCAAATTGGATCGTCTGCTACAGATAACGGAACGAGACGGATTAACAGGGTCAACGATCAAAGCACGAGATTTTCAGAAACTGCTAGAAATGATCAATAGAGTTACGGGGAGAGACGGTCATTAAATAGTATATTATTAAATATCAATGGTTTGGTTAGTAAAAATGTAAATAAACTAGAATCTTCAGAGATGAAACAATATTTTGCTGAATGTGATTTGGTGTTTTTAACCGAGACATGGTCTAACGAATTGTGTAATATTGATGTGGAAGGTTTTTCTTTATTGTGTCCACATAGAACTGACAAACATATAAATAGTAAAGAAGTTCAGGTGGAATTGCGTGTTACATAAAACATAATTTGATGCCATTTGTTACTTTATTTAAAACAGATAAAGATGACATTATGTGGTTAAAATTCACAGGAAATATTTTTGGTATTACTAATGATGTTTATGTATGTTTGTGTTATTGCGTACCACAGGGCAGTTCGCGAGAATCGTACATTGATATACATATTTGTGATAGGCTTTTAGAACATGTTGCTGAAATCGGCAATATTACGCACGATAAATGTTCATTCCTAATCTTAGGAACTCTGTATACCACTTTACCACATGATTTGATAAATGACAAGCTAACTGCCCTAATTCAAAAGACTTTTGCCAGGGAGAATGTTACATTTCTCGCCTGCAATTTCGATAAAGCTTTTTTTACTAGCTGTATTGTTAAACATTATACTATGTGGACCTGTGACGAAGTTTGTAAAGCCCTTTCCTTTTTATTGAACAACATTTATATAAGGTTTGGGAATGCAGTTTTCAGACAAGTAATCGGTATTCCCATGGGAACAAATTGTGCACCCCTTGTCGCAGGTTTGTTTTTATATTGTTATGAAAGAGACTTTATGTTGAGTCTTTCTCCAGATACGCAGGCAGACATTATCACTGCTTTTAATAATACATCACGCTATCTGGATGATATTCTTAATATGGATAACCCGTTTTTTGGTCAATTGGTGGACACTATTTATCCCCGGGAACTCCAGTTAATTAAAACTAACAATTTGGATACTGGTGCTTCATTTTTAGATTTGCATCTCTCTATTTATAACAATATTATACATACCAAAATTTATGACAAGAGGGATGATTTTAATTTTAGTATTGTAAATTTCCCCCATTTGGATGGGGATGTACCTCATGCTACATCTTATGGGGTATACATTTCTCAGTTAATTCGGTTTGCCAGAGCGTGTAGTCATGTTAAGGATTTCAATGAACGTAATCAATATATTACAAATAAACTTCTTCAACAGGGGTATTACAAATTGCGTAAATATTTTGCTAAATTTTACTATCGTAATTCTGATTTGGTTTTGAAATTCAATAGTAATCTAAAGACTCTTCTGCGAGAAGGTATTTCAAAACCCGATTTTTATGGGGATGTGGTTTACAAACTTCGTAAGATTTTGGGTCATGGCAATTTTCCAACTGTATTTGCTAAAATTATAAAACGTTTTGTTAAAAGAGGTTACGACCCAACTGTTTTGAGACACACCGCATGTTTGGTGTTCAACCCGTTTACAGTTGGACGCTATGCTTCCCTCTTTGATTGTGTCTGACGGAAGAGGGGGAGGACTCTGTGATGGGCAGTTTTTAAATCCCACTGGGACGAAACTGTTTTGATTTCTGTCCTCTGGCCTGTTTCGTCGGGCCCTTAAGGGTGTTTCTCTTAGTGCTCTGCCTTCTGCAAAGGCATTGAGTACATACGTTTTTTGGTTCTCAAGGTTTGCTTTTTATATATTTATACACGAGCATTTTTGTGTTTTACATACCATGCCTTTTGTTTCCATTGCGTGTGTTAGAGATTCACCTAGCAGGGATTACTTTTTTTTACACTGTCCTGTGACTTTGGAACATGGTGGGGGTAAGAGTGAGGTTGGGTGCGCACCATTAACCGGTTTAAGCTCCCCAGTGGTATTTTTGCCACTGACCGTTCCAAGGCGGTGCCCCACTGTGTTCCTTTAATTGTTCGTTTTGTCCTCGTGTGTTTGCTTTGTATGCTAGTGTGTGTTGGTAGTGTATATGTGTGTGTGTACATGATTGTGTGTGTGTGTGTGTGTGTGTGTGTGTGTGTGTGTGTGTGTGTGTGTGTGTGTGTGTGTGTGTGTGTGTGTGTGTGTGTGTGTGTGTGTGTGTGTGTGTGTGTGTGTGTGTGTGTGTGTGTGTGTGTGTGTGTGTGTGTGTGTGTGTGTGTGTGTGTGTGTGTGTGTGTGTGTGTGTGTGTGTGTGTGTGTGTGTGTGTGTGTGTGTGTGTGTGTGTGTGTGTGCACTTCTGGGTGATGTGGGGCTCGTTTTGGGGAGGCTGCGTTTTTGGTACGTGGCATTCCCTGTTTGATATTATTTTTGTTTTTAGGAGACTTGAATAGCAGAATAGGGCAATTAAATGTTTTTGTTGATGATGACACTATAAATGCTAATAATAATTTTTTCCCGGACGATTATGTAGCAGACTGTAATTACCTCGCGCGTGCGTCTAGGGATTTTCAAACAAATCAGTATGGTACCCTATTTCTGGATTTTTTACGTCAAACAGGACTTAGAATATTAAATGGACGGATAGGTTTAGATACGGGGGTCGGAAAATTTACATATGCATGCTTGGGTTGGAGTAGTGTAGTAGACTATGTTGTTTCTAGTGTCAACTTAATACCATTGTTTTCTTATTTCGAGGTTGAAGATCCAAATATCTTATCAGATCACTGTGCGGTCAAGTTTGGTTTATTAATTCATGATACGTCTTTGGATGAAAATGATGGGAATTTGATACATGAAAATTGTGAAACATTTTCCGCTAAATATGTATGGAAAAATGAGAGTGCTGACGAATACAGTCGTAATATATCTTCCGATGATTTCCGTAATTCTTTGAATGATATATCAAATGTTTTAGAAAATTCGATAAATATTGATGATATAGACACCAATATAAGTCAGTTTGTATGTTTACTAGACAGTGTTTGCTCACCATTATTTAAGCAAAATTTACGAAAGCCTGACACCGATGACAACACTTCGTATAAATCATCACAAAAATGGTTTGATGAAGAATGTATGAACAAAAGGAAGGTATTTTACACCTATTTAAATATGTATGGACATGAAAAGTCAAATGTTAACAGAACAAATATGTGTAAAACGAGGTCAGATTATAAAAATACGTTGAGAGCAAAACGTTTTAAATTTAGAAAACAAAATACTAATACGTTGTTAAGTATGCGATTACAAAATGCCAAAGCATATTGGAAAATGTTAAAAGATGTATCTAACATACGTTACCCCAAAACAGTTAATGCTTGTAATTTTGCACGGTATTTTAATGCTATAAACAATCCTGATGATCATTTTTTCCAGGCTGATGACGATGTGATCTATTTTAATGAACGGTTTTTAAATGATGAATTTTCAATTATGTTTAAGGAGCTGGATGATGTTATTTCAAACGACGAGATTTTTAAGGCTATAAAACAGTTGAAAAATGGTTCAAGTGGTGGACCTGATTTATTAGTGAATGAGTTATTTAAACACGGTGCTGATGTTTTGCTTCCTTATATAACTTGTCTTTTTCAGAAGTGTTTTGACAGGGGGTATTTTCCCCAAACGTGGACAGAGGGATTTATTGTGCCGTTACATAAAGGGGGTGACATGGGAGACGTTGGCAATTACAGGGGAATTACATTATTGAGTGCATTTGGGAAATTATTTACAAGGGTTTTAAACAATAGATTGAATTATTGGGCGGAGAATTACAGTGTATACGTTGAGGCGCAAGCTGGATTTAGGTCAGGAATGGGAACAACGGATAATATTTTCATTCTTAATTCGGTTATATCACACTGTTTCAATAGAAACGAAGTTCTTTACTGTGCATTTGTTGATTTCAAGAAAGCTTTTGATTTTGTTGTTAGGGATATACTGTGGTACAAATTAATAAATTATGGTATTCGAGGAAAAATAATAAATGTAATTAAGTCAATGTATAAAAATGTCAAGTCAAAAGTAAAATTTATGAATGAAGTAAGTGAAAGTTTTGTCTGCGATTTAGGCGTGAGACAAGGGGAGTGTTTATCCCCCTTTTTATTCAGCATGTATTTAAACGATTTAAAGAAACTTTGATGTTAAATGGTGTTGAAGGTATTGATATTGGCTCTTTGAAATTATGTATACTTTTATATGCTGATGATATTATATTATTTGCAAATACTGCAGAAAACCTGCAGAAGTCATTGGATGTTTTAGCAGAGTATTGTACAAGATGGGAGCTTGTGGTGAATACAGAGAAAACAAAAATCATGGTATTTAGAAAGTCAAGTAGATTAGCCCAAAATCTCATATTTTCATATAATGGAACTCAGATAGAAATAGTTAGAAAATTTAAGTATTTGGGTGTTATCTTTACATCTGGTGGAGCTTTCAACGTGCACGATAAAATGCCGTCTGGTCAGGCTTTAAAGGCAATCTTTAAGTTAAATAAATATTTGTACAAGTTTACAGATATATTACCTAAACACAGATTTGATTTGTTTGACAAAATGATATCACCCATTATCAGTTATGCATCCGATGTAATAGGATTTAATAAGAATAGTAATACTGAACGCATACATCTGCAATTTTGTAAACGTTTGTTAGGAGTAAAAGTAAGCACTCAAAATAGTTTTGTTTATGGTGAAACTGGCAGATTTCCGTTTAAAGTTTTATGGCAAATTAACATTGTAAAATATTGGCTAAAGATATGCGGGAGCAGAGATACCAAATACGCAAAAATAATATACAAAAGCCAAATGGATGATATTTATAACATACAAAATGCAAAAAATTGGGCATTAAATGTGAAGAATTTACTTTCCTACTTTGGTCTTTATGACGTCTGGTTGAACCAAGGGGTAGGGGATGAAAGGTATTTTATATCAGAGTTTAAACAAAGAGTGAAAGATATTTATGTTCAAAATTGGGAAGAACAGTTAGAAAATTCGACAAGAGCACTATTTTACAAAGAAATTTCAATTTTCGGATATAAACCATATTTAGATATAATTGAAATCCAGAAATATCGTAAATCATTCACAAAACTAAGAACCTCTTCACACAGACTAGAAATTGAAGTTGGCCGATGGCATAAACCCCATAGTATTCCAATTGATGAAAGAAAGTGTAAATTTTGTAATAAGATAGAGGATGAATTTCATTTTATAATCGAATGTCCATTATACACTGAGTTAAGAATACAATACATTAAATCATATTTCTGGAAAAAGCAAAATTTTATAAAGTTTAGAGAGTTGATCAATGCAGAAAATGAAAAATTATTAAAAGTCTTGCTATTTATGTGTATAAAGCTTTCGAGAGGAGGTCACAAATGTTAAAATATTTATAATTGAGTAGACATACGTAACATTGTTTTGTGTGTAAATGTTTTGTTTGAATGTTAATGATGTATTTAAAAGACACTGTCTCTCCCGCTTTTTGAAAATTGCGGGTAACATTGTTATACATGTATATTGTCATTATTACGTGCCTTGCCATGTCATATTTTCACATATTCTGTTTCTGTATAAATGTTCATGGGCCTTATGGGCTTATTGCATAATAAAAATTTCATTATGACGTCGAAGCAATTTCGTTAGTGTCGATTTCTCTGAATGAAAAACAATACGCCTATGTTTTTATTTCTAGATGCTTGAAAATTAGACTTCCACATGTCGTTTTCTTACATTTCTGAATGAACATCATGTACATAATAATTAATTAGATTGTTCTCATCACAAAAAATGATACCAATTATAACCATATCATAGGGAATTGTGCGAACATGTTATATCTATTTCACTAAGTTGAACTATTTGTTACTATAATATCACCTTTTCTATAAAAATACTCAAAACTTAAATCTTTTTATAACAGTTAGTGAGAAACCACTGTGACAGCAGATGTTTTTCAAAGTCTGTAAGGTGTTACAAATTGGTGATATTACGTAAAATGTGAGACAATTTTGACATTCGTAAATAGACTTTCATAGCTTTTTTTAAAGTAAGAAGAATAGAACATTTACTAACAATTTAAACATTTCTCTTTTTTTCTATATTAATAAATCATTTACTCTAATACAGCATGTCGCCAGTCATATCAATATCTGAATTGTCTTTTAAGTGTGTCTGTACCAACCTAAGGCTATTTTTTAGATATTATCTTAACGGAGGTCCGTTTTATGTCCCATACAATTAACAGTCCGTGTCTTCGATTAAAAGGTAGTTAAGCCTTCTTGATTTATGTATGTTTGTAACAGGTTGTTTCAAACTAAATAGTATTTATTGTTCAGTTTTATTTTTGACAGGAACAGAGACTGTCTCCAATCGATTTAAAATATACATTTTTTATTTTTTTATTGACAAAAAAGTAAAAGGTATTACGTTGTTTTCATCAAATTAACTTTAAGTTATATAACATTTCAAATTTTACATATTGAGTTTTGTTTAAAAACAAAGTTTTTTCTCATATTGAAATTTATTAATTAAAATATACCTAACAGAAAGAGTGGATTCCTAATTTTTGGCTATGATAGTCAAATAAGATATTTACTGGTTTCTCTAGATTCAAATATGTTTGTTATAAACTTGCTAATGTTCATTTTCCAAGTCGTATGAATCAGTGAATAAAGGGTTTTTAAAAATTATGATGACCACCTTGAATGTTAATATGACTTAAAAACCTCAAAGAGCAATCCACGTTTTATTTTTTTATACATTTAACCTACATTAGCGGTCACCTGTATATTACGTGACCATGTCTGTAACGGTCAGTATAAGGTGCGACGGCAGGTAATTACTCTAAATGTTACCTGTTTATAGCGTGACCCTGTTTAACGCGGTGGAGCCGCCGTGGCACAATGGTAGCGCGCTCGCCTCAGGATCGAAGGGCCCCGTGTTCGATCCCTACCATCGCCATGTCGGTAGTGTCCTTAGGCAAGACACTATTTCCACATTGCCTCTCTCTCTCCGAGGTTGATTCCATCTGGAATGAGTCTCGAGAGCGATTAATATAAGTTGTAAGAACTTGTTTCGCAATCGAGAATAAATAAATTAGTATAAACAAAACAAAAAAAAGCGGCAACTTATTTTAGTCCGGAACTGATTATATAACGGCCAGTGACGGGTTTTGAAACCGATTAATAATACATAAATTTCAAAGGATTAGATTAATTAGGTGAGTTTGTTTGGTTTGCATGATATTTTAGTAATTATCTTGAGCAATGGTTGAGCGATGTCGATTTTATGCATGCTATTTTTTATGAATTTCCGTGATTTCGCGTAAGTTTGATCGAAAACTATTCACGTGTATTGAAACTTGAAAACTTGAAACTTGAAACTTTTAATTTGATTAAACGCCGATTTCTATAATAATATTTAATGGCGTTGTACATAAACACATGATAACACTTACTAAAAATATCATTTGTAATATAATGCTAAAATGAACTATTCAATATCACACACAGTTGGCATTAAATAAAATATTTGTATTAGATGACATTAATTAAAAGGAATCAGTTATAAGAATATCGTTTGTAAAATAATGCTAAAATGAATTATTCAATATAATTCAATATCATTTGTAATATACTGCTAAAATGAATAATTTAATATCACACACAGTTGGCATTAAATAAAATATTTGTATTAGATAGCATTAATTAAAAGGAATCAGTTATAAAAATATCATTTGTAATATAAAACTAAAATGAATTATTCAATATTATTCAATATCATTTGTAATATAATGCTAAAATGAATTATTCAATATCACACACAGTTGGCATTAAATAAAATATTTGTATTAGATAAAATTAGTTAAAAGGAATCAGTTAATAAACTTTGTAATATGATGATGTTTAAAATGTGTAAAATAAGATCTGTAATGAAGTCGAGTGTTTTGGATTTGAGCACATGATGATATTTGTAGTATAGTTTTATTTTTATGTCTTTATTTCACAGTCAATCTTTTCTTTTGAAAGTGTCAGTTGTTTCCGATTTTCTAATATCAATGGGGAGTTCATCCCACAAGCGTGGGCCTACAGTACTGAATTTCCTGTCGCTGAATTTCTTCCTCTTGTTGAAGGGAACAGCGTAGCAGCCCTCAGAAGACAAAGTGGAGCGCAGAAGACGCGTCGGCACTTGTTCTGAAAGGAGTTTTGTTAGATAGGCTGGGGCATTCCCGATTGAGCAGTTAAACATGAATGTTAGGATTTTAAAAGTAATTCGTGCTTTCACAGGTAGCCAATGGAGTTCATAAAGAGATTGTTTGGAGCTGTCAAATTTTCCTCGTTTTAGGACAAGTTTGGCACATATATTTTGAATTCGTTGCATTTTCTGGATTTCACTTTGCGATAGTCTGTATAGGATTACATTGCAATAGTCTAGATGTGATATGACTAGGGAAAGCACAAGGATCGGAGTGGCTTCCTTTGTGAGGTATTTTCTGATGTTTTTTATTTTCAGATAGTTAAACATAGCTGTACGACATTTACGTTTGATATGTTCTTTGAACATTAATGTCTCATCTAAGAATGCGCCCAGATAACGAATACAACCTTCTACCTCGATATTATCACCAGCTATATTGATTGTCTTGGTGTTACATTTGTCCAGTTGTTGTCTGCTGCCAAACATGATAAATTCAGTCTTCGAGGCATTCATTTTTAATTTATTTTCATTTATCCAGTTATTTATTGTAAGTGCACATTGTTCAAGTTCTTGGATAGCATTTGATTCAGAGTTCATTGATGAAGGACGGAAGCGTTTATTCGCTATGTGATCATCAGCGAAGCCATAGACTGTGATAGCTGGTGTAATAAAGTCGAATAGCGTTCCTGCGTATGTCAAGTACAGCCAGGGACCGAGGCAACTACCCTGGGGAACACTACATTCTAGTGGACGTGCAGATGACAATGCTGAGTTAATACTTACTCGGCAATTTCGTGGACGCAAGTACGTATCGATCCAGCTGACCTGTAGGTCGTATTTGTCTTTTTTTTTTGTGGGAAGAGTTCTCGAACACTTGCTGATCTCAGTCTCAGTCTACTTGTCACAGTATGAAATTGACACGAATCCAGAGAGAAAAAGACAAATACGACCTACAGGTTTACGGATTGCAGCTTCAACAAATCAGAAGAAAATGACAGACTTCTTTACGAAAGCTAACTAATGATGTACATGTATATTGTTTTACATTAAAATCATTAATGAGTGTATCATATAAATTAATATGCCATATTTGTAATGTAATAAACTACCGTAACTAGATTTAGTCTTATTTTATCAATTTGTTATCATACCCTTGTCAACCTGGATATAGTGGTCACCTGTCTATAGTAGTCACTTTCTCCCAGTCCCCTTGCTGACTGCTATAGGCAGGTTAGACTGTACATTAACATTTACCAAGCACGTCTGAAGACGAATATCGGCCCGAGCAGTTCGCACCGGACAAAAGTGAAAGAAACTTTTTTTTTCTTATTTCGTTCTTCTTCTTTATCAGAATCGTGTACATGTTATCAAGAATTGAAATTATGTTTTAATAAAAAATGCGATCTAACATTTTATAGAGAAAGTTCTTGTTCTTTTTATCAAGCTTTCTGACATAAATGGACACTTGTCGCAAACTCTTGCCGCAAACATCAAGGTTTCTTTTTCTGCCGCGTTTTCCAACTACAAGAGTCCTTCAATTCAATTTTATCACTTTCATATATTGCTACTTTTGTTTAGACATCACCCAATCACTATAATCTTTTAACTACTAAAACAAATAAAGTATTGAAGTGAATACGGCCTTTTGCAATGTATGTTGATAACACGTGATCAACGTCAACTAAAGAACAAATAACAATCATTATGACACATGTGAATTGCATTATTTCTTTCGTTAATTTAAGGCCCACTCTAAATGATACAAACTATTAGAGATTAGATATACACATAGTTTTATGCAAAACTTTCTATACAGAAATATGATAGTCTATATGATAATGAATAAGACAACTATTCTTAACGACATTATTTACATAGTTAAAACAATGTCACCACTGCTAATCTGTAAATTAAAGATGACTTCGAATAAGAAAAGATTAACATACTGATCACTGGGAAAAAGCACTAAAGCGCAATTTTGAAATGTTTTACAAGAGCAATTATCAGCTCCGGTCAGTTCAGAAGAAAACTGATTAGCAATACTTACATAGAAGACATAAGACTACTTTTATATTATTAAAAGAACATAGACATTATTGATATAACAAAAACCAGTTTCTTTAAGTTATTAAAAATATCTGTAAAGTTTTGGCACATTAAAAAGATAAATATCACATGACTTATAGACACAAATATGTACAAAAAGCTATGAAAATCACAATTGCTATGCTGTCACTAATTAAACCTGAGTATAGAATATTTGACTATTTACATGAAAAGTTAATCATATGACTGGTTTTTATCGGTTGCATATGGTATAGCAATAAAGTAACAACTTTTTTTATTTGTACATCAAATCGTATTTGGTTTATAAAATCACGAAACAGGTCATGGCACTTATTCTAAGCCTATTTTAATCAGACAGTACAAATGTTATTTTTTACCTGAAAGGTTAAAGAATCTAACATCAATTTTACATGTTTCACTTGTGATTATATCTCTCATACATTATATGCATTACAATGATACAAAACATAAATTTCATTCTCAATTTCAGTTTCACAAAAGGGAAATATGCGTAAATTTCTTGAATATTTTCCTATCTTCCAATCTAAGTGGAGCTACTCCGAACCTAAACTTAGGTAACGCAGATCTATGTTTTAAAGGTATATGAGATTTAACATAAGCTTTCAATTACATACTCTTGTTTAAACTGTTTGTATGTTCTGAGTTTATCACGCCCATTTCTTGACAGCCAAACGTCACTTCTTAATTTTATCTCTCCAAAGAGGAATAAACTAATGCAATGAGTATGTTAACAGATTATCACATAAATCCTTTATTGTAACGGCAAAATCATTTATACACAGATTATAAAGCAAAGGTGCTAAAGTGGAGTAACCGTTGACTCTAACATAGGAAGATATTTTGCTATAAAGTGATTTCAAAGCAGCAATAACCTTTCCATTCAATTCTACTTTAGAGGTAGATAGTTTATTCCATAACATAGTACGGTCAATAAATCGTACGGTTTCTTAAAATATATATGCGCACTAAATGTTGAACATTTGTTTGTTCTAGTCTATGCCGCTAGTGCATATAACAGTGGGTCACGGGCATCAGCTGTGCTTGACTTTGTAATATGACTAATAATAATGTAAGACCAATCTGATGGAACAACACCACTTTCAAAACAAACATTGCGTAAAATATGTAAAAGTGACACACAACTGCTACTTATTATGATATGAACTTGAATAGAATCGGCACCACAAGGTTTCTTTTTCTGTCACGTTTTCTAACCACACGAGTCCTTCAATTCAATGTTAACACTTTTATATATTGATTTAGAATTCCATATGTAAGATAGATACTCACTCCAACACGGTTTACCATCTCTTGTTTTCTTATTTCTAGTACCCTATTGCAGAAAGACTCTTATTTGGTCTAACGATGATACATTTCATTTTTGATGACAGAACACATATATAAGAATGCAAAATCAACATCAGCTTGTAATCTTAAACTTTGTTCTAACTTGTAAACTGTGGTATAAAGTAGTTTAACAACATGATCTGACTGTAAGAATTGTTTCCAAGTTAAATATAAAGGTTGAACATAAGATTTAGTCTGAGCAGGATCAAATACTGTTTCGTTCCCTGATGTATCAATCAGACCAGTCATATCAAATTTTCATGACAAAATTGAGCGCTTTGGCGCAAACGCTGGCAAAAATATATTGTTTTGGTTCAGCTTGTTCAAGACTTCAGTACTCTTAATAACCTTAATCTCTTTATACAGTTAAGATTACCATGATGTACTATACATAAGTCAACTACTGCACGGCCTTTAACAGATATTGATTTTCATTTTTCATTGAGCATCATTTTTGACATTGTTTCTGCCATCTAGTAGACACATATTACTGCTCAAAACTTCAATACTGTATGTTGATCTACTAAACTATAAGATGCAAGGTCAATTACTTCTCTGTATTAAAGCTTATTAACAACATTTGTATTTGATCATCCTCATTATCTATTCTGCTATTATAATCTCCAGACATATTTCTTTAGATATATAGATGGATGGATGGATGGATGGATGATGCATCCATAGATAATTAGATGTATACACAACTTGATTAACCGTGATATGCACACCAGTACAAAAGATAACAAAAAAAAAGAAAAGTGATTCTCCCTAATTTCCATTGTGGACTTAGACATTGATGGCATACCACATAAAGGCATGCTTATTTAATTCAAATGAATCATTGGTATCTCATTTGTATAGTATCACAGACTCAATTAAAAGTTAATACAACAACCTTGAATGCAAGAGATCAAAATTCTATATCATTAGAAATTTCAATTCTATTATCATCAAGCAGTCTTATTACAATAAAAAACACCGACTAGATTAAACTGGTGTTGAAGATATGCTTCTAAAAGATCTATTCTGTCAGATAGATTTCTGTTAACACATTTTATTTCTTCAGATTAAGAGTCAAGTTTGTAAAAAACAAAACATCAAAACTATTTACTGTTTAACGATTAGACTTAACAGGCGTTCCTTCATATAGAGTTCGTCTTGCATTTGCCACAATACGGTCAGTAGTGGACGGTTCCTTTATTTTCTTAGTGGCACTAGCATCTAGGCTTTCCTTTCCGAACTGTGACGTTTTCTAGAACCAGTTACAGTATCCATATTAATGACAAATGAAATGTTGATGCAGACATAATATGTTCTACATAGTCTCTACTCTGGTCAACATCCATAATTACTCTGCTCAATAATCTGAATTAAATGTTCGCAAGCATACCTGTGCTATATATGGGCTCTACTATGTAGTTAAGTACACTGACGGCTCCCTTTCCTGATCACGGTAGTTCGTAACTGAGGAAAACAAATAAATGTTTTGGTAACTGCAATTTATAACTAACAAAGTGTTAAATGAAATGTTACCAAAGTCGCGGAAACTGTTTCACTTTTGAATTAGCCGCTGTCACAATAAACATGTCCTGACAATTACGACAGTTTCACAAAACGTATTTCGAGTTCGAATATGAAATAAACACTTCGGCAAACAGTTGATAAACAGTATATTAGACAGCATTGAAAGAAACCACACACAAATGTGGCAGTCGCTGAGAGTTTTGTCCCAAATGACATATTTGGGCGAAATTGAGTTATTACCATTTTTTGAAACATGGATATGTGTTGACAATTGCAAAACAAAATTTTTTGCAATACGCCAATTTTTAATGGTGTTACAGCACTTTGAAAACCATCACCATGACTACAAAATTATCGGTGTTTTATATATTTATTGCCACAATTATGATTAAAGATGAAAGAACATATTTATGAAATATGTAAACATGTCATTAAATGTATGCTATAAAGAAACAGTTCATCCACATACAAATGTTTTTTTGCAAAAAACACAAATAATCAATAATTTGATAGATATAATAAAAATGGCTCACTTTTTAGATTTCTCTGAAAGGATTTACAAAACAATGTCTAAAAACACACATGCAACTTTTTACAATGTTATTGCATAAGATTTGATCTTAAATTTATAGTATCTTATAACCTATGATGAAAGAAGCAGCAAAACAATGAATTCCATTGTTTAGTTTTTTGGCAACAGTTGGAATGTACAGTCAAATCAAATGTCTTATATACCATACCGTATTTCTTATTTAATAGATGTATTTTCAAAGCTGTCAGATTAAAGAAAGGGGCAAACATATCAAATCTATAATTTAGCAATTCTTTAAAATCTTCACATACAATGGAACATGTTACTATGGCAACTGAAATGCAAAAATACAGAAAACTGAAACAAAGAACATGTAACTTGAGTAGAACAAAGAACATGTAACTTGAGTAGATCTATCTGAATTTTGCAGTAGATTTGTAAAATGTTTTAATTTTGTCATAAAAGCAATGACCAAAGGCTTTAATAAATTCATTTCCTGTAGGTTTAGATGCCTAGCATTTACAAATTGGCCCCTAAGAAGTACTGACTTTCTTGCCTAAATGAAGTAAAGAAAATCTGTATTATATTAAGTTTAGTGACACAGCAAAGTTACAGTCCTTGTTCTACTTATACTGCTGACCAACTGTGTATCAATGAAGCAAATTAAACTAAAGGTGAATTAAAAATATTCAGACTAAAATACAAAACACTAATTGGCAGTAATATGGTTGCTATGGCAACAAATGTATTAATTATTTTCTGAACAAGTATATTTTCATTGAACAAATGACCATAACAGTTTTACTACTGACCACTGAGCATACAAATTAGTAACTTACAGTTAAATACAGTCAAATTACTTCACTTTGCATATATTTTGTTGTAAAACATTGCATTTTCAAATTATAAAATTATAAAAGAATTAACAGAGACATATGTGTTAAACCTTTTAAAAGTCTGTGTTGCTTACATGCTGGACACTTGACATTTCTTCTTAATTCTTTCAAAATTGCTTTATGAGCAAACACTTGATTACTGTCAACAGTAACATTTTGTGTCCATTAAAAGCCACAACAGGTCTGATTGATTAACATGCAAAAACAGTTTTCTTAAAACACTTAAAAGTCAAGCAGGTTGCTATGGAAACCAAGCTCAAAAGTGTGTTTATTATGATATAAATCAGGACATAACATCCCTGCTAACTGGGGGATTTTTAAACTTCTATGTGATGATCTGGTAACTGCCTGAGCTATATCCTCCACAATTTCAGAGTGCCTACATCTCACCTGAAAGGTAAATAAGAATTTCATTTGCAGCAAAATTATAAAGTGTTCTGTCTATAACTTTACTGGTCATCAGATGCCATTTCAAACCACACACAATTCCCTTGCATGTTGCATTAGCTTGTTTTCTTTTCAAGAAATTGGAATAATTGCTTAAGAACATCAGAAAATTTTATCTAAACTACAATCCTAATCATATGTTTGCCATGTTATATATGTACTATATACTACATACACATTATTTTTGTCCATTGTAAAAAACAATGTTTGTCTTTTAAATATATATGTATAGTCATTTAACAAAACACAACATAGGATAAATGTTACACAGGTTTAGAGTATTAAGATGGTCTGCAAACTTATTTTATTAAAGTAACATTTATAGGGTATACACATTCTAATTTTCATACTTTCCAAAGCCTAAAATGCCAGTCAGGTCTTACATTTTGTGTGTCCAGCTTCCATAAGGTTGTATCCCACAGTCAAGAGAATCCTACCAGTGTTTTCCACAGACCTTAGCAAAAATAAACAAGTGTTCTCAATTTTCAACCATCTTTTAGATATTGTAATGTAACTATATACTACTAAATGGGCTGCACATTGCAGGATATTGTCCACAAGTTTAATATTTATAAAAGTGTAAGAAAATACCTATAACAGGGGATGTGGATGGGGGATGGGTGAGTAAGGGTGATACCTTAAAGCACAAACTTTCAATGCCAGGCATGATACTTAAAAGCACAACATTTCAATAGACAACAAGGAAATGCACAGGCATGAAGGCAAATCAATAGAATACCAAACCAAACAGAACCAGTAATTTAAAATGTTTGTGCCTGTAGTTAAAATATACTACAGTTAATTAGACAGAATATGTGGGTATGGTGTAAAGTACTTGTGTTTCAGTACCATAGTTTTAATGTTTTTACACCAGGTTTTTGTTTATTTGTATTAAGAGGAACTACATTATTAATGACAAAAAAAAACTGTTGTTTACCCAGTAATAGTATTAGTTTTGTTACAGCCACTGCAGTTATAAATCCAAGTTTTACAGCACATGGGTCACTTCTAAGCCATGTGTAAGAAGGTGGGTGCAGAACTGATATAATATAGTTGGTCCCTTTTCCACCAGCTCATTCTCTTTCATCAAATAAGTGGAAAATTTGAGTCCTAAAATGTGTAAGATATTTCATTAAAATCAGTTATACAATAAAGTGAATGTGGAAGATATCACTTTTAAATATCCATGTTAAAGTAGTGTATTAACAAATTTATGGTAATGTACATACATTATTATGTTACCATTAGTATGGTTACTACTCCCTTCTCCTACCACATATTCAATTAAGATTCTGTTTTTATTATATATAATAGTTTAAAGATAAAATTGTGCAATTATTGATGTATGAATCTAGTCAGAAATGGTACAGATAACATAAGAAAATAATAGAATACCTGATGATTAGCAGCAACACCCCAAACCATTGTCATTTCCATGGTGTTCTGGAGAAAACTGGACCCACTTGCTGGGATGGTAGGTGCTTGCTGTGCATAGTCAAAGTTGTACAATAGTTGTATCTACACAACATGGAACTTGCCTTGTAAAGATTAAATTTCTTGAATTATGAAAATAACTTAGCATTTTTACACATGTCAGAAAAAACTATCATACTTATTGTAATATTCCGCAATACAATACTACAGCAGAACAGTATATATACTGTAGAAAGCAAAGTGGTCCTGAAGTTCTGATAATGACTTCCAACTGAAGGGCCAATGGTTCAATCACTTGCTTTGACACTAACTTCATTGGCAGTGTGTGTCATTAGACAAGGCACTTTACACAGGTCACTGTACTAGGCAAAGCAACATAAAGTTGTTGATTGGTATGTATATGTTCTATACTTGTTCATTTGCTTTCTTAATGTTTACTGTAGGTTTGATGTTAGAAAGCTCCTCAGAACTCAAAATGAGTGTTGTTTTGGATACATACATGTATGAAAACAAAGAAATAAAAGAATATAGCAACATGTTTGCTGTCAATAGTTTAATACTTGTAGACTATGGTGGCAATAATCACACCTCAGTTGGAATAACCTGGTCATTATCAAACGTGTCATCCGAAATGTTCTGTCTAAAATTAGGTTACATTGACACCGTTTTAACTAGGGGAAACAACCCTCTTTATAGCGTGAAATGAAGAAAATATAAAAATATTATGTAGGGTGTAGCCAGCTAAAAGTTTCCCGGTAATAGTGTTGCATCTATGCAGCACCAAACAAAATAAAATATGGATTAAAATTATTCAATTACTTGGCGCACTTGTGAAAACGTGACGTCATGTTTTCTGACGTTTTTCTCAGAAACGAGGCTGATGTCATTTGGGCCAAAAATCTCAGAGACTGCCACAAATCACAAAAGATGCACTTCATTTCATTTTGAATGTTTTAATTACCTAAATATTTTGATTTATAAATGTGTTTTATTTCCATAGCCACAAACCATCGTTCTGTGACGTTTGACGATACTAATGGTTTGCCATGGTTATTTTGTAAGCATTTCTAACATACAGGTAGAACGAATGCAGCTTGCGACGTATGAGTTTTAAAAAATGTGAACAGAAAATTGAACACTCTTTTATGGTGAAAAGTGGGTCAATTATTATCTGTAATGATGTCTCCGTAAGCATGTTAAAAATACTTTTCCTTAAAAAGTTGTTACAATATATAAGTATTCGCCTAGTTCTTTCTTATTCTGAATAGAAAATAAGATAAGAAATAAATAAAGTATTTTCTGCGTTTACATTCGATCATAGATCTTTGTTTGCTTCATTGGGACTACATTTACTTAAATTGAAGTATTAGAAGAATTGTATGTTTACTTTTTTTATGTTTCAAGCCATTAATTTAGCATTCGTCTATAATATTATATTTCACCTCTTGTGGTTTTCTCTTTCAAAGTCCTAAAATGTGCTTAAACAAGTTCTATTCAACTATTTAATGCTTGCCTTTGAATAAGTTGGAGACTCGCCATAACTTAGAAAAACACATTTCTCTATCAGGAGAGATCGAGAGAGAGAGAAAGATTGCTTGTAAGTTTAGGAAGTATGGGTATTCAGATAAAACATATATATTATACACCATACATCATACATAAAGTCAGTGATATACATTCAAAGAACAAATGGCCTGGATTTTGTTTTCATCTATTTTCAAATCTTTATTATACACAGTAATATTTAACATTATAATCAAGTAGATATATAATTGATCATATGTCTCAAAAGTGCAATAAACACCTTTTTTATAATTGGTTGCGTTTCTTGTTAAAAAAAGCTATCAAAAGAAGTAAATATGCATTTTAAAAAAAGAAAGTTAGATGAGATTTTGTGACATTTTAGATTGTTTTTATGCAACATAATTTCGTTCATTTTCAGTTTGATATGCTCATTTCTATGACAACCTACTGTTAGAACAAAAGGTTATATTATGTGATTCTCTGTATTGTTTTCCAAAAAGACCACCATCTGTCATGTTGTTCAATTTTGTTTTGTATGAGAGCTATTTCTTTCTCTATATTTATTCTTATCTGCAAATAATGCTTTAAAGTATCTAAATTAGGCAATATGTATTTTTTTATTTAAAAAATATATAATTTCATGATAAAATTAATCGCGTTTGTGTTTATGAATGCATTACTTAAACAAAGACTTATAATTTCGAAGTTAATGACAATCTTGTGATAATTCTGTCCTTAAAACATTGGAAGGCTGTTCCATAAGATTTGCGCGTATTGACAACTCCAAAATATATGTGGGTTTTTTCATGCATATTGCAAAAGTCGCACAAGGTAGAGCTTACTAAAGTGGTTACATTTAAAAAAGGTACGTATTTGTAGTAATAATTCGCACCAGGTACTTATATTGAAAATTTCTAGTTTGTGTATCTACTTTTATGTTTAAAGATTGCGTATGAATTGTTTTTTCCTTCAAAAGTGTTTATCCATTTAATTTATGATTTAATATAAGATTTTTTCGTGGAATCTATCAATTTATTTGGGTATTTTGATTGCTTTATTGTATCAAGTAACCTTTCCTGGTTCCTTTATTGGATATAACTTGAGACAAATATAAGACATAATAGATTATTCTGATAATTTACAAATAGATGGAGCCATATTATTCTTAGACTTTAGAAAAGCTTTTGATACCATTGAGCATAACTTTTTATTCGAAACATTATAATTTTTTGGTTTCAAAAATAACTTCATTAATTGGATAAAAACTCTTTACAGTAGCTGTCAAACTCACATTTTAAATAACGGATGGTTATCGAAATCATTCCAACCAGAACGTGGAGTACGACAAAGCTGTCTTATTTCCTCCTTACTATTTATAATAGTTGCAGAAATCATGGCACTTAACATTCGCAATTCGAACCAAATCTCTGGTATAGATGTAAAAACCGACAATGGAAATAAAACTTTAAAAATTTCGCAATTAGCAGATGACACCACTTTATTTCTTAAATCAAAAGCTAGTGTACTTCAAGTTTAAAAAACAATAGAGTATTTTGGCAAATTATTTGGTCTAGAGTTAAATAAACACAAAACAGAAGGAATGTTGATCGAAAGAAAAAAATATAATTCAGAAGTAGTTGGTAACATCAAATGGCCAGCTAAACCAATAAAAGCACTTAGTATACAGTTTGGTAATGATAAATCTGAATGTGAAAAGTTAAACTGGCAAACCAAGATTGAAGATTGTAAAAAGGTTCTAAACAACTGGTTAAAGAGAAAACTTTCAATTTACGGAAAAATTCAAATAATTAAAACACTCATTTTTCCTAAATTCACATATGCAATACACTCACTTGTTGTACCCAAAACAGTTAAACAATAATTAAACAAACTCATATATAGCTTTTTTTGGAATAATAAAAAGGAAAAAAATAAAAGATCAACACTAGTTGGCAATAAACTTGATGGTGGAATTGAAATGATTGACCTAGAATCCTACATAATATCTATGAAAATAAAGTGGGTCATAGCATTAACTGACAAGAGCAATGCAAACCGAAAAGTAATTCCAAATTACTTTTATCGTAAATTTGGACCCCAGTTTCTTATCTTTAGTATGAACATCGACGGCATTAAGAGCCTTCAAGTTTCGTTTTTACCAGAAAAAAACATCCTTGAACTTTGGATTCAAACAAAAAACACAACTGTAAAAACACCGAAAACATTTGCAGACATAAGGCAAGAAAAAAACAAAAATAATATCAAACAGGGAATAAGTCAAGAAGTCATATGGGGAAACAGGCACATTAAACACAATGGCAAAATCCTGATATTCAATAATTGGATAAATTCTGGTATCTTATTCATGAATGACTTATTAGATGAAAATGGAATTTTATCGGAAAAATCAAAATATAACAAACTTATCAATAAAACTAACTGGATATCAGAACTAAACTGTTTGAAAAAATGTATTCCAAATAAATGGTTAACGCTAATTAGAAATAAACATTCACGTTGAACAAAACTTAACTGGAAATAACCCGTTTAGATAAGCACATACATGACACAGTAAATAAACAGGTGTATCAATCGGTTATAAAAAATAAATTTACAAAACCTTACATACATAGGTATTGGAATCAATACTTTCATGAAGAAATTGATTGGGTACCGTTTTACAAATTTATGAACAGTTTATATAATTATAAAGTTAAGCAATTCAAATACAAATTACTGCATAGGATTTTTCCTTGCAAAGCAATTCGCTTTCAATGGAAAATGGTCGATTCTCCTAACTGCATTATATGTAATATTAAAGAAACTTATGAACATGTATTTTTAGACTGTCCGGTAGTCATAGATATGTGGGATTTATTATTACAATATTTACGTAAAACTGGGATAGACAGAAACTTAAAAAAATTACGCTCTATTGTACTAGGATATAAAGTAGTTTATCCAACCTATTTCTACCTAAACACTATACTTGCATTGTTGGGTTTTGCATTTTTAAAGCATACTTTCTTAGTGAAAGCAGACTTAAACCATTTGATATAACTATTCTATTTAAATCAGAAATGTCACTCTTGTTCAAATACCTTGAAAAAAGAAATGAAAACGATCATTTTATTTCAAAATTTAAATCTTTTTTATTGTGAGCAAATAACTGTAATTGTATGAAAAAATTGAATGCTTTTGTTTTGATCATTGTGTAGTTATTAGTCGCCGTTGGAAAACATTTGATATCCTTATGGATTTTTCAGCTGGTAGGAGAAGTAATTAAAATGTATGAACTTGTTACAATTTTGTTCCGACATCTTACATTGTTGTTTGAAATAAAAAAAATATTTTAAAAATCTCAAAGGAAGTTGAAGTTCGCGCTAAAATTGGCCTTTTTAATTAAAGGGGAATATTTGTTTAAAATGTGAAAATAATGACGCTACCCAGACCGGTGTTTACAATATCTTATACCAAGAGAAAAGATCCGCCTAGACCAGACCAAATCGACTTTTTAAAAGTTGGAGTGTCAGTGTAACAGCGTCGCAGGAAAATAACAACAACGATGAACATGAACACTCTTTCAGAAACGAAGTAGGTATGCATAAGTTAATATTTCCATAGCCAAAAAATATATCGATTTTGGCTTGTTTTGTTAGATTTAGCAGTAATTTCGGATTATCGTTTTTTCGGATACTTCACTCACGTGTCAATGCACTGGAAAAAAATAAATGGTACCTTTGGGTTTAATGTGCTTCTTATTTAATATTGACACGAAAGACCCATTTTTGTAATTCACAGGTCAAGATTTATATATTAAATAGTAAACAGATGGACTGCACCCCACCACTAGGGTCTGGTTAATTTAACAGTTTAACAGGCCTGTTTAATGGGTCACAATACACCTGAACTTTAATATTATTTATTTTTTACCAATGATAATGTATATATTTTGCATATAGGATATGTATTATATTATAGTGTAAGTGTAGTTACCCGAGAGCCGGATATTCTCATCTGCAAGTGCAGCCAGTGATAGATTCTTTTTCTTGCATACCATATTCGATTAATAGTAGCAGAAATAAAATAAAAGTAATGACTTATATTTACGGTCTATTTTCTTTTAGTAATGCATAAATTTACGCATTCATTCATAATAGTAGTTCTTTCTGACATCATCAAGTCATCTTATACCAGGGGGTGTAAGATGAGATTTTCCAGCACTGGTAAAAACTGCAGATATCCCGATCTGGTATGCATGAATAACTTATCCGACAGCTAGTACTGCAGTATCAACATCTAGCAGTAGTCACATTTGAAAATAAAGTGTACCTTATTGACCACTGTGGTTACATTTCAAACATTTCCTGTGATTTAACAGGCATAATTTTAAGAAATGGTTGCATTTGATATCACTACTTACAGTCTGTAAATAAATTAGTTACTGGCGACCTTTGATGCTTCGCATCAATGCTTTTCTTGTTGATATATGTACACACAAAATAAAATATGTTGGGTGTATGATACAAAAAGGTGAATAAAGTTTTAATAATTAAAAAAAACCTTTCCTGGTGAGTGTATGTTGGCATCTCTTACCGTAAACCTTCTTTAATGTATTTAGGGACACTTTTTATGACGTGTTGGTACCTTAAAAAGTCAGTCATCAATATAATGTAAAGATTTGATATCTTCAAATGCAAGAAAACGTTTTTGTTCTATAGTCAAAAAGATGTTCCAAGTACTTAATACCTTGTTGTTCCCAAGTTTTGAAAAGAAATTCCTTATTATTCGTTATATTGGAATTGTTCCAGATTATCTGTTTACCTGTCGGTATTTGTTTTTGATGTTTTATGTTGAACCATGCCTTCAAAATAACACTTTTCTAGCATATCACAAACTACGTAACACAGAGAACCTTACACTTTTCACCTTTAATTAATATCACAGAAACATTTATTCTTTAATTTAGTTTTGTATATCACTTTTAGGTCAACAACTTATAGTAAAATTACTGTAGGAAAGTGATTGTGTATATGCCTGATAGCCCATTGAAGTCAAAGACTAATTTCTAAAAGAGTCCAAAAAATGTAAACAAATGATCTTAAAAATTAAGTTACTTATTTCACAATTTATTATCAGTACTACAAATGGCCCAAGCATAAATAGCAATTGAAATAATACTACTGCTCACTCAATTAAAAGTTTTAGACAAAACTACTTCCAATTACTCCATAATTCTAACAAGAACGCCTTATGATACATATTTATTCACTGGATGGTTCTTTAGATGCAGAGTAAGATATATCAGATTTAGTCCTGACAGAGAGTCCCAAGTATTTTTACAATTATGGTAAAAAGTTTTTGCATTCATGTTGATTTTGATATTTTGAACGCAGAATATGTTGGCACAATTTTTTGTTCTATATCATGAAAAGAAGCAACTTTCTGAAAATTGTCATGAAGATATGATGGACACCTATTGTAAAGTTTTAAGGGTAAGATTAGTCCTTATTGTTAAACTCTATCATGTACTCTAAGTATACAAAGGGTTGCAAAGTCTTTATGCCCAAGTGATGTTTTGGGTAAATAGTCATGATAACCTGAGTATACTGCAATGCTTGGCAGGTTATTGGTTAACTGAATTTATGCTCGAGAACGAGAGACATATAATTGTCTAAAGATACGGTTTAATAAATTTCATTGTATAACTTTTAATTATCTGTTTTCACGGTCCAGTATGTCGTAGATAAAAAAAGAGAAGAAATATATAAGAAACTTTACCGAAAGTTCTTATGAATACATTTCTTTAAATTGAAGAACTTGTTAAGAGGAACACGCTGTTTGGAAAACAATGTGTTATTAAATGTGAAGATATCATAGATTTAAAACGTTTGAAAAGGGACGTGTCTTATAGTATGCTAATTTGCATATTTACTAAATCTTAAGTTTCATATAACCATTTTGATTTTTGTCTGATTTCAAAAGTAATTGTAACGGAGTGCTCAGCAAGCTCTTACATGTTATGCTCGGTTACATTTTGAATTGCGTTCCCCAGTAACAAATAGCCTTAATATGTCCTTCCATTGTATCAAATAATTAAGAAGACATCTACATTCCTTACTGGTTCAAAATTTAATCAGTAATTTTCTTGTAACATACAAAACCACAAGTGAATGTTCACTAAGTTCTAATTTGCAGTCTAGTTTTAACATTTGATATGAATGAAGCATAATCCTTGCCATCTAATTCTTGCATTTAAAACAATACTGCACGCGTCCCGGGAAATTAAACTGTCGATTGGAACTAATAATTAAAGTGGAAAATGTTCTAACACTATCTTATAAAGTTATGATATAGAGTTTAGAAAATGTGGTATGATCGATCTTTTGGTTTGTGACAGTTCATACAAGTTCAAATACATGTTGAACTTTGCAGTAAAATTAAAAGAATTTACATTGAATTACAAAACGTGAAATACAGTCCATAATGATTACCGAATACAGAAAGTTTACAGATTTAAAAGTTTTCTTTTTCAGTTGCTTTTTTTCATTTAACTATGTCATTAACAAGCCAAAAACTTCATTTGAATTGGTTCTTATGTGTACTTTTCATTGACGATTGACATAAGGCGTACTGTTATTGAAGTTTTAGTTGGGACTAACAACAAACAGTCAGGATGCATATTCGTTTTTAGATTCTAGATATGGCTGCCCATTTCTCAGTTACATTGTATTTCCAAAAGAAGCTTCTCTTTTTATAATGAACGACATGGCCCATACCGACGAAAGTTTTAGAGACATCAGTGACCTTTCACCCCCCCCCCCCCTCCCAGTTAAATGCGTCTTGATGGTGTTAGTGAATCTAAAAATAAATCATATGTCAAAATTGTGTTTAAGGTTTAAGGTATTTAGCCAATAACGAAGCACATGCAATTTAATACTCTTCAATCGCCTTTAATCCACATACAATATAATATCGATGTATGTTTTCTTTCATCATTCTTGGCAGTCTCAGCGATGTAGTGGTTGCGTCGTTTGCCCTCTAATTTTGCAAGTGGAGTTCAATTCCCATCCAAATCTATTTTTTACTTCTGTTTTACTTATCCTTTTCAGCTTTAAAGCCATTTTAAAATTTGAATATAAATTATTAAAATTGAATCATTGAAATGATAAAGTTACTGAAAATTACAATTCTCGGGGCCTTTGAATTGACCGCTACGGGCTGAATACTTTAAAACATTGATTTTAGTCTTCTTTCATCTTTTAGTTCACGGCAGATGTTTTCAGGTTATTGATATTTATCGAAAGAAAAACTTATTACGCTGCCAATATGTCATATGTTATCTGATGCCACTAATGGAAGTTAATGGATGTCTTCTTATTTTGATCTTTAAGTTTCTTGTGATATGAAACTCATGTCGTTTCTAATCTTACTTCATCTGTTTTCCGAGTCAAACTCTGATTTTACTTTCGTTGAATCAATGGCGAGTCATTTTAAAGTCATTAGTGACAGCTGGTAGAATATGTATGCTTTGTTCTGGTTCATTTTTTATCTATCTCAATACAGAAAACTTTGAATTTGAACTATCGTACTAGCATGAAGTCCGGAAGTTTTTGTGCTTCTTTTCGTATGTATTGGAAATAAAATAAAGTCCTTCGTTTATTTGAAAGAGATATCGACATCAATTACAAAATATACAAGCAGAAAGCGATACCTTATTTAAACGTTTTTATGTTTAGTGTGTATTACAATACATAACAAATGTGATATCGCCAACTCCTTCATTGAGCCAGATTAATATTCGGTTATCAAGTACTATTGACACATTTGTTATTGTCTGTACTTGAAAGATTTGTCCTCATGAAACACCTTAGCAATCAACCCACTGATAGTAATTGAAATGTATTCATTCGTTATAGCACACAACCAATAAACACCAAAGTAAAAACAATCAGGTACAAAATAATTGAAAAAGTTGTGACTGTTGTTGTCATTAGAAAAGGAATTTAATCTGAAACTTATCTTTGTATTATAGGCATACGTTTGTCGTTACAGAACGCCTAAAACATCATTTTAAATGAATATATGAAAACGAACCAAATATAAAAATTCCTGATAAAATGTTTTTATTTTTTTGGTAATATATTCGTCCGTATAACACTATTGGCTTGGACAAATTTCGTTTATGCGAAAACTAGTCGTTTACTTTATCATTAGACTCAAACATGAATTTTATACAAATTTCAAATATTAATAATCGGAAGCTAAAACAGAAGCCTAACTTATCAGTTATTTGGCATAATGTAAATGTTTTAGAAGCTATGAAACGAAAGCGTGTTTCGTATAGTACAACCATCACGTTAAGATTTTAGAAAGCAGTTTAGCAGAATAAGTAATTTGTTGACACCAATAACGTATTTGAATATTTAAATATGAAATTAAAATTCGATAATCTAAAATGACAAGATGGGGAATCATGTGACATTCATGATAGCTACAACGGACAAAATAGCTGTTCAATTTCGTCCCTTCGGACGGATGCTATCAGATTTTTAAATATATTACGTTGCATTGCTACCGACACCAATTTCAATTGATGCGGAATGTTTTGCCGATTTCGTTGAGAGCCTCACCATCGTCCTTTCTTCTATAGTTTTCTCAAACACTTAAAAATTCTTCAGCTGAAGTGCATGTCAACAAGAACATTATTTGGTAAATTCCACGCAAGAATCGAAACATGTGGAAAATCTCATTTTAGTTTAATTTGTCTATGCACTTCATTTCAAATGTTACCTTTTTAACAAAATGAGGATGTATTTTAGCAAATGATAGCACCAAAGGACAGAATGGCTTCCACGAATCAGTACCAAAGAGTAAGATAAGATAAGATTTATTTTGATATGGAGTACATACATGGCTGAAACAAACATGAATGCAATAAAACAATATCACAACATGAACATAATAACCATCGCATGCACACCGACACCAGGGATAACACAAGAAAAGAGAAAACTCTTATTTCCATTGTGGTCCCTTTGTGTTGGTGGCATGACAGAGAGAGGCAATGAATCAATGTACAGTAATCAGTATCACAGAATATCACATAATTTAAATATCACAAATTGCTTTAACATTTATATTTATCACATATTTTACTTGAATCTTATCACAAAAATAATAATTTAATTTAATGTACATGTAATTATCGCATTTCATTTCTGTGACACAGTAATTATATCACATGAAAATATCACAGTGTTGACTGACAATTAAAAATGCCTACATCTTATTTATGTAACAAGCTGTGTAAATGCATTTAAAAAAACGAAAGTGGAAGATCTAAGAAACATTGAACTATATGAACCATACCAAAATTATACATGTTATACATAACTAAATTCAATACAAAATTAAACATTACTTCAAATTATCTAAGAAATGTTTTTAACAGCAACCTTAAAAGCAGAGAGTTTAGTGATGGTTGTGACCTTATGAGGTAATCTGTTCCACAAAGTGCAACCCATAAAGCAAAATGATTTGGACCCAAAACTCTTTACCTAAGGAATAGCAAAGGCACCTTTATAACTAAGTCTTGTGCTATAATTAAAGTCCAGCAGCTTGAAGTTTCATGTGCAAAATAGCGTGATCTACAGAATCAAATGTTTTTTGCAGATCCAATAGTATCATGCCAACAATATTACCTTTATCCATTTCCATTCTGATAAAATCAGTTAAATGAATCAAACAGGTATCAGTAGAAAAGCCACTTCTAAAACCTGACTGAAATTGGTAAAGTAACACTTTTTCCTGAAAGTAAGACTCCACCTGATCATACACCACTCTTTCAAATACTTTTGACACTATACTTAAAATAGAGACTGGGCGATAATTACCAACAGAAGTTTTATCGCTTTTCTTATAAAGAGGGACAACTCTAGCCATGTTCAGATCATCGGGAACAACTCCCTGAACTAAAGACAAATTTATGACATGAGCCAGGGGACTTGCAATAATGGAAGCACCATTTTTTATAAAGCGCGATAGGATATCATCCAGACCAGTAGCTTTATGAGCACTTAGCTTATGTAAACATTTATACACTTTATTTTCTGACACTAACGAAAATTAATAACTATTCATGGAAACACCCTTTTCTGCATAAAATTTGTTTACAAATGTCTTGCCATATTGTTGTACACTAGCTGGCAGTTTTTCAACCAGTTTTGCTGCAACTGTGGTATAAAATGAATTAAAAGTTCCAGCAATAGTTTTGTTGTCAAAACAAATATTGTCATCTATTATCAAGCTAATGTTTGCTTGTGATGAGGATGACCCTTTCTTAGAAGGTAAAACCCAAGTCTTTAAGTGTATTCCACAATGATTTGGAATTATTTTTATTTTGTTCAAGTGTATCTGAAAAAAAGTTCTTTTTTGCATTACTAATAACATCCTGGGCTTTATTTCTCAAAGATTTAAAAACATTAAAATTTGCCTCACTTTTATCACTTTTGAAATAATTAAACGCCTTATCCCTATCATTAATAATCTGTAAGATATCAGAATTGATCCAAGGTTCAGTTCTTTGTTTTATCCTAACCTGTTTAATTGGTGCAATTTCATCAACAATAGACATAAATAAAAGTTTGAAATTATTCCATGCATCAGAAATATTATTGCTGAGCAACACTGAACTCCAATCTGCAGACAACAGATTAACGTGAAAATCATCTTACTATAATTTTTTAAAGAACGTATAGTAACATTATTGTGACTTTTCTGGTACAAAATATCATACAATGATCACTGAAACTAGTACTGATAACACCTGACTGAGAAATCCTATCACTGTCAGATACTATAATCAAATCAATGACACTGGAACTTCTATCACAAGCTCTTGTAAAGTCACTTATCAGTTGATTAAAATTAAACATGTCAATAAAAGAATTTAATACTGTGTACAGAGAACACGGCTTTACAGTTAAAATGTTAGTATTAAAGTGGCTGCAGAACACACCATCCAGTAGAGTATATAAGTTTAACTGCTTTGGAGGTCTATATCAAGCACCACACAAAATTGGTTTGTTTTTTTTGGTTTTGGGAAGAAGGATTTCTATCCATGTTCCTTCTAACTCCTCATGTTCAAGATCAGTACGTGTATAAAATGAAATGTCACGTCGAATATAAATACAAACTCCACCACCATGACGGTTTCTGTCTTTACGTTGTATACAATAATTTTCTATCGAAATTTCTGAGTTGTTGACTGAACCGTCCAACCATGTTTCTGAGATGCAGATAGAAGCAGCTCTAGATTTTCGAGCGATCCAACGTACTTCGTTAATTTTTGGTAACAAACTACGGGTGTTGATGTGAACAAAATGAAGTCCCCGTTTACGATATACTTTATAATCATCATCTGTAGATAAATCGTTCATTGGTCCTGGGCAGGGGTGTATATCCCCACACAACAGCATACATATTGGTATAATATTATTACGCCTCTTTACTGTAGAATAATTACAACTTGCAATCATTTCACACAAATTATCTTTTCTGATTGGTCATTTCTGTCCGATCACCCGCTTTTCATAATACGATGAACGCAGGTACGTATTCATTAGGTCCTCATTAATATTCATGACGGACTTCTTTTTCATTCATAAAAATGGGTCATGTTTTTGTTTACACGTAGTACACGTTTTCCGATACAGCTTGAATTTTAACCAAATAAGCAAGCAAATGTTTCCTAGTGCAAAATAAATATTGTCCTAATATAGGTTTTAAAAAATGTATTCGTTTTCTTTCTTTGATCCCTTTGAACATGAATATGCCGGCTATTGAACGCCGAGTCCGTCTGCAAAAGTAAGAACAAAATGGCCGACACCGGCAACAATTCGGATTTGGATACTTTTAGACAACTTTTTGGGGCATTCGAGTTATAATTGCCTCCGGAAACTAGTTCTGAGGATTTAGAAATTCCTGCTGATATACAGGATCTGCTAAATCTACCATGTGAGGACAGTATATCTACCGAGGAACAAAGCGAAAGTAAAAGTGAAACTGAAAATACGATCACAAGTTCTACCGTTTCAAATCAACAAGATGTTGTTGCTGGGGACAAAGAGCCAGATCATGAAATTAAAAATCTCAAGCCTGAAAATGCCACCACAAGCAACAGGTTTAAAACCCTGAATGACCAGGACTTAGATGCAATCAAGCAAAACAAGTATGCTGCAAAAACTCAAAAAAACACTAAATGGGGTGTTAATTTATTTCAGGGTAAGCATCTTTAAAACAAAATAACATTGGGAATGCATCTTTAAAACAACATAATATATGAATAACTGTTTTGTAATTTTGATATTTATGACTGTATATACGGTTGTTAATGCTGGCAAATATTTTTAATGCCGACGGGATTAGCCTGAGCTGTCAAAACTGTTTGCGATCATTAAAACCGTATATACAGTCGCAAATATCAAAACCACTTAATAGTTAACGCAAAATGTGTGTAAATGCAATAATTAAAATGCTGTTAGAATTTTGCGACTATATATATCTTATTTAATAGTCACAAATTTAAACGATGCAACCAATCAGAAACGGTGTTACATCGGTACCAGTTAGAACAGTATTTATAAGTTTTGTTAAAAAATTCAATAGACTAAACAGTCTTGTGCTGTAAAGCAAAATCTTAGTTCCTAAATTTAATGCATGCACCAAACAGGCAAGGTTAAACCATTTCATTAAAAGTATGGATAAATTAACATCAAATGTCTATTTTCAAATGATTTTTTGTGTTTACAGAATGGTGTATTGAACGACTTGGTGAAAAGGTTGCTTTGGACAGCATTTCAAAGAAAGAACTGAATGCTCATCTTAAGAAATTTTATGCAGAGGCAGCTCCAAAGGTTACAGACACCCGCAAGAGAAAGTTTGAGGCTGAAGTGTCTAAGGAATACCACAGAATTACTCTCAAAAATGCAAGGGCTGCCATTAATAGTTATTTAAGAGACAATAATTTGAAAATAGACATTGTTCGAGATCCTGACTTTCAAGAAGCCAATGACATGCTGGATGCAAAAATCAAAACAAACCTCAAAAATGGATTAAACTTGCCTGTACAGCACAAAGCTATCATTCCTCCACACCACATGAGCAAGATTCATAAGTATCTAACAACGTGTAACAATCCAATTACACTACGATATAGAATTTGGTACATTCTCAGTATCCAATATGTCAGCAGAGGGCTTGAATTCCATCCACAGCTTAATACTAAAAGTTTGAACATTTGTACAGATGCAAATGGTGTGGAGTTTGCAACATTATCTCATGAACTCCAGGAGAAACAAAATCAGAGTGGTGTAGAAAACACAAAAATAATGTATGCTCTCGGTCCTGACGAGCAGCAAAACTGTCCTGTGCAAGCACTGAAATTGTATCTCTCCAAGTGTGACCCAACCGCTGAGAAACTCTTCTGTCAGGTAAGAGGTCACTGCTGAAATGATAAAATACATACTTTTAAAAAATTAAAAACTTTCAAATCCATAAACATGTCTTGAAAAAACGACAATTTTGAACTTACTTATTCTCACGCAATATGTGTTTAAATACAATAATTAAAATGCCGTTTGGTTTTGCGACTATGTCACAACTTTAAATATCTGTTTCAGGTAAACAAATTAGCACTAGAAAACCCAGACAACACAGGCATGTGGTACACCACCAAACCTCTTGGCCAAAGGCAGTTTTCAAGCTTCATGTCTGACATTTGTAGAAATGTAGGGCTTCAGGAAAGGTAAATGAAACAAAATAATTTAAAACTGCTTAAATTAAATGTTAAATGTTAAATGTTTATGATGAATATTTAACATAAATACAAAAATTAAGTAAATACTAACCATTCTAGAAGCTAAATAATGAAACAAATACTTACCTCAGATTTTAGAACAGTCAAAATCTTCCAGCAGCTCTCTTAATTTTAACTGTTAACAAAACTGTAAAAATAAAACAGTACATAAATAAAACCGATGTAGCAAGTTATGAACCTGATGAAAATAGTAGTTTATAAATAAATTTTGCAATAATTGCTTAAATGATCTTTAGTATGTGTAATTTTTTACAAAATAGAGAATAATTCACGTTATAATTTCATCGAATGGGCATCAAAATTGTGTTTTCACAGTGGCACAGCCATGAGTAAAAATAACAACTTTTGGTGTTCACGAGTGAAATTAACATGATATAACACAGATACAAACAATATTTCTGTTTATTTTACGGTTAAAACCCTACTTTTATTGAATTTTTTCTATAAAATATCGAAAATCGCGGGAAAGGTAATCAGAAAACATAGCACAAATGACGTTATTTTAACAAAGTCATCGTCGCATGGTTTCCGGCATTAATTACGCTCCGTATACTTTTTTACGTAAATTCGGGTTAAAGATTGCAAGAACAGTGAAAATAAAAATGGTAATCCACTGTTTCAAAATTGTAGATTATCACTTAAAATTATTTCACTGAGAAAACTCTATAATTTACTGGAAAACATCAAATAAATATTGAATAATTGTTGGTTTTGATGTAAAATCACGTTATAATTTCACCGAGTGGGCACCAAAAGTAATATTGTCACAAGTAGTGTAGCCACGAGTGAAAATAACTACTTTTTGTATTCATGAGTGAAATTATCGTGATATTACATTGATTGCAACAATCTTTCTACTTATTTTATATCTATCTTTTGTTGAGTTTGTTTCAATAAAATGATTAAAATTGCGGAAATCATCACAAAGCACAGCAATAATTGCCAGTTATATTTCGATAACCACATAGCTTACAAAAAAAGAAAAATCTTAGATTGAAAGTTAAGAAGCGATTAAACATCCGGTTCTATGATGGATTTTTTTCTGGTAACATTAAATAAATTTCAGGTACACTGCACACTGTCTTCGAGCCACTGCCACACAAGGTTTAGATGATGCCGGATTTGAACTTCGACACATTATGTTCATGACAGGTCATAGAAATGAGGCTTCAGTGAGATCATACAACAGAAGTGTAAAAGATCAAACAAAGTATAAACTGTCAAACACCTTGACAAGCATTACCCAAGGCAAGAGTTCTGGTGATCAGGAATGCAATTTACAGCTTCTAAAACCCACTCCACAAGCACCAGTTGCTGTGCCATCTCCACTAGCACCAGTTGCTGTGCCATCTCCACAAGCACCTGTTGTGTCTACTCAAAAAGCATCTGTTGCTGTATCACCTACACAAATTGTTGCACTATTGTCCTCTACATCTACTTCTGTTTGTACAGCCGGAACTATGACAATGTCAATGTTCAACCCATCAAGTTGCAGCTTTACTAACTGCACCTTCATCATGTCTGGAGGTTTTAAGCTGGACTAGTACCAAAGTTACTACTGTGACCTAAAAGGCAATTGTTACAAAAAATATTTAATTTTAGTGTGTTGGTTTCAAAACAGTTATTATTGTTCTTGATTTAAGAATAAACAACTGAAGACTGATATTTAAGAATGAAAGGAGGTTGTTGTTGTTGTTGTTGTTGTTGTTGTTGTTAAAATTTCAACTTCCATGTTCCAGTGTTCTTATTAACATACAATCAAAATACATGTATAAAGCTGTAAAATGAATTAAATTGCTTTAAACTTTAGCGTAGTTCAACTTATAAAAACGTACCTGTGCGTAACATTTTCTAAGTCCACTTTTATTTTTCATCGTCACTTCAACACTCACTGATGATCGCCCATTGACCCACGTGTACGACAACTGTACTATGGATTCACGGTATGTCACCAAACAAAACCTCTTTGAGAAGTACAGATGTAAAGTCCATTCACGATTGAAATCAACAAAACCGTTTAAATGCCTGTCGAAATGTAGTAATCCAGCTAGAATATGTGATAATTGACTTCCGTCTTGCAGCTGATTAATGGCGGCCATTCGCATATGCTAATTAGTAGCGGAGTTATGACAACCAAATTATTGCGCGACAAATATAAAGATAGAATGCAGGTAACTGATCACTAAATTTTTTGCACTACGGGTTAATCTTAAGAAACATTATAAATTATAATAAGTTGTAATTATAAGAATTGAATGTGTCTTTTCTGCATTTCATCGAGGTATGAACTGTCAGAAGTTTTACACCTAATTTCAACATAAACACGGTGTTTATGCAAATTAGGTGTAAAACTTCTGACAGTTCATACCTCGATGAAATGCAGAAAAGACACATTCAATTCTTAAATATAGCTGTAGCTTTTTCTTTGATGCATGTAGGTTAAAATCAATAAAAGTGTTATAAGAAGTAAACTGTCCATATGATATTTGGTAAACATCGTTTCCATCCGAAATTTTCGGATACAATACACTATCCGGATACTGATACACTTCACGAATGTAGAAATTATGTCCAGTACAGCAACGTAATAAATACAGTGACAATGGCAGCAATACCTTCAACAGTTCCATTTTACAATACTAAGATTACTTTGTTGTTAAGAACTTCTTGTATGTGACAGGTTTAAAACTAAAAACCGACAATAATAAACAAAACCTCTTTAGGTCACACACCACTAAAAGAGTGATGAGATGCTGACAATTACCTTTTCATTGTGAAGTTGCTTCTCTTTGGTAGATTTTCAAACTGTAAATCAATATTGGAACTTATAAAATGGGCCTTAAGTTGATAGATTTCAGGAAACTAACTAGCAATATGCTTTTCGCTATACAAAATAGGGACAATAAAAATTCTTGACTTGTTTCAGCAGTGGGCACCATTGAGCTTAGCTTGTCACTTGTCAAATGGTTAATTAGTGAACGTTTTTCCGTTGCAAAAATATAATAAAAATAAGCTGACAGGCTAATAATTACAATTGTGATACCTGAAGTAGTTTATTTTGTATGCACGGTAAGTAAACTAACAATAGTTCAAAATGTTAAATGGTAAATAACTGAATATCGAAAAGAATAAAAGAAAACGTAAAATAAGAAATGAGAAAGATTTAAGGAAATGTCAATAATAACAGAAGGAACGCAATGCATGCTAAGCAGTAGTTTAATGAATATAAAATCACGCTATCTCAAATTCAGAAGTTGCAGAACTTGCAAACGATAAATAAGTTTATCGCTTAACTCGAAACAGTAAAAACTGAATTTCAAATGAATAGATAGGCGAATAACAAATACTGTTAAACTGCGTTCGCACGCGCTCGAAAGGATCGTCGATTTTGTTTCGATAGTTCGAGCCATCGAGGGCATTGAAACTGCATAAATTTGAATATGATACGCATTTTAACCTACATTTAATATTTCCGCGAATTGGACCTCAGAAATTTGTTTCAGCATGAAAAAAATGGTTAAATTGGCGATTTTTGGCTACTTTCTTTATTACGAGCTTTAATCGGGTGGACCTAAAAGCCGATTGCTGATACCGGTATACCGGACTTTCTCAAACGAAAGACATTTGAACATGTTATGTCAGTGGAAAGCTAATAAAACGCAAACTTTATTTGATTATTCAAATTTAAGTCAGAAGTCAAAAAGATTATATCGCGAACATATCACTTGCACTATTTTTTTATCATTTATTTTCAAATCTTCGTTGTTCACAATTATATTTAATAATATAATCAAGAATATCTATATATTTTATTTCACATATTTTAAAAGTACAATAAAGACTTCTTTTTTGTAAACTGGTTACGTTTTTTGTTAAAAAAAGCTATGAAAAATCTGTAAGTATGCATTTAAAAAAAAAGAAGATAAGATTTTGGGCATTTTAGATTGTTTTCATGCAACCTGTTGTAAGCAGAAAAGTTTCAACCTGTGGTTTTCTATATTGTTTTCAAAAAAGACCACTTCCTGTAATGTTGTTCGATTTTGTTCTGTATGATACTTATTTCTTTCTCTATATTTATTCTTATCTGCAAATAATGCTTAAACGTTTCAAACTTAGGCAATATTTTTTCTATATTTTCATGTGAAAAATATATAATTTTAGGATTTATATGATAATATTAATCGCATTTGTGTTTTTGAGTGCTTTGCTTATACCAAAACTAATAATTTCAAAGTTTAGTACAATCTTGGTATTCTTTTGTTCTAAAAACTTCAAAAGGCTGTTCCATGATATGTGTGCGTAGTGACAGCTCCACAATATATGTTCTATTTTTTCTTCATACATATTGCAAAAGTCGCACAGGGTAGAGTTTACTAGGTTACGCTTAAAAAGGTATGTATTTGTAGGAATTATTCTCATCCGATACTTATATTGAATATTTCTTTTTTTGTATCTACTGTTGTTTTTAAAGATTGAGTATAAATTGTTTTCCAATCTAGTTGTTTCCCTTCAAAAGTGTTTGTCCATTTCATTTCTGATTTCATAAAAGGTTTCTTCATTTTTTTATTTTCATGGAATATATCAATTTATTTGGGTGTTCTGATTGCTTTATTTTATCGAGTAACCTTTCCTGGTGAGTGGATGTTGGTATCTCTTACCGTAAACCTTCTTTAATGTATTTAGGAACACTTTTTATGATGTGTTGGTGCCTTAAAAAGTCCGAATTTTCAATATCATATCAACATTTAATATTTTCAAATGCATAGTTTTTGTTCTATAGTCAAAAAGGTGTTCCTAGTTCTTGATGCCTTTTTGCTCCCAAGTTTTGATATAAAGTGTCTAATTATTCATTTTTATATTTGAATTGTTCCATATTATCTGTTTACCTGTCGGTATTTGTTTTGGAGGTTTTATTTTGATTCATGCCTTTAAAAATATCTTTAAAAAAGGCATTGTTTTACCGATGGTGTCTATACAATTTTCATCTTAAATACAGTCGAAGATGAGTTATCCATCCATTTTATTTAGTAGATTTTCATAAAATATTTTCCATTCCCCTGTATTATTTTTATACCATAATTTCTTCATCCAGCAGCCTTTTATTGAAATTAGTAATTTAGAAATGTCAATCATTTCAAGTCCTCCAAGTTTGTATTCTAAAGTAAGAAGATTTCGTTTGATTTTTTCAGGACTGTTGTCCCACATGAACTCAAAAATAGTTTTGGTGATCTTAAGTGTAGGTTCGGAAGGGTTAGGTAAAACTGTTAATGGATAAATAAGTTTTATTAAAGCAAAGCTTTTGATTACATTAATTTTGCCTAGAAGTGTTAATTGTCTGTGCTCCCATTGTTTTAGACATTTTTAACGCTGATTTTGAGGTCCATTTAATTTTTTTATCTTGGCAGCTAAAATGTGTGCCTCTTAGGGATCCTATTCGTAGTATAGTAGATTTATTGATATTCAATCTCCCGATACGTATTCGAAATTTGTTAAAACTTTAATTAATTTATCGAAAGATTCTCTTGAATCATTTTTATATATATATCGTCATCAGCAAACAGATTTTGTTTTATTTCTCTATTCCCTATCACGATACCTTTAATATTGTTGTCACTTTTTATAAAAGGATGAATAGAAAAGAGGAAAGAGGACATCCCTCACGAACACCTTGTTCAATATGGAAAGGTTCTGATAGAAAGCCATTGCTTATTATTAAACTTATAACGTCATTATTAAAGAGTTTGATCCATTTGATAAAGGAAAAACATAAAAATTAAAATGCTTTAAACACTTTATCATGAAGTCATGCATAACACAGTCAAAGGCTTTTTCAGAGTCGGCGAAGAGTAATAATCCTGGCTCATCTATTTCATTTAGGTAGCTGATTGCTTCAAAAATGAGCCTAACGTTTTCTCCTATATATCCCCCTTTCAGGAAACAAGTTTGTGAATGATTTTTAATCGAGCCAATGAGTTTTTAAAGTCTTTTTGCTATTTTTTTTATCTCTATTTTGTAATCAAATCTAAATAAGCTAATTGGCCGCCAATTTGTGAGGAAGGTAGTATCTTTATTTGGTTCTGGCAGCAGAGTTATAATTCCTTGTTTTTTTAATCTGTAAGAATGCCTGTAAAAATAACATCACATGAAAGTTTGTTATCTTCATTCACTTTATTACTTTCTACAGTAAAGAAGTCATTCTCTGATAAATTCGAATATCTTTTTTTTCGCGTATATATCCGTATAGTACGATACAGTCTCTTTAAGAATTTATGTAAAACAAAGGTAAAAGTGTCTGCATACATTTATATTAAGCCATTCCATTATTGTATATTTGCACGAAAGCTTTTAGAGTGGTCATAATTTATTTAGAGGATGACTTGAACAAATGCATCGAAATCAAGGACGATTATTTTGAAATTTACGTAATTAACCTGTGGATAAGTATTGGATAAGTATTGTTTAAGCCAGGAGTTTTATAAGGTACTTATTCAATATTATTCAAAATTCAAAATAAGAATGTCGAATAATAACATACTTGTTGCTATTTACTTCTTCGATATTCTGGCTTTTCTTTGTCTAACTTTTTTGCTTTTCGGCATTTATTTATAAGATTTTCTACAAAAATGTTATACACACGCTATTTTCTAAATTTTATATTATAGCTACTATTCTTCTTTGACATTGCCAAGTACTTATAACATACAGGAATATTTATTAATTCGACATTTGTTATACACTATTTTGCTATGAAGTTAAAGCTCCTATAAATGAATTGTCCCATGCAAAGCGAATTACTTGTGATTTGTAGAATATGTAAAGTTTAACACGGAGATTATCGTTATTTTGACAAAATGTGAATACAATTACTTCTTCTGTCACAAATCTTGGTTAATATTTCCCATATTTGTATGCATGTTTGCGTTGATCGTGTATAAAATTGTATATACTTACGTTTCACATTGACGGCAACATGTTTATCTTCTTATTAATAAATAGTTTTAGTGCATAAGCAACTAGTAGTATTTTAGTTCTTTTTTCGGAACAATTCTCAAGTTTCCTGCAACGCATGGAATTCCTGTTTACAAATTTATTTCATGTCAGGGAGTCTGACACAGCTGTCATTGATGTTTACGCCTTAAGAAAGTTATTACAGACATATCTATATCCAAGGAAATATGTTATATGTAACACATTGTTTGTTATAAATGGACTTCGAGAACAAACATCAATCTAAGATTAGAGATATTTTTTCTCTACCAATCAAGTTTTTCTCTTTCTCTGACAGCAAATTGGCCTGTAACAAATAAATACGCATGTTTCTTAAAGCTTAGCTACACTTGTCATGCTTTCATTTGGAATGGACTTGCTTAAACATTATTACCATGCGGTCAAACATGGTAAACGAATTGGTATGTACACTTTATGAATCAAACTCCACTTAAAATAAAATAAGATAAATACGTAGTAAATATTTGTACCGCAGGTTATAATTTACAAAAGACTTGTATTAAACTATTCCATTCGAGTTTTACTCAAGGAGAATAGCGCTCAATTTAATCATGTAATTTTCTGCTCAGTACTCTGTGCTGGAGTCTATATTTCTTATGTATAGAATCTATTTCATCAGAAGTAAACTTCTCGTAAAGCTAAATAAAACGAAAACCTAATTACATTTTGGTTCCCTGAATTACGGTTACTTTTTCTTCTGCCTACAAAATGACTGACTTAAAGACGATCGCTACAGTTTCATCATTCTTTTCAAGCAATGACAATTTTATGAAATTTCGTTTTTTGTTAAGGTAATACCTGTTTAGTCAGAATATAAAATAAAAAGGTAGGTCACCAGCCTTTATCTCTAAATTTGGCAAATCACCATTGATTTTTATTTAAAATGTTAATCAATTGATCCTATTTATTTTATGTAACTACATGAATTGAGATTTCAAAATGTATTCAAACTGAAAAAACCCATAAAGAGAAACTATTATCTGTAAAAAAAATACATTATATGTAAAATTTGTAGTCATTTTTCAAATTGTTTTTCTTAATGTTCAAGCATTGAGAATTTTTTAATTTTTTACAGTAGAATTGTTCAAACATCACTTTATTGAGAACTAATTTAAAAATGATAGGTAACCAACCTTTGTATTGAGAAAAATGAGCTGTTGTCTCGGGCGGGAGGGTGGTGTTGGAGGGGAGGCCATGTGTTTATTGCCACTGACGTAATACAGATAGCTAAATGAAACTTTAACTGGACAAATTGTGTAAAGTGAAACACTTACAAGTAATATGTAACAAAAAAGTATCCTTCTTAAAGCATTGAACACAGTTTAAAAGTACACCTTTGCTAAACACTGACTTTTGGGTGCTTTTAAAGGGAGGTAATAAGTTTTCTTGATATACTGATTTTTATGCTATAGTTATATGTGTAAAAATGTTAAAGTGATATTATTGCTCAAAATAATCCTTTTGTATGTTTTTTTTTATTCAAAAGTAATTGTGTGTGACATTTAATTAAACAACATCAAAATATAAAGATATTTGATATATAGCCAAGAATTAAACTGTAACATTCTCATCAAGTCAAATAGCGACTATTTTTATTTTAATGTTAACATTGACCATATATTGTTTGACGAACTGTTTGCAGAGTTCCACTTCATGTAGACACTTTTATATTCTTATGTGACACAACTGAAATTCCTATAGCGCCTTTAACCTACAAGCTCATTTTATCGCAATTAATGTTTTATCAAATTCGAAACCGTAGCTGGGACGTATTGCCTAGTGACTGAATCGACTGATGCTGAATGGCATGACTCCAATGTTGCAATACATGTACTTAATCTTCCCGTATGGCTAAATTCAGATGGATGTGTCACTAGACTAGAATTTTGTCCCAGATGTTTAATTTCATTTTCAAAAGTACATATTCAACCTTGTTAAACGTTTTATTTCACGTCGAAAGAAGATTTAGGTTATCAATTTATTTTAACAATTATTTATTCATGGGTTTAAAAAGAAAATAACGCTTTAAACAAACATTGAGCCTCACTTACATTTATTAACAAAATTATTGCAAGATATAATAGTTTACAACAAAAGGGTCTACATGCTAAAACTTAACTTTTTATTTAAATGTTGATGTCAGAGCTAGACTGTATCCGATAAACAACAGTACCTGTTTCAAAATTTATTTCAGCGATTCTAGAAGAAAAAAAATCAAACATTAAAATGAAGTGTAGTCCTACTGGAAAACATGACTTTTAATCCCATGTTACTCTTTTGAAGCAAGATTCTTTAGGTTAAGTGGGAGATTAACTGACGGCATTTAAAATTCATAAAAGTAAGACTTATACTAACTAGGCATGTACGAGATATGTATTAGCCGATATTTACGAAGTGAACGAGACGTGTGTCTTGGTTTTAGACAAACTTAACATACGATAGTTCCTTTTCAGGAGGCACTTTGTAGTTATGCTGCTATTAGATCCCTGATTGCACGCCTTTATATGGATATTGTCAGGAAATTATTTTGCAGGCTAATGTTTGCCCTAGTTTTTGAAGTCCAACAATTTTTGTGAAATGTCAAAACAAAAGGTTATGGTTTTATTGGAAATTAATAACCGTCAAGTGACAAATTCAGTTTGCAGAAGATCTAGACCAATTTACAATAACATGATGAGTAATATACGTTTGACAGATGTTATCGCAAAGTCAAAATATTTGATGAAACATTTGTAAGCCAAATACCTTTTTAAAATAGCATACTTTATATTACTTTCAAAATAGTTCAACATGACTATTTTACTACTGGTCATAATTTATTATTGAATTAAACAAATGATGTCTTCCGAATTAGTTTATTACTGATGGTCATCGTAACGGACGTGGTTCTATCAACAACCTTAAGATTATGAAGTAATTTTATCTCCATTTTATGACTTTCAGCCTACCAAGCAAATGCATGTTTGATGAGAGTTTTGTTTTATTTTGTTTCTTTTGAAGTGTGGTACTGTGTTTTATCGGCATTTCATATTTTAAAAATATAGTTGTGTGGCAAACATTTTTTTCACAGTAACAGTTTGGATTTAGCACTTAAGAAATATCATTACACGCAAAATAGCCAGTGACAGCTAGGAGAAAGAAATTAAAAATGATATTTTTGGGGGGTTGAATAAACGGAGTGTTTGTGATACAATTTCTTACATCTTATACATCTGGAAATGTGTCTCATTGTATGAAATATAAACATATTCTAACCCATGTGTAGAATTTATGCGGAAACATTATCCTACGTGATTACATCGACTTACTCTTACATAACGACTATGTCAAATCACTTATCAGACGTCATCTACCGTCGAAGGAAACAACAAATGCATACGAGAACACAATATATTCAAAACACATATTTATTGTATACAATGCAATATACAATTATTTTTTACTTTTATTAATATTCATTTTTGCATTGTATAACAGCGAAGAGGGTTTACAATATACTGTTTGATAGTAAACATTTGCTGTGTATTCATTTCTGATAACCATTGCATCTCGTTATCAGATCCTTTCTGTTATACTGTGATATGTTATGTGCCGCCATACGTCACGTTCCGTCACGTTCTTCATTTAGAGGACGCGACGTTACCTGTTTGTTATGATATGCAAAGTAGTTAACATCACCCGAATAAGACGTGCAATTACGTTGAAACATGTTGCGCGAAAAGCGATGTGATTTATTGTATACCTTAGTACCGTTATAAAAGAGACTCCTATATCAGATTATAAAAGCATGATTAATTTTTTTTCATTATAAATAACACTTATTTCATCAGCATGTTTACAAAATAAAGCATAATACCACAGGAATGCTACCTCCTTCTTCCAACAAACAAATCGATCAAATTTGCTGATTTACAAGTGGAATAATTTAATGTTGTTCAGCCAAATTAATATTGTTTCCCTGTGTTGCACAAACTAGGACATTTATAGCCTGTTTTTCTTGTCTGCTGTAGGAATCGAATTGACACCAGACAAGACAGATAGAAACAAAACTGTTCTTGAAAGCTTATCGTTTAATATTCTTGTAATCATACCACCGAGACACCTGCTTTTCTAATAAGATGTTTTAAAATTTCTTTATGTCGTGTCTCTGTCTAGATTTCAACGAAGGCAAACTAACTCTTAAAGCGACGGGTACGTATTCGGTTCGTTCAGCAAAGGAAGTTTTAATAATGATAAAATGCGGTATATAAATTCGGCGTATATGTACTGTTATTTCTAGATTTTAATTCATAAAATTATTTTACCAATTACATTTACAAAAATAGTTTCGAATCTAAAGTAATACTGTTGAAGAAAATATATTTTGAATAATGAATACACGACAAGTGCATCATTTACATTAAGAAGCTTGTCTTTTGAATGTGAATTGTCAACAAATTAATAAATACTCCATGATTGGTGCAAACATACTCTCTGCAGACATGGACATTCTTTTTTGTTACGAGCAATCTGTAATGTACATCGTACTGAAGGGATGATGCAAAACTAGTCCAAGTGACATGTATTTCACAACATCATTTAAATGTTATACATTCTTTGTCAATTGGTTAGGCTTAGAATTTATCATTATATAACAATCAATTAACGTAGAATACAAACTAAATTCATATTTTCCAAACAATATAAAATTAGCAAGTTACTGTTACCATTTGCCTCCATACGTTATTATCTTGATTTGTTGTAAAGATAATTAGTAATTACTTAATTCGTCGTTCAAATGTTAAGTTCGCAAGGCTACGTCACAAGTGAATAAAAACAAATTACTCTTAATTTTCGAACAATCGTTACTACCTATAATTAATCATTTGTTTAATTCTGACGACAATACTACAGTACTGAGTGAAAATTTGCTTCCTCGAAGTTTCGATGGAAGTCTCATGATGCATACAGCGTCCGTATTTTCGATTCCTGCACGGGGGCAAACAAAAATAAGAATGCGCAAAACAAGAAAATTATTGAAAAGCCAACCAAGATGAATGTAGCTGAATAATCGGACTCGAGAAACGAGTGACCAATTACACTGTTCGATAGTTTGTGAGTTATCGGAAACTGTGAATTATAGAAGAGGCGTGGCAAGATGAAAATGAGACCTGGTCAGGTGAGAATTTAAATATTGCGTACTGAACAACAATAATTATAATGGTGTCCATGCGACTGTTGTTTGAAAATAGCCTCTACACATACCAGAAGGGATTGTTTAGAGTATTTGGAATGCCAACAATGATCGACTTCTGATTAATTACATGAATGTATCATTATTCGCTTCAGAAATGATAAAAAGTCATCCACTCTAAAAGAATCGTCAATGTCAATTTATACTAATCTTCTAACTAACGATCGCGAAACAAGTTGTTATATTATATTAATCGCTCTTGAGACTCATTCCAAATAGAATTGACACCAAAGAAATACAGAAGCAAATGGAATTTTCTGCGTCTTGCCGCAATACATTACCACTAATTATCACTTTAAAACCACTGCACCAAGATTCAATCCATATTGATGAGAGTGTGTACCTGTATAAAATGAAAAAGGAACCTGGATAATCCATACGAATCAGTAAGTGTTGTTTTTACATTTCTTTGTTTACTTTCAAATTTTATCAGAAATGGCTCAACGAATTGTTAAATATTCCAATGTTATATCAAGCCTTATATCAAAGCACGTTCACTCATCTTAAGCGAATCATGTTTGTCAGACAAAGGCATTATATTTTTTATGTTTACTACACTACAGTTAAGCCAGCGATTTACGTACGCAAAGTTTGCAACGTTTGACCAATCTCGCAGCATACGCTGTTCTCGATTCCTGCACGATCACTACAATGTAAAAAGAAATTAGTACAGTACAATTGATAAATGAACATATATTCTCACAGCTACAATTTATATTTAAAGTCAGCTTAATCTCCCATTTCAACTCTGCAATAAAAACATATTATATCCTCATATAGTTAGTTACTTTAAAATGACACGCGACCACAGAACTGGAGATTTGTGTTATTTCCCTTGGATTGAAAAATATTTATGTTGTAATCAAATTTAAGATGTTTTGGTCACGTATGTTTCGTTCTTGTCTGTGTTTAAATGTAACTAATGAACCGGTATATTTTACATTTGAATAGTTATGTTTTTCTAGCGATGTTTCTTTGAATAAAATTATGTTGAATGTTTGTATTTTGGTTTCTTTGGTAAATGTCAATGAAGTTATATTTGTTTGATCACAAAGAAAGGGTAACTTAAACGAAATGGGAAGACAATTTAAATCTACAACATGACTTTAAAGGCGTTCGCTACTATATGTGCTTACTGTAAGTATATAGTGATAAAGTGTTGCTAAAAGAAAAAAAATCAAACTTGGTATGTTAACTGATAATCGAATTTGAAAAAGAAAACATTTGAAACACAAACCATAGGCTATCGGTCCTTATCTCGAATTATCGGCCATGGAATGGCAGAAAATATTTAAAACATGGTAGACTCAAGGGCAGATAATTCAAAATCTAGACCTTTGACCTCTTTCTTTCATTTAAGATTTCTGTTTCAAAATTGATTCGAAGTTAACGAGTTGGAAGAAATTGTCCTATTAGGTCTAAGCCCCCTTTTACATACGGGAAATGTGTATTGTGAAAACTAAGACTATTTTCCAATTGTATTTTATATTTCTCTTTATGATACACAATTTGTTTTATATGGATGTAGGATAGAGTTAAATCATGTTTGGTCGTTTTATTTTGTGACCTTTATGATATAATGAACATTGTTCTGCATTTACTAATAATTTCTAGTAAGAGTGGACTTGATACAAATTTTGTATGTAAATATTGATTAGTTTTAAAAACAAAAATAATATCAAACAGGGAATGCCACGTACCAAAAACGCAGCCTCCCCAAAACGAGCCCCACAGCACCCAGAAGTGCACACCACCAACACACACACACACACACACACACACACGCACACACACACACGACACACACACACAACCACGCACACACACATATACACCACCAACACACACCAGCATACAAAGCAAACACACGAGGACAAAACGAACAATTAAAGGAACACAGTGGGGCACCGCCTTGGAACGGTCAGTGGCAAAAACACCACTGGGGAGCTTAAACCGGTTTATGGTGCGCACCCAACCTCACTCTTACCCCCACCATGTTCCAAAGTCACAGGACAGTGTAAATAAAAGTAATCCCTGCTAGGTGAATCTCTAACACACGCAATGGAAACAAAAGGCATGGTATGTAAAACACAAAAATGCTCGTGTATAAATATATAAAAAGCAAACCTTGAGAACCAAAAAACGTATGTACTCAATGCCTTTGCAGAAGGCAGAGCACCAAGAGAAACAGCCTTAAGGGCCCTTAAGAGTATGTTGTGTTTTCAACGTTGTGAAAGCTATTATTGTTTCATTTACAATATCATATATATCAGAAAGTGTTATATTACCTTTATTAATATATTAAATATTGCGTAGAATTCCATGTATAGTTTAGATCGAGTACAATGTGTTTTCTTTTCTGTAGTTTATCTTGCACCATGATTTAATACACTTTTAAGAAATTTACTGTTAATGTGAATTTCTTTATATATATTTTTATTTTAGTTCCGATTTGAATATTGTCATACCAAATAAATCTAATTGTTCTATGTATGTGTTTTCCATTATTCTCGATTTTTTTATTAGCTATCACTTAATGTGCCCATGCTACGGTGCCCGTGACGTGACATGTGATACATTTTTCTTGTTATTTCGTAAAAACGAAATTTTATTTCGTAAAAACGTAATGTATTTCGTAAAAACGAAATAACATTTCGTAAAAACGAAATAACGTTTCGTAAAAATGTTATTTCGTAAAAACAAAATCTTACATTTCGTTTTTACGAACGAAGATTTCGTTTCTACGAAATAAGATTTCGTTTTAACGAAATAAGATTTGTTTTACGAAATAAGATTTCGGTTTTACGAAATAAGATTTCGTTTATACGAAATGTATTTCGTAATTACGAAACCAAAAAAATGTATCAAATGTCACTTAACGATACCGTACAATGCTGCTTTAATGAATTAAAGTTATTTTAATGTCAAGCATTCTTAACCCTCCGTTGATACCATCAATATCAACGGCAGTCTTCTAACTGAAGTAGAAGAGGCTATTTACTTAGGTATAAGCATTCACAATGAACTTACATAGAAGCCCCTAGCAAAAGCTGAAACTAGGGCCTGGCGAACTCCATTTAAGGCAATGAAGGTGTATCTGCTATTTCATAACTCAGGTGAAACCGGGATTCGAAGGTTTTTATACAAGACAGCAAATACCAGTTATTGCAAGACCACGCCCCGACAATAGAATTTTAAGAACAGTGGAAGCTTTTCTCATGCATCCAAGATATTGAGAAATGCAAACTACTCCTCTATGCCAGTTGGAGCTGCCAGAGTCATGAAAATATGACCAGTCAAGCATCAGTATCTGCACTACAGTACCTGGTTTCTAATAGGGTGTAGAAGAAGAAAATATTTAAATATCCATGACAAAGGCCTTTATCTCGGAGACATGGACACATGTGTACACAAACGGCTAAGCTACAGCTGCTATACAAATGTCTGCACATATTTATATGTCAGTAGCATTCCATTCTGTTATGTACTTCTGTTTTCTGCTTTGTCTGTTTGCTTGAACAATAGCTTCAGATTTAACTTAATTTATCATAAACTAATACACGTATTTCTAAACCATATCACTAATTCTATGTCCAGAGCATTTCTGATGAATTGCAGCAAGTTTTAACCTTAACTGAGTGCAAACATATTAAGAGGATACTTAAAGAACAGTGAATGTGATATTATACCTGCGGTCACATTAAATGGGTCTAACTAGTACAGTATAGTATAGTATGAAATTGGACTGAAATAAGAGGTTTACTACTAAAGTGAGGAGGCCATTCCTTCGGATTTTGCGACCAATGCACAAAATATAGAAACAAACTCAGTTCTAAAAAGTCTTTGTCTTATTATTAGGGTGGTCTCGAGATAGGCGTGGTCTCATTTAGGGGTTTTTCAATACGTACATTTTTGAATGATTAAATATATTTAGATACTGATATTATTTGAATTGTTGGCAATTTCCGTGTTTTCAATCTATTCAAACTGCAGATCTTGTTTCAAAGTTTAATTCTATCATTCTCATCGGAGTTGCATGAAATATAATCCAAGAGATTTGCTTCTATGCTTCTCTATTTAATGTTGTTGTTTTTTGGTGAGTATGTTTTAGTCATGTTCGTTTTGTAGTGATCCTAGTTTTAAAGTAAGTATACTCAGCAAAACTAGAAACGTCCCTGTTTTATAGCCGGTGAAGCTTTGTCTGTGTAGTTGCTACATGTTCAATGTACATGTATTAAACCCTGGCGATGTTCAGAATACGATCGTGTACAGTTTACCCGATACGCACGGTTTACATATCGGCCAGTAACCGGAACGGTCATTTGCACGTTTTGCACGTGCACGCTATACATGTCATCCATATGTTGATTCAGTTCATGTCGTACCATTCATGCGATAGGGGCTATTCTGAAAATTAAATTTTTTCTTTAATTTTTCACTGTTTTCGATATGCCACGGCTTTCCGAAAACGAGCGAAATCAGGCAATTGGGATGCTTGCGGGTAGGATGTCCGCCAGGGTAGTCGCGCGTCGGTTCGGGTGCTGTCGGAAGACGATTGATCGTCTTGCAGCCCGGTACCAGCAGACTGGGGCTGTTCACGACCGGCAGCGACCTGGTAGGCATCGTGTAACGACGGCTAGAGCCGATCGTTTCATTACGTTGACGCACTTACGTCAACGTCAATTGGCAGCCACCGTCACTGCTAGGCAATACGGTGTCTCAGGGAAGACCATTCGCAACCGCTTGCTTCGTAACGCCCAACCAATCAGGGCACGCCGCCCGTACACTGGTCAGATAATGACCCAACGTCACCGTGCTGCCAGGCTGTTATGGGCGCGACGTCATCTGAACTGGAGAAGGGCTGACTGGAACCGAGTTTTATTCACCGATGAAACTCGGTTCACAGTTAGTCATTCTGACGGAAGATTACGGGTATACAGGCGTAAAAATGAAAGATTCACCGATTGTTGCATTGTTGAGAAGAACAGGTTTGGGGGAGGGAGCGTAATGGTCTGGGGTGGGATCATGGGAAACCGGAAGACAGATTTGGTTGTTGTACAGGGCAACATTAATGCACAGCGTTATGTTGCAGACGTGCTAAATGCATATGCCTTACCATTTATTCGTCAGCATGGTCCTGGTGTAACATTGATGCAGGACAATGCCCGCCCTCATGTAGCCAGGGTCACCACTCAATTCTTGCAGCAAAACAATGTCAACGTCATGCCATGGCCCCGGTTTCCCCGGATCTCAACCCCATTGAGCACATATGGGATCAGCTGGGCCGCAAAGCACGAGCTAACCATCAGATTAACAATGTTCGCGATCTTACACGGGCGTTACAACATGAATGGAGGAATCTGCCCAACGCACTGGTATTGCGTTACGTTACGTCGATGCCGCGTAGGATCATTGCATGCATTGATGCAAATGGTGGCCACACTCGGTACTAACGAGATTTACTGGATGTGCCACATTTCTTATTGAAATTCCATCTCTAAACATTCAATAACACCTTTCTGAGTTTTTGTGATTTTTGATTTTGACCCCTACCTCTCTTGACCGGTTATCTCTCGAAAAGTTAACAAGATAGCCAGATGCAATTAATTGGTTTTGATACAGAAATGAATGAACTTGTTTTTCTATTTTGATTCATAAAAGTAACCCTTTTGGTTTTCGATAAATCTTTCCTGAAATATGGAGGGACGTTTCTATTTTTGCTGAGTATATATTTTGAATAATCGAACTTTAAACACGAAATTTTCCGAATTACCTTTAATAATTGTATTGGGTTTTCGAAGCTGATTTCAGAACCATCTTATAATACTGTAGTACAATTCTGTTCCACGTATTGGTATTCTTCTTCTGTATTCACTATTTCTCAATATCTATTATAGAGATATATAGAGGATAATAGTTGGTTTCGTTGTAATTCACTTGAAAACATAAAATAAAAGGACTTAAAGGGCCTACTTGTCTTACAAATCTTTCTATCTTAATGACATCTGAGTTGAAACCATTATTCGTAACGGCACAACTAGGTAAATAAAAACATAGTTCTGCCCATTGCCTAAGATCTTTTACTTAAATTGAAAGGTTGAAGCAATTTATTTATGACTTCATGATTTAAGCTGTCAAAAGCTTTTTTCAAAATCTGTAAAGAGACACTTAACATATATGTCATAATTGTATGAATTTTAAATAATGTCTCCGAGGAGAAACTTTATATGATGCGCAACATCACAAAAGGGCCCTTACATGTAAAATTATGTGTAACTTTTGAACTATCAGAGATACACGTTTGATGTTGGTACCATTTTAAAGCGCATATACTGTAGTACCATCAACATTTTGACGACAAAAAAAGTTATAAATATTTATTGACTGAAATGGCTCGTGCTAGAATTCGAACATTTTTTGTAAAAATTATTGAAAGCTTGGAAAAGACTCTGATATTTACAAAAATGTATGGCTCATGAAAATCAGTCGATTTGTGGCGGTGTAACGGTTATTGAAACTTTTGCTAAGTAACATAATTATGCATAAATTATGCAAATGAGCTAAATTTCAAATGCATGTATTTTAGCCTAAAATTAAGATATTTTGAAAAGAAAGACATCGTTGGAAAGCTGAATGTCTCTTGTTTTAAAATACAGTAGGTTCATTAGAATTAGAAGTAATCTTTACAGATTCGATTTTTTGCACGTGCCTTTTCACCTAATTAATATTCATTAGGAATCTTGACATAATTATTCAATGGTATTCATAAACGTGCTCTTTAATTTGATACATTGATTTAAACTGTAGCATATTTACATCAAAAGATATGACATATTTGACCCATAAGGACCCTTTTGCTACGTTGCGCATCATATCTGTTTTTGACGAAACCAGTGAATAATATTATTTAAAACTTTCTTGATACTATTGACCTTGTTGCTATTTTGTGATCTTCATAAAGTAAACCTGTTGGTCTCCAATTTTCAAAATTGTTAAATCTTTATTTGGTTTTGGATGAAAGGTAAGTAAGCTTTGATGTTGTAGCCTTGATAGATACCTGCTTTAGAAGATCATTTAGTTTCGTCAGATAAAAATTGATTAAGCTCTTCATTTATTCCATCGGTTTCTTGACTTTTGCCATTTTCATATATTTTACCTGAAATGTAAGTTTTGATATAGTTATCCCACACTCACATTATTGTTTGACTTTATAATTTAGTTTCGGAATATTGTCTGTTTTAGATGTTTAACAGTACTTGTTTCTGTTTTTGTTTTGAAAGAAATACTTTGTAATATTACATGTTTCTTGTAGAACGTTTTCTTGATTTGCAATTTGTTTTTATTTTGTGTTCATAGCTTCACTCTCCGCTGTGTGTTCTGCCTAAAGTTTAAACAGATTATAGTTTTGTATTCATTATCTAAATGCTTATGTTCGGTCCGTATTAGTTTATGATGTCATATTCATTATTGTTCATTTCTACTTTCAAAGCAATATTCGACCATTTTCTATTGCTTGTGTTACTATGACATTGATTTATTAACCAGAACTTTTTCACCCACTCTGTTTGATGAATTTCCGTTAAAGCAAATGCAACATGCTGTGTCCTTTTTCAAACTGCTTCTGAATAAAGAGGTACAGTGTGCTTCTTGTATAAGGCGTATTTCGTTGTTTTGATTTTAGGTAAACTTGATTGAGTCTTAGCCTTTTATCTTATCTTTTAAGACTCATCTATATAAGAACAGTGACAAGCGACATCTGTGATAACCCGCGATAGTGAATTAATAAGGTAGAAATGAAAGCATCGTTGACTGGATATTCTGCACTCAGGGTAAATCTAATATTTTATGGTTAGAATAAGAAAATAAAAGTTACTAGTCTATTCCGGTAACATGTAAAAAGGTTTCTTGAATTTATTTCTTATATCATCAAGCTTTAGCTATAGTGGTTTGTTTGTGTTCACTATTGATATTTATTTGTAATATTGAAGAGAAAATGACCCAGATATTTTTTTTTATATTTTCAAGATATTGCAAGTACAGACACCAGATCTCACAGGAAGTTTAAAACCATATTAACATATCCTTATATGAAAGGACTAAACAAAATCGTTCGAGCTTTGTTTACTGCTTAAAATTATAGCAGAAAATAAAATTATCGCCCTGTAAACAATCATTTGCTGTGCTTAAAAATATCGAAACTGAATGTCAGCTAGTTAGGCTTATGCTATTCATAAAACGATATGATGTTCCCTAAATGAAATTTCATAGATCAGAACGTTTCCATATGTTTTAATTTATGGAATGAGATGAACATAACATTTCTGAAGAGAAATTTAAAGAATAAACTCTTTTATTTTTTATAAACTATTGTTTCTTGATTAGTCAGTCAAAAATGACCATTTTTCATTATGCTTTGTTAGTTTGACATTGACTAAGGCTATTTCCTTTCCAATAGTTCTTCTGAAAATCAGGTATGGTTTAAAACTTTCAAAACTAGGCAACTTGTCTCTGTGTTTTGCTTGAAAAATGTAAGTTTTCATTGTAACTATCATAAAATTTATAGCATGCATATTTCTTCTTTTTTAGATTAAACCAAATTATGCGTTTTCTTGTTTGAGAGTACAATTTTGAAACTTTGTATTTAAAAAGTTTTTTAATTGATTCCATAAATGTTGAGTATGTCTACATGTCTAAAAAAGATGTTCAATTGTTTCTTCATACATTCTACAAAAATCACACAGCTTTGAATGTATTAATTTACATTTGAATAAATAAGTATTTGTTGGGACTAAGTGCATCAAAAATTTGTACTGGAAATTTCTTATTTTTGTATCAATGGTTGTTCGGTAAATTTTACAATAAATTATTTTCCAATCTAGATCCTACTTTTGAAGACTTTTTCACAGCCGATTCAGTTTTTAATTTGAACATTAAATGTTTTGTATTTGTATTGAATACAACATGTTATTCGGTTGTTTTGATTGTTGTACAGTAGACTCCCTAAATTCCGAACCCCTAAAAAACCGGATACCTCAATACTCCGGCCGTTTTTTCTCCGCCCTCTTTTTCTCCATTGACACTAATGTTAATATTCCCCCGATAATCCGGTTCCTCAATTTTCCGAATTCCGGCCGATAGTTTTGGTCCAATTATGATATTGTGTATTAAAATGACTCTCAATAATCCGGTCGCGGTCTGATGTGCCGAAGGCGTGAAAACAATTTGTGGCGATTATCTAATTTGCACAGTCGGTCACAAAGAATAAGTGCAAATTAATTTGTAAATTGACCCTATTGCCGAACAATACAATTTGTCTATCAAACGTGCTGATAATTAGATTTCATCTCAAGCTTGATAGATTTATAAAATCGTTCATATTTAAGACATTTCGCTCAGATTTTTTCGAAATTTAGCAAAACGATAGAGCCTCATTTTATATTTTGTGTCATAGTAAATCATGACAGCGGAATTTTAGCGGGGATTAACAATCATCATGTCGGAATATGTACATGAACAGGAAACGAAAAATTAATGTGTTAAGAGTGCTGAACAGAACGAACACAAGTTTTATTTTTAAAATTTAAAGTATTTTCGTCTGTATCTTGAAATTTACTACGTGTTATCTTAACGTCGCGCCGGATGATGCTGACATTTAATTACAATGTACATGTATTCTAGCTTTTAATTTTGTGAATGCTATTTTAATGTTTTATGGGCGGTGACATGCATTTAAATGTTTTAAGATGTATTTTAATAAAGTCGATAGTGTCGAGACTGTTGTGTTTCATGAAACAGAGGATTGACCAGGGGTACGTAACTTACAAAATATCATCCCCCGAAAATTCGGCCACCTCGAAAAACCGGCCGATTTTTCCCCGCCGAAGGCCGTCCGGTATTTCGATGTCTCTACTGTATTTTTTCTTGAAGGTATTGTTCTGTCGTGTTCTTTTCTTAAGTTGTCTTTGATTTTCTTTGGTATATTACTAATAAGCTGATAGTATGTTTTGAAGTCACTATTTGGTTTATTGTATAGAAATTGAAACATCTCAAAGGTACAAAAATCTTTTATTCAGTAATCAAATATGTTCCAGATGTTTTATACCTTTATCATACTAGTTCTCATAATAAACCATTTGTTTTGTACTTTTATTTTAGAGTTATTCCAAACTATCTGTTTTACGTCTACGTTCTGCTCGAATGGCTTTATTGTATACCACGTTTTAAATATGTCTGAAAAGAAGCTATTTGCTGGACATAATTGTTCTGCGTCTTTTACACTGATATTGCAATCAAACATAAGGTATCCTCCATATTGTTTTATTATATTTTCATAAAATATTTCCCAATCTCCTTTGGTATTAGTGTCAGAAAGTCTTTTTATCGAACAAGATTTAATCGAATACAAATATTTGTTTATGTCTACCATTTTTAAACCTCCTAATTCGTATTCTAAAGTCAGCAAGTCTCGTTTGATTTTATCTGGTTTACTGTCCCATATGAAATTATACATAGTTTTACTTATATCTTCAAAATGTCCTCGTGTGGATTTTGTAGTAGCGATAAGGTATATATTAGTTTTTAAACAGTTCTTAAAACTTACAAGTTTTGGATCTAAGTGTAATGTTGTGATATTTTGTTGTAGATTATTTGTAAAAGCATACCTAATGTTTTTGCATTTTCTGACGTCCATGTAAAATTCTTATTCTGACAATATGTTAAATTTGTTTTTCTTAGTGATCATATTCGCATGATAACGGATGTATCACTATTAAGTTTAAAACCAGAGGCATATACAAGGTTTGTTATTTCTGATACTAATTTATCAAATGCTTTAGCACCATTATTGAAAAAGGTTGCATTATCTGCAAATAAGGATTTTTTCATTTCTTTTTCGTGAATTTTTATGCCTTTTATGTCTTTAGCAATGATATTTGGTAACGATTCTATACAGAGAATGAATAAGGAGGGTGATAGAGGGCATCCTTGTCTGGCTGGTCGCTGTATCTGGACAGGTTCTGAATTTTTTTGTTGACATTTTAATTCTAATTTACATACGAAGCCCGTAAATGAGTCGAGCATGAACAAGAATTGTAATCATCGGACCAGATGTCCATATTTAATTTTTCTAAGCTTTTAAAATAAAACAAACTTACTGAGAGTGTCAAAATGCTTTGTCAAAATTTGAAAATATAAGGAGTCACGAACCTGTGTTATCATTGAGGGAGAAAAGTATTAAATTTAGGTAATGTAGTAAGAATATCCCTTAATTTAAAGAGCAGTAAGGTGGAACACCAAATTCCATGTATACACTTAAAGACCGAGATTAGTAGACATGGAGAACTTTCCTGTGATTGACATGTATCGTAAAAAAATTGATTGCTGACCCTTACTGACCACAGCACTGACCAAACAATATTTACAATTGTTCTAATAGACATAATGGTTTCGCTATTTAAAGAAGGGACTACTGCGATTTTTTCTTGAACCTGAATTTCCAGACATAGGGACCAAAATTACCAAATGAACAAATTTTGGCAAGCTTTATATCAGTATATGTTCTTTTTTTTACAAAGTAAATACAAAACACAGTTTATTTTATTACAATGACAAGCTGCTTCTTATCTTATTAACAAGAGCTGTCCCTAGTAAGTGCCGAATGCCCCCAAAAGAGGTATCTCACAATCTGTTTTCTCTCTATGCGCTCAACAATTGTGCCATGCAATTTTAATTTCCTTCTATGACAGAGTTACCATGTATACAGGACTCCATTACTTTTAAACTGTAAGTGTGACCTTGACCTTTGTTGTGGGGACGTGGGTCTTGCACGCGACACGTCGTCTTGATGTGCTGAAAATGTGTGCCAATCTAATTTACAATCCTTCAATGCATGCCTAAGTTACAGTCCGCACACGAATGTGTGCATATAAACAGGATTCCACTACCTTTAAACCCTAATTGTGACCTTGACCTTGAAGGTTTGGACGTTGGTCTTGCACGCGACATGTCGTCTTGATCTACTGAACATTTATGCAAAGTTACAGCCCTGACACAAAAAAGTGCAAGGACGGACGCACGGACGGACATACAGACAGACGGACAGACGGACGGTGCTATGTAAATATGCCAATCTTTCTGTGTCATAAAATTAAATCTCTTTTAGTGGATAGAGACAATTCTTTGTTTTATGAGAGATGCCTCTGTCACACTGAAAATATTTTGTATAAGCAAGAGATATTATCTTTTTAAATATCAATATATCTCCTGAACATTAAAAGATATTTCCTAAATTGTGCGAGATATCTCCCTTACTTTAAGTAATATGTCTGTTTAACATATCTTTTCTAGTTGTGATATATATATTTCAATAACAGAGATATCTATCTGTAACAGTGATATCTCTCAAGAAAAAAGTGAAATGACTGAACACACCAAAGGATATTGATCATATTATTATTATAATATCAAATGAGAGATATCTCTCACATTTGCATGGGGGTTTTTGTAAGACAAGAAAGATATCTTTTCAGTGAAAAAGATACCTCTATGTGGTCATTATAATGTCAGTCTCTTTACTAACCTGGTTTTGTTTCATTGGCTTTTGTTACCACAATACATCAATACACCGCATTTCTTCCTCACAGAGCTATATGCCATGGTCAGATAGATATCTCCATAACTCTGAAAATTATGAAGAAACATGTAGAAAGTAAACTATAGCTGCATATAAATTAATGTTATAATTATCAGTCGAAGATATAGTATCAGTGTAATAATTATGTTTATCATATATCTACTAATGTTTATCTGAATTTTCTGTAGTATTTGTGCAGTAAAATACAACATCCCATATACAATTTTCCGTATAAAATTTTCCAGATGAATTTAGCCGTATCTTATCTGTCCACCGTGTAAGTTTTACACAAATGCATATTCATATTATATTCCGACACTAAAACTTGAAAAATAGATCCACATTGCTGCAGTAAAATAAGTTTAGTTTTAATGTCGTCACCTTTTTTTAATGTCACATTTGAAGACAAATGAATACAATGTCTTTTTCCCATTAAATAAACCAGGAAGATGATTTACATTTTGCGTTTACTTTTTATTACTGTTGTTTGTTTATACACGGAAGACACAAGTGACGTCATTTGCGTCATATAAAACGTGACACGAAATAGCGCGTTATGTTAATTTTACGCCATTAATGACACAAATTAATGTTTATATAAAAATTAACATGATATTCGGTAAAAGGTATATAATAAAAGGTATATTATAACAGTCGGTTGATCTGCGTGTGTATCTTTCTCGTTGGCTGCATAGATCAGGATCACACTCGAGGCTCTGCCTCTCGTGTGATCCGGAACTATACAGCCGACTCAAAAGATACGACACCGCAGATCAAGCGACTGTTAAAATATACCGTATATAGTAGATTCTGTCATGCTACATGTAATCCTCAAGAGTTAGATCTGAGTTCTCACTGAAAATCAGCAATGATCACAAGAATTTACACAGTGTAAATTTCAAATCCCATTCATTGAAATGCTGCATGAGATAAGGGTTTTATGGCCCAAGCCTAACATGAGTTAATGGTAGCTGCCAATCATAGAAAAGTTCTCCAGGGATATTAATCTCGGTCTTAAAGACGTATATTGAGCGTTTATGAATTACCTACTCGAGTTACACTTTAATGCTCAGTTACATAACCCATTCTCTTAAGTCCTAAAGTATTTATTTTCGGAAGTAATATTATTTTAGACATACAGAACGCAACATAATACTATCTGCGATTCAGATATTGTCCGCTATCTTGAACCTTCGGTTACCCATGAGCAATTTAGGGTTACAATAGAAATAGTGCGCATGCGCACTTATCTTTCTGAAATGTTCGTTTTTAGAATTCTACTGATTAGGGTAACCCAAGTAAACAAGAAACTTTCCGTTTGACACAACTCTATTGTTAAATAAATTATTTGAATAAAAAACTTATTTTTATCATTTACTTATCGTTTTTCATCATTTATTGTTACGGTAAATAAAGGCAAGTTTGATCGAACTTCACTAGACATCGCAGTTCTTACAGAGATAAATGCTTGCTGGTTGTAATGTTTCCTGGTTTTAATTATCAGTGCTGGGGTTTGCATTATCATGGTATTTAGAAAATAATCATATGTGTTTAATTTTGACATTTTCAAATTCCTTTTTGGTCAAAATGTGTTTTTCTTTTTCATTAATACAAATGTTTGCTTGATCATTTTGCATGTCAATGTTCTCCTTGATCTTTTGTCATGACCTTGTACAGGTGCAATGTAATCTTATCTTTGCCATTTCAATTTGTATTTACCCTATATATTTGTTTTGTATACTGCTATATTATTTTGTTTGGGTTAATTTTTCTTTATACCTGGCATTGTTGTGTGTTTGAAACAGGCATTTCTGATCAAAACTTCAGGTATCATGCTCACCGATACTATTTTAAACCTGACATACAAGTTTTCTTCCACTTTGAGCCAAAGAATCGTCTATTGATCTTTTCTCATTTCAAATGTTAGAATGCAGAATTGTTCCAGTTTGTCAGCAGACAATTTTTTTACCATACTCAGAAGACTGGTATAGCCTAAGAAAAGGTTGTTGCCAGTGAACATATCCTCTATGCCATGTCGACTTTTCACTAACTATAAATTGTTCTGGGTCTTATAGATAGATAGATATATATATAGATTAGGTTTGGTTACAGTGTATATATACATATAAATCACGGCAATAAAACATATGCATGATATAACAAGTTACCAATAGCAAGCAGACTATTCATAACAATACATTTATTATAGAGTATGAAATGCACACCAATACCAGGGATGACACAAAAAGGAGAAATAAATATGACCCTTTTTTCCATTGTAGAACCATGATCTTACCTTTTAGTTATTGGGGCTCTTATCTTAAACCATAACGTTATTTTGACCCGCGGTACATAAGTTAATCAAGACATAAAATGCGAAAGTCACGTTTGCATTCCTATATTAATGTGTCATATCCTTAGATGTTGCACATTATGTATGTATTTGTCATACCTATAAAACAAAATCACAATATAATTTAAAAGACACAAAACTAGAAAACGTTGATGCTAGCATGAACAAAGAAAGATGATTGGACAACATAGACAATCGAGATGTATACACAATGATATGTTAATTGGACTGAGCAAGTGCGCCAAAAGTGTGGTTTTAACTTATTTTTTTTAGAGTTTTATCGTTGGTACTGAATAATCCATATGACAAACGCCTCCAGAATACATAAGTTTTTTGGGCGATTTTGGGGCAAAGTGCAAGATACAGAACGCGTCCCGTTCCAGAGACACGGTCTGGGTTTTTAAAATACCCGGTTTACTACCGGATACATCGGACCACGGTTTTATGTCTCATCCGAAAGATCATTAATTATGTTAGTGGGAGATGGGGGGGGGGGGGTATTGGCCCTGCAATCCATGGATTACAAGTCCATTGCATTAATCACTGGACCACTGGTCCGCTCCAGGTTTTCAGATGTGGGGATGTCACGTATAGGTTAAAACAACTACAACTACTTTTGTCGATCAAAGTTCAAGATCATTTCAATTTTAGGGAATGAAAACTTTTATATTGTGTTGACACGGTGCTTAAATTTGGTCATAACATCGTCTGGGTTGTTTGCGTCGTAAGCTGTTATTGCTATAGAAGACAAACGGTATATAACGGCTAAAATTGGTAAGGATGACCTTATTATGATATTATCTACATATATATTACAGTGAAGTACCGAAATCATATCAATCAAGCTAATTAAATCAATGTATATTTGTCTCTTACGATATACACCAGCTTCTGTTTACGACAAAGGTCGTGGTCGTTGAATTTTCGGAAAGAATATATTTTTTCTTTACAGGATGCACAGATAGACCGTTGCCAAAGAACTGTTCATTTATATACTATTGAGAAAAGTGTAAGATTTCCCTCAAATTCCTATTAATATTTCTTATTCAGCTTTATCTGAGAGATCCCTAACTTTAATAACAGGAAACAAATCATTATCAAATTTAAACAAGAGGGCCAGAATGGCCCTATATCGCTCAGCTGTTCACGATTGGCTATGATACAAGGTCATCAATGCTTAGTGTTCTGATTTAAACACGCTTTGTAGAGGCCCAGTACATACTGCTATATTCCAAATATCTAAGCGTCCAGACAATATTAATTATAAAGTGTTCCCTATATAAACATATGTTAAATCAAGTGACCCTATGGGTAGGCTCAATTTTGATCTGGGGGTTATGATTTGAACTCTTTTGGTAAAGGGCAACTCGGCAATTATACATGGCAAATATCGAAGTTATAAGCCTTTTAGTTTCAGAGATGAAGATTTTAAAAGTTGTTTCCTATATAAGGCTATGTAAAATCAAATGAACCCCGGGTGGGGTCAATTTTGATCAAGGGGTCATGATTTTTTCAATCTTGGGAAAGCTTCACTAAGCCATGTCACATGCTAAATATCTTAGCATTAAAACAAAAATAATATCAAACAGGGAATGCCACGTACCAAAAACGCAGCCTCCCCAAAACGAACCCCACAGCACCCAGAAGTGCACACCACCAACACACACACACACACACACACACACACACACACACACGCACACACAAACGACACACACACACAACCACGCACACACACACACACACACACCACCAACACACACCAGCACACAAAGCAAACACACGAGGACAAAACGAACAATTAAAGGAACACAGTGGGGCACCGCCTTGGAACGGTCAGTGGCAAAAACACCACTGGGGAGCTTAAACCGGTTTATGGTGCGCACCCAACCTCACTCTTACCCCCACCATGTTCCAAAGTCACAGGACAGTGTAAATAAAAGTAATCCCTGCTAGGTGAATCTCTAACACACGCAATGGAAACAAAAGGCATGGTATGTAAAACACAAAAATGCTCGTGTATAAATATATAAAAAGCAAACCTTGAGAACCAAAAAACGTATGTACTCAATGCCTTTGCAGAAGGCAGAGCACCAAGAGAAACACCCTTAAGGGCCCGACGAAACAGGCCAGAGGACAGAAATCAAAACAGTTTCGTCCCAGTGGGATTTAAAAACTGCCCATCACAGAGTCCTCCCCCTCTTCCGTCAGACACAATCAAAGAGGGAAGCATAGCGTCCAACTGTAAACGGGTTGAACACCAAACATGCGGTGTGTCTCAAAACAGTTGGGTCGTAACCTCTTTTAACAAAACGTTTTATAATTTTAGCAAATACAGTTGGAAAATTGCCATGACCCAAAATCTTACGAAGTTTGTAAACCACATCCCCATAAAAATCGGGTTTTGAAATACCTTCTCGCAGAAGAGTCTTTAGATTACTATTGAATTTCAAAACCAAATCAGAATTACGATAGTAAAATTTAGCAAAATATTTACGCAATTTGTAATAACGGTAGCCCTGTTGAAGAAGTTTATTTGTAATATATTGATTACGTTCATTGAAATCCTCAACATAACTACACGCTCTGGCAAACCGAATTAACTGAGAAATGTATACCCCATAAGATGTAGCATGAGGTACATCCCCATCCAAATGGGGGAAATTTACAATACTAAAATTAAAATCATCCCTCTTGTCATAAATTTTGGTATGTATAATATTGTTATAAATAGAGAGATGTAAATCTAAAAATGAAGCACCAGTATCCAAATTGTTAGTTTTAATTAACTGGAGTTCCCGGGGATAAATAGTGTCCACCAATTGACCAAAAAACGGGTTATCCATATTAAGAATATCATCCAGATAGCTTGATGTATTATTAAAAGCAGTGATAATGTCTGCCTGCGTGTCTGGAGAAAGACTCAACATAAAGTCTCTTTCATAACAATATAAAAACAAATCTGCGACAAGGGGTGCACAATTTGTTCCCATGGGAATACCGATTACTTGTCTGAAAACTGCATTCCCAAACCTTATATAAATGTTGTTCAATAAAAAGGAAAGGGCTTTACAAACTTCGTCACAGGTCCACATAGTATAATGTTTAACAATACAGCTAGTAAGAAAAGCTGTATCGAAATTGCAGGCGAGAAATGTAATATTCTCCCTGGCAAAAGTCTTTTGAATTAGGGAAGTTAGCTTGTCATTTATCAAATTATGTGGTGTAGAAAAATCGTATGTACTGACTGAAGTTACTTTGTAATTATTAACTTTAAACTTATCCAGGATTTCGCCAGAATTTTTGATCGACCAAAATAAATGTTTACCAGAGTTTTCGTATACTTTATCACAATATCTTTTCACGTGGGCTTTTATAGCAGTTAGGCAAGATGTTAATAGTTTTGAAATATTTGTAGTGGTACAAGAGCTTGAATTAGCGATGAAACGAGCTTTATATGGTTGTTTATGTAATTTAGGAATCCAGTACATAGTAGGAAGTTTAATATGTTGATCATCTATACGAACTTTCAAATTAGAAACTTCACTGATGTGATCAGTGACCACATTTTGTTCAACGGAAGGACTCAATATATAAGCTTTAGTGCTATTTAGTTCGTTTTGTAAAACATTAATATAATGTAGGCGTCAAATGATGATAATATTGTTGGCCGCCTTGTCTGCTGGAACTAAGACATACTTAGAATGAAATTCTAGGATTTCCTTTTTCAGATGTCTTAAAGTAAACTTGGGTTTTGATGGAAGTAGGTGTTCATTTGTTTGGTAAAATTTTATACGAGAATCGACAATGTTAAAAATACTTCGTTTCCAAGACGTTAATGCATTTGGATCAGCATTCTCACGACGACACCATTTAACACAAAACGTTTCGATGGATTCCGCAATATGACCACGACAAGCATGAAAATCGATAGTAGAAGGAATTCTGTATTTTGGTCCTTTAAAGAATAAATTACGAATACGCTTGTCTTTAATAATATCAAAATTACCAGTGATGACATGACCGGCATCTGAATAGCAAAATTTCGAGATTTTACATTCGCAGTAAGAAGGGGTATTTGTTTGAACATCTAGGTCGGAAACAATTTTATTGTAATTGAATATAACATTTCTAACAGGTGTTTTATATTTATAACAGATAATAGGAACTTCGAAGTTTCGGAAATACTTAGGCACAGAATCAATGACACGTCTATCACGAAATATACTGGGTATATCGATGAAGTCAATACCTTTATTAATGAAATGAATTTTAAGAAAATGTCTATCATGATCAGATTGAGTGTCAATATGTGGACGGAGAACGTGTTGTGTGTAATGTTGGATAAGATATGACACAGTGTAAAACGGATCTGTTTGAATAACGTACTGGTCCGCTTCCTCGTCTAGTTTTTTAAGAGACTGAATAGATAAAGATGTGAGACGAGAAAGCATTGAATGTCTACCAGAGTTTGAAAGAATTATATCGAGGTCTGCAACAGAAATATTGACTTTTGATTTGCGCTTAATATTACCATTGCGTCTAATTCCATGAGACCTAGATTTACGTTTCCTAATATTTAAAATTGAAAATATATCGATATCAGGGTTTTTAGAGATATTACCTTCTTGATAAATATTATCATTTAAGCCCAACGGAAACGGTGACTGTAAATTTTTTATCCATTTGAATTCTGCTAAATGTCTGGCTTTGATTTTAAAACTAGATGTACAATTTATATCATAGACGATTTGCTCTACTGGCTGAATGGTTACCTGATCAATTGTATGGCCAGATTTACGAAAGTGTTGATATAAAAATGTAGTGAACTTCTTCCGACTTCGCATTTTGTAAGAATGCTCGCGGAAACGAATTTTTAAAGATCGCCCAGTTTGCCCAACATACTGAATACCACAATTGGGTGCGTTTCAAGTCAGTACATAAATCATGTGGGACGCATTTCAATCAACGTCAGAGTTAAGTACCACATTAAAAGTTCTGCCGTTAACATTTGAGGTAATTGTAGACCTGTGCGATAAATGATTGCAACAACCGCACCTCTTAGCATTGCACTTGTTAATAGAACGGTACCCTCTACATCTCTGCGGAAAATTTGTATGTTTTATTTTATATTTCTTCAGTATAGTAGAAGTTAAAGGTGATAGACGAATACGTAGATTATTACGAAAAAACAGCTGGAGAATTAAAATGAGTACGTGGAATATAAAATGACTGTGCAGAATGTAGCTTTAAAGGAGAAAGGCAGATAGATTGTGTATGTCTTTAAAAAGTACTGTTGTTATTAGGCAGATGTACAGATGATGCAGAGTGTAACCGAAGAGGTGAAAGAATTAATTTCGGAACCATATTATATGTACTCATGTAATGTAATTTTGTAATACCATTCTGTGAAAAGTGGCGTTCGGGTAGAAAAGTCATCAGTATCAATTCGTCAAGTGAAAATATTAAGCGACAATTAAACACAACCTGGTTAATCGCGCTGGAGGTCGCACAATACAATAGGACGGGATAACTAGCATGGACCCGAATGCCAGTGAACACAGAACCTTCAACACGGTATAAAATACTCCTCATCTTGACAGAGGCCGAGGGTTTAGAACGAATAACAATCCCTGAAGGATGAAAATATAACAACATTGATTGAAGTCTTGTGGCTTCAGAGAAGAATATTTTGTTTTTTGTTCCTGTATAAGCCTAAGTAAAAAGGTGATTTTCCGGGCGGAGTCAATTTTGACCTGAGGGTCATAATTTGAACAATCTTTGTTGACATGCACATGACATATGCCAAATATCTAAGCTCCTAGCCTTCCTGTTTTCGAGAAGAAGATTTTCAAAGTGTTTTATTTCCGTTGCCATTGCAACCAAATTTCTGCATGGAATGGAATTATTTGACCATTTATGAGAGGGCTCCATGCAAGAAACATTCCTGTCAAATTGCATCAACATTGGTCAAATGGTTTCAGAGTCGTTTGAAGGAAAATGTGAACGGACGACGTACGCCGGACGCCGGACGGTGAGTTATCTTAATAACTCACTCTGACATCATTGTTGGACGCTCTAGTTGACATAAGCTTGAGAAGAAAGAATTTACAGTATATCAACCAAATACTACTTGTCCAATCGATAGACTGTATTATGTTTAACGGTATCAGTAATTTGTTATATAAACCAGGATTTATTTTCATTTTGTTTGTTATTCTGTAATGTCAAGGGAAATTACTTTTGTTTGACAAAACATAACATTGACAACTCAAATGACCTTTTATCCCAAGAGATGTGATCCTTTTACTGTGGCTGAGAAATTTAACTCTTTTTATACAACTGTTGCATCTAAGCTTGTTGAAAACCTATCAAGATCCACCTTGAAATTTGGTAAAACGTTTGTAGATACTTTTTATAATGCTAAAGGCATTTTTCACAATTCTTTTTCATTTAGTATTGTTTCAGAAAATTGTATTCAAAAACATTTAAATAATTTAAGTGCTAAGAAGGCTACTGGTTAAGATGGTATTCCCTGTAGATTCATTAAAGACAGTGCATCATTTATAGCTGGTCCTCTGATTCATATTGTGAATTTATCTATTATCCGAGGTGTAGTTCCAGAAGATTTTAAATCAGCAAGGGTTATTCCTCTCTATAAGAAAAATTACAAGACTGAAGTTGGAAACTACAGACCTGTCAGCATCTTTTGTATTGTCTCTAAGATTTTTGAAAAGGTGATTTATGAGCAACTTGAGAAGTATTTAAATGAAAAGAATGTTTTATACAGTTTTCAATCTGTTTTTAGAAGAGGCTTTAGTACAGCTACATGTCTTATTCATTTATCTGATTATATCAAATTCAAAATTGATAAAGGTAATTTGGTAGAAATGATTTTACTGGATATACAGAAGGCCTTTGATACAGTCAGCCATAGTATACTCCTCATGAAACTGAATGCAATGGGGCTGAGTTCTAATGCACAAAGCTGGTTTCAATCATATCTTTCAGATAGACAGCAGTTAATTGATGTATCTGGAACTTACTCTTGTCAAGCTTCAGTCACATGTGAGGTTCCACAAGGGTCAATAATGGGCCCCCTTCTATTTCTAATCTATGTCAATGACATGTCAGCTGTAGTTAAGAATAAACTTATGTTATATGCAGATGAGTCCGGTATCCTTGTTTCAGGGAAAGATATTACCCAGATACAAACCACTTTGTCCAACGATTTTGAAATTGTAAATGATTGGTTAGTTGAAAACAAACTTTCCTTACATCTGGGCAAAACTGAGTCAATTCTATTTGGATGTAGACCTAAATTAAGGCACCAGCCATTTCTTAATATTAATTGTAATGGGACAAGTGTAAATACTACAAGTTCTGTAAAGTATCTTGGTGCAGTTTTGGATCAATTTTATCTTGTGATGACATTGCCAGATCAGTTGTCACAAAAGCCAATGTCCGACTAAAGTTTCTCTATCGTAAGAGTAATTTTCTAACCAAGTGTACTAGCTTTAATTCAATGCCACTTTGATTATGTATGTGCCTTTTGGTACCCAGTATATCAAAATATTGGTCAAAGAGTCTCCAAACTACTCAAAACAAGCTCATTCGTTTTGTCCTTGGGTTAAATAGTAGGGCTTATATTGACGTGGAGCATTTCAGGACTTTGAATTGGTTACATGTAGATAAAAGGGTACATCAGTTGACACTTTCACATGTTCATAGAATTAAATTGGGTATTTTTTTAAGTACAATAATCATATTTGCAATTAATTTTCAGTATCATCCTATGTATTAACAATACATGACTTAAGCCTGTGTCATGCCACCAATAACAGGGACCACAATGGAAATAAGGGAAACCTTTGGTTTATCTTTCTTGTCCTATCCCTGGTATTGGTTTGCATTGTTTGGTTGAAATTTGTGTATGTTATATTTAGAGTGTTTAAATCAATACATGCATATGTATTCATTTTTTTACTTCATCCATTGTTTTATGCCATAATTTATTATTTGTACACAATACCTAATAAATCTATCTATCTATATATTATGCACATTTGACACACGTTTTATGAAAACCCACAACTGGGTTAAGAAGAGATAGTATCATGACCGTTGGCCCTTTGACATTAAAGCTAGCACATTTGCGCACGTCGTAGAAAGAATCTGAACATTTTATATGCATTTGTTTTAAATGGTTTCACAGAGTACAGAAGTAATGATAAACATTTTTTGTTTTTTTACTCAACTGAGGTCGGCCAAATATTGAAACAGATCGAGGCACATAATATAAATAGATTTATTTATATATATAATTATTTTTTCGGGCTGGAGTAAATACCGGACACTGGGTCTGGAACTCTGGGACCGAGCTCAAATTTGTCTGTTATGTCCAGATGCCCGGCGTATTTCGGTGAGACTGGTTTCAACTAAGGTAGTTTGTACCGAAATTTTCTTGTTTTCCGCTTACACAATTACAACACGCGGTTAGGATGCCATTTTGTTTGCCCGTATGACTAAAACCCACGCCATGTCGTCACAAAAGATCGCGCACCACCAAATTTAAATTACAATTCGAAATCTTTTCAAGTGTACAATTACAGCTTTTAAGAGAACTGGAAACAAAAACATCTAAACATCACAGTATTATGAACTTTTTATACTTTCACAAAACAAATAATAATTATTTAAATTTAGTTAATATTTCTTTGACACAAAAACGAAGTTTCCTGTATTTTGACAACATATTTGGATTTTAGTTCATAATCTGTTTAAATGAGATAGTATTGGGGTGTCTTCGAAATTTTAGATTGATGAGATGTCTTCTTTGTTCAGCCAGGGCTGAGCATTCTAGTAAATAATGATATTCGTCACCAATACTACTTTAAACATTACGCAGAGTGCATTTTCTTAAATGTAGTTTTTTTGCCATTCCCAAAGCCGCTTTCGTCAGGCATTTTATTATTTCTAGTTCTAAATTTGATCATATACCTCAAAATATGTGAGGACATTTAACAAAAAAGTCTTCGAATTTAAATGTCTGTCTAAATAAACGATAAGTTTTACATTTAGCTGAAATGTTTACAGTAAAATACTACTTATTTACAAATAGATCTGAATGTTTTTGTTTGACAGTTGCTACAAGCCATTTCGAGTTTGGAAATTCCTGATTATTCCATATACAATTTGCCAAACCGCATTTGATGAGAATATTTTTCACAGAAATAATCCATGGGAAACGACCCCGGCCTATATTCGGGGAATGTTCATAGTTACTAAGGAGATAACAGTACATGGTACGTGACAGTTTAGTAGTTCTTGGTTCAAAAAGCTTAGACAAATATAAAATTATACGTTATTCAATATCAATATGTATTGGCTTTACACCACTTTCACCGTGTACACTATAGTTTGTGTGCTAGATTTAAAACCTAGTATGTATTTCAGAAAATAGTTATTACCGGTTCCCCAAATCTCACAACCATAGAGCATAACAGGTTTGATTTTATTTTATTTTATTTTATTCAGGTAAAATACACATAATTACCAATAAATTAAATACATATAATATAAAGTTGTTCATGAACTAAGTAATAGAAACGTAAGTAAACTAATATATAAGAAACTCGAAAGAGCAGTTAGCTAAAATAATTGTGTATTAAACCTAGGATGGCCCATAAAGCCCTAAAGCTTATTTCCAATGGGGTCCTGATAAATACCTTATATATAAAAAAGAGAAGAAAATTAAGACTTTGGTTTTTTGAAGTTCACATGAAAATGGAAAATTAAGATAAATGTACATTATAATATGTTTCTATGCTCTATAAACAATTATATTTCATTTGATATAAAATGCATTAGAATTAAAACAAGTACTGTTCAGTCTATCATGAATAGTTAAACCATGTGACTTAAGAAATATTAGCCACATCTAACAAATGGCATTTAACCGCTTTCTTGAACTGTCCAATTTTAGTCATCTGTTTTATTTGCACAGGCAGTGAATTCCAATCATTCTATACAGAGTAACACGTTTATCAAAAAAGGTCAATTTGCACATCTATATGTAGTCACAGATACTTGGCTTTCTTTATAAGACAGTACATTGCTTTAGTAGCCTGTTTAACTATTTCATTTTTTGCTCGATAAAATGAGCCACTTCTACTGAAAAGCACTCCTAAATACTAATAACTGTCTACAATTTCAAATAATTCACCCTTAAAGGTGAAATTAAGGTTTTGCCTGCGACCATCAGAAAAAGTTAATACTTTTGTTTTAGACGTGTTTGAATTCAGTTTCCAATTTACAATAGTTAGAAAAGGTATTTAGTGCTAATTGTATATCCCCAGCACTTTCTTTAGATATAACAGTATCATTTGCATGTAACAGAACAAATAGTTTCAAAAAACCTTAAATTTTAGTGTCACGCTCGTGTTTTGAACAAATTACCCCATTTGAATGAGCATCATTCACAAACAAAATTGTTCAGGTCATTCAGGTAATATGAACAATTTGACTTTATATTATTTTAACAAACACATGACTTTGCACTGTTGTACATATTCTTAACAATTTAAACAAATTTACTATTTATATAATATGACATAAGTTTATACCATAAGCTAACTCTGTATACAGTGTCAAATGCACATTTGAAGTCAACAAAAGCACAAAATAACTTTTTATGGCTATTCCGTAACAGTTCGATCAATGTATGAAGCACAAACATATTATCGGTAGTTGAAAAACCTTTTCTAAAACCGGCCTTATACTAAACAATAATATCATAATTGTCTGAGAAATATTTCAATCTCTTATTCAATACTCCAGTAAATTACTTCCCAAAACAGCTCAAAAATAGGTTTGTTTATTCGGGTCGGTAGGGTTACTTTTTTAAAAAAAAAATGGATTGATCACGCCAACTGTCCATTCTGCTGGAACAATCCCAGATTTCAAAACAATATTAAAAAGTTTACAAACTACATTTTTCGTTATAAGAAAAGAATATTTGATACGTTAATTTAATACATCATCAATTTCGTTCCCTTTGTTATTATTAAGACGTTTGACAACCCTTTCAATTTCTTCATAATTTAAATTCATTTCCGATATTATTTCAGACACTTGTTCATCGTTTGTTGAGCTATTTGTGGTATGCTTGGAAAAAAAAATCGATTGATTTTCTTTAAACTCGCGATATTTCAATCTTATTCAATTCAAAATAAAAAAACTGCAAAGAAAAAGATAGGTCACCTTCCTTGATTTCGTGCAACAGGCATTTATAAATGTATTATGTTTTCTTGGTTTTTAAGGTTTCAAAAATAAAATTGACAGTCATGTCAGTTTCTTTTTTTTTTCTCTCCTCGAAACAATAAATTTTATAATGCTTATCAGATGTATAACTGGTTGAAATGTGTCTTTGAGGTTAAGGCATTACCGACCGATTCATCATCGCCATAAAGAAAACTAAACCATATAAAATTACCCCACCCACTTCTGAATCGACACGAATTGTAGACAATTCTAAATTGTTTGCCATACAAAAATTAACCGATTTTTTTTTTAAATTCTTTTTTACTTAACCTTTAGCTTAACCTTTAGACCTAGAAGGACATAAAAATGAAATAAAATGACATGTCCCCGTACTTTTCTTTCGGCACGGGCGTTCGAAAATGCAGTGACTTTATGCGTAGTAAGGAAATACTTTGGCATATAAAGTATTTTGGGGATTTCTTTATAATGCATCCACTAAATTTAAGATTTAATTTAATCTTTAACTTTGGGAAGGATCGTGAATTTCGGGAGAATAAGTCTATACCAAAATGTGTTTAGTGCATTTTGTAATCGATAAAAATAGAACATTTATTTTTACCCCACCCACTTCGATTTTTTTTTAATCTGATTATTTCCCGTACCAAATGCATGCTTAGGGTTAGATTTGAACCATGAACCACGTAAATAGGGAATGTTGCCTTATAAAAGCCAAGATTCCTTGAAATGATGTAGGAATACAGTTCTATAAGAGGTTTATTGATTTGCTTTTTCCAGTCCACATGAAATGACTATTTTCGTGTCCAGCCATATTACTCGTTAGGCCTTTTGGAATAGTGGACCATTTCCAAGTAATGAGAAAACAAGTCACAATCTCATTTATATTTATTTAATGTTATTTTAATCTGCTGCACTAATATGTAAGAAATAATAATATCGATATTTAGACCTACAAGGGTTTTAGGTTTTTTTTAAAAATATACGAATGTAGCAGTTATAATCATATACATGTACATGTACATGCATGACTGCATGTACATTTATATAGAAATTCAAAGTCACAAATGTACACACATTATATCAAGGTTATATTAATTTTTAATTGATTAAATACATGTATCCTTATACTGTTCTATGCCATATAATTAAATCAAGAGGTCTTTCTTTGTTCGTAAACTAGAATTACCAAACACATGTTTTTCACAATAAAAAGCATTCAGGTGACTTGTATGCGCGCGTGTGTGTGTGTGTGTGTTGGTGGTGTGCACTTCTGGGTGCTGTGGGGTTCGTTTTGGGGAGGCTGCGTTTTTGGTACGTGGCATTCCCTGTTTGATATTATTTTTGTTTTTTTGGTGCTGAATCACATTTTTTTCCAACAGATATATTGTCAGTCAGTGTTTATGTTGCCACTGCATCATAGAATGTCAAAATATCAATGAAATATGTCAAAAAGTCAATGCCAATTATTTTAATATTAAATTGCTTGGTTGCTTATAAATACATTTGTCATAAACATATAAACTTTCCACTGAAGGTAGGACGACTGTAAATATTTCCCGCCATAATTTCGAAGATCGGTAAATGTCGGTAAACTTCCGTAGTTTCCGGAGATTTTTTTACATGTGATTTATTTTTTTGTTACGAAATAATATTTCATTAAGTTATTAATTTCTTAAATTATATTGAATTTAACTACATGTACTATTATTAGCTTGAATAATCAAATTATGTTGAAAAATAAAATAAAAATCAAACCGGAAGTGATAAGTGCGAATCGAAAGTAATTTGTTTTCGCGAAAAACAACAAAGATGAATCGTGATAAAAAGGACGTTTTTTTACGAAGCAAGCAAACTGTATGGCGAAGGAAACATATCAAGAACAATCACATGTATTGTGTAAACCAGGAAACAGAAACTACGGCTTCCAAATGAATGTGAACCGTGAAAATTTGGAAGAAGATAATTTGGTGGAGTGACAGGTTCTTCTGTCAGACCTTATCATGCTTATGTTTCCTAATTGTTTGATATCGTTTACGGCTTCTAATGAATGTTGACCTTGGAAATTTAGAAGGAAATAATTTATGGAGTGAAAATTATTCTGTCTTCTGTCTTTATTGATATTGTCAAAGTGTGGACTTGGGCCAGTGCCATTAACCTTACCAGCTTACTTACCAGTTAAACGTGAACCATCTAAACAGGGACGCCGAGGGATGCCATGGTTCGCATTGAACACCAAACTTGGAACTGGTATGTGTATTTGTAAGTGATTGCATTTTGAATAAGGAAATACAATCTGTGCTCATTGCCGCTTTCAGCAATAGATAGATCATTATGTACATGCACACATAGTTGTAATTATTATTATTATTATTCTCGGCTTCGCACTAGCCCAACAAATTGTGCGCCAGGGCGAAATATTGAGGCTAGGCTTCGCACATCCGGGTACTGATAAATTATTTACATTCGGGAAAGGTGATTCCTTGGCTGTCATCGCTGGTCTCTATGCTTCTTTAACTTTGAATAATACAATAACCAAGATTAGAAATGAAAGAAGACCACGATCTTCCATTAATTTGAAACAATCCGATTGTTTTTGTAACAATTCTGTGTCGTTAAAAGCTTTTTGTTTCGTTTGAAATAAATTTAAACTTGCATATGAGTCAACGGTAAAGACTGAGTTTTCACCTTTCACAACTTTAATGAAGAAATGAACGCAACCTTATAATCCGATTAGTTAACTAGTCAGAACGACATCCCGGCAAAGCCGAGAATTAGGCAGCATCTTGCGTACCGTATGGCAATTCTGTACGGCTAGCATATAAGGCATTTTTTTGCAAATGGTAGTACTTGCATTCGTTTAAGTGTACCTTTTTCAATATTCATATTTTATTGTAAAAGTAGAAGAAGTCAATGACACTGTCACACAGAAGGAGTTTGTTATAATGCAATTAATTGTTATAGGCTATACACCGTGTAATGACGCTATTTACTGTACATGTTGACAATGAAGTAAATCATTGCGGGATGTACTGTCGCCCCGGAACCGGGATGATTATTTATTGTAAATGATGCTGATTTCTTTTGATAAGCTGGCTTGATTAATAATAATAATTGAATTTATCAAAATGAAACTTTTCAGGAAAATTGCCAGTCAAGATTCTCTTGCTGCACGAGCCAACATTAGTGGTTTGATAGAAGACATGGGTCCATCTTTAAATGCATCACCAGCAGTAAAGTAATAAAATGCTTTTTGAAATTTTTTTTTATAATAATATTATGAATAACAAAGTTTATTTTATGGTTTTCAGTGAAATAAAATTGACATTCTAAATAAAATTGACATTCCAATGCTTTTTATGATATTTCCAGTAGTTTTTGACATTTCATTGAAACAAACTCAACAAAAGTAGCGGTATTTTAGCATAAAATAAAAAGAAACTTTGTTTTTTGTGTAAGATGGAATTCTAATTTCATCGAGAGAACATGTTACATACTTTTGAATGTCTCCTGTTTGGACATGTAATTGTTAAAGATGAAATAAAGAATATTCATTTATTAACATGTTTATTATGTTTATTTCAATGCTATTTGCAAATAAAGGAAGAGTCTTATTCCATATAACACAGATTGCTGCAGTCTAGGTGAAGTTTGGAGCCCAATTTAACACATTTGTCACTCTAACAGTTCCAATTAGTGAAGATGCAACCAATGTGACTGACATAGCCATGCTTGGAGAAGAAATGAAAGTGAATGGAAAAGTTGTGGAATCAGTTCCAATCACATCAGCTTTTAATAAAATGATTAGCTGGCTTTGAAAGTTCACAAGAGTATGTTTAGTTGCGCATAACAGACGGCGCTTTGATTGACAGATTTTAGTTTCAACTCTGAAGAACATTGGTGCTCTGTATAAATTTTTAAAATGTGCTTTTATTGATTCACTGTCTGTTTTAAGAAAGTTATATGCCAGGCAGTCTTTGAAACAAGTAGATCTTGTGTCATCTTTGCTTTGTGAAACCTATGATGCACATAATGTAATGGCTTGAGGAAAATTGCTTCAGTTTGTGAATCTCCCAACAAAAGATATGATGGCACACAGTTTCACTCCATTTGCAGTAGCAAATAACTTGGAATTCAACAATACTAAAACATTAAACTTGCCAACCTTTACATCCACTTATCTTCACTGGTGTGTTAAAAAAGCCTACAGCTGAAAATATTGTTGGGCCTGGACTAAGTATAATGCATTTTAGAATGTAACACACGTGGTGGTGAAGATACAATACGAGATGTTTTCACTGCTAAGAATTCAGAAGGTTTACCCAGAGTCTCAAATGCAAAGAAAGTGCTGGAAGAAATTATTCCCAAAACTCTCAATATTTTGGGAAAAAAAGTAATTAGACAGATTAAACCCCAGGATGCGGTAGATGCTACCGACATGAAAATGGGTTGGCTTATCAGCTCACAATTATGTTTACAACTCTACTACTACCTGATGTTTAGGTATATACACATCTGTTAACGTGACATAAACTAACCAGCCTAGAAAAGTAACTGGTCAGTTGAATTACATTCTTGGCTTTCATAAAGAAGGAAAACATGAGATAATAATAATAATGTGAGTACTATTTTACAGACTCGAAGATTTAGTAGCACTTCAAATGTTGTTCATAGTAAGTGTAAATTGCTTATACCATGATTTGCAGCCTCTTTTAATCTAACCTCATTTCCAACTTCCATTTTCATGGCAGGAATTTATTTTCCAGTAATAAATGTCTTCACTGTGAATATGTCATGTACTTATAATGTATATATACTTATAGTGTACCTCCAGTAAAATATAGCTTTGAAATATAATTTGGTCAGTACTGTTCTATATTATTACCGGTATCAAGTGTGATCTTTTGATACAGCTTTCATTTAGTGGTTTCTACTAATTTATACAGCTGTCAGATAAGTACCAGTACAAGTGCTAATATTATGCAATATGTACATTACACTTGACTGTCAGTAATTTTTGTTTATTGCCTACATACAAAAAGATCTAAACACAATCTGATTCCAGTTCACATCTGGTATTATGTGATGACATTACTGTGAGACATACTACCATCTTCCCTCTAAACTACACCCGATTAACAAAAACAAACGAGAACACATACATATGGACAAAAAGTATTTCTCATCTTACTGTTAATTTTCAGTTCATCGAATTTGATTGAAGTACATATTTTGGCAATCATGCAGTGTTATAGTACAAACATTCTATGTATTATAAATGTATTTAATAATATGACATTGAAACATCTTTATTATTATGATGTTTTATTAAAACAATATAATATCCATTTAATAATTTAATAAAATAAATAATAGAATAATTAGTTTACTAAATAATCAAAATATTGTATAGGTAAATGATGTTCAGTGAACCGAGTCTGTACGTATTGCATATTGGAATACAATGATAAATACAGAGGAGAACGTGTTTGCCAATGTTCATTTACTGTTGTTTATCTAGTTGTAATTTCGCTTTTATTATATAGTTACGTAAAATTATATTACTCCATTGCTTATAAGTACTTGAACCAAATTGCTCTTTTCTGAAAGACACCCAACCCCTACTCAACAAAACTTACACATAGACAACTGTAATTTGAACAATTACGGTAAAGCTTCATCTTACTGGTCAAGTTCCCGCTATTTTTGTTTTTACTCTAAAACATGGCTGAAAGACGTGAAGTGAGATTAAACATTAGTGAAGAACAATTTTGGGGGATGTTTTATTTTTTTAATCAAAATGATTGGGATTTTGATGAGGCAATAATTTCTTCTCAGTGGTCATTTGAAAATGTTCAGGCACCACTTAGTGTGGCAGATCAGCACATATCTGTGGATACTGCTTCTTCGACATCACATCCTGTTATGCAATGCGCAAGTAGGGACACTAGTGAAACTAACAATGACACTCATGACAGCGAAAGCTCAAGGGATACTGAAAATGATGGAGATGAAAATGCACAGTTTCAGAGAGCTCTTGGGGAAACACGATGTCCACATTGCTTTTTAATGCCATGTGTAACTTCACATCAGCAAACTTGGCTTGGGCCTGGTGCTAATCCCCACCAACGCAATTCCTCTGTAAGAAAGAAACGCTATAAATTATTTTGGAAACTATTGTCAGATGCTGGTGCAAGGATGATACCCGAATATCAGAGTAAAAAAATGAGAGCATTAGGTCGTGAGGATGATGAAAATACTGTTTGGACCGTACGTGAGATAATGCCTGATTGTGTTCTGGATTTAGTAAGAAATTTATATCCAAATATACATGGCCAACCATATATGGGACACAAGTGGTGGAAGCATTTACTTAAAAATTATGGTTGTGTTGTTCAGGGAATGTAACTATATATTTAAAAAAAAAACATTTATTTAAAAAAGTGGTTTGTTGGAACAATATTGATGCATAATTAAATATTGGATTTGAATAAAAAAATTCAGTATGCATAAGTAAAATACAGTGCAGTATAAAATATTACAAGTGAATTTTCATATGGATTTATGGAAGACAGCAAGCAAGGTCAGTGTTGTTAGATTTCATTCATAAACTAACCACACAAGAAGTCTGCATGATAAAATGCCTGTACACTCAAGTGGTTATAAACGTTTCTTAGCAGCTGATTTCTGTTTACATCATGTGACTAGGGTCAAAGTTCACTTCAGATTCAAATTTTGTCTTCATTTACTGGTAAAATTCATATTTGAAAGGGCTGTAGCTATTTGCACAAATGTTTAAAATAAAAAGTAAACTGATGTTTGTATTGATTATGAATTTGTCTACAACTGAGAAATTTTAAAGAAATGGTACTGTTTTGTAAAACTGTAATTTTCAAAAAAAACTCTCCCAAAGAACATTGTTGCAAAAAACAGCCACCATTTGAAATTAGGCTCCTCCCATTTCTTTTTATACAAAATCCTGGGGTTTAATGTTGCAGGCATATGAAATGAATGTTGTAAGAGTAATTTCATATATGATTGTGAATTACACTTGTATATTTCTGTGAGATTTTTTCATTTTTTCAATTCGGTGATGTCCATTGTATAAGCTGGAACACATATTCAGTGTTGAACTGTCTATCAGTAAGACAAGTAACACAACTATGATTTGCATTTTGCTTCAGGTAGGGTCCTGTTTAAGTCTTTCCACAGGGATTGTTGTACGATTAAATATGAACCCAAAATGTCCAATAATAATAAAGTTTTTGACATTTTATGTTTTTTGCTGTTGTAAGTGAAGAGGTCAAGGTCACCTGAAGGTCAGGTCACTATATATTAGGTCAGTGTGAAGGTCTTGTCACTAGGATTGCTATGTGTGAATATGAACTAAATCCATCCTGTAATAGAAAAGTTATGGCCAATATTTAACTTTTGCACGCTCACGCAGACGCGCATGAGCCAAGCCTGTGACAATACATCCTTCTTTTTTCTTAGAAAAATTGACATGCTAAAATTTGTTTTATTCTAGCTGAATAATAATTCTGGCATTTGTTTATAATAATTAGACACAAAAAATTCTGAAATCACTGAACATGTGATAATATGTACTTGCATTTTGAAAACTGCATATAAATTTCTATTTTGCTTGTGTCAAGGTGGCCTTGCAGGGGTATGAATCAACTTCAGTGATATATGTAGTTTCATAATACTGTTTTTTTGTAGTTTAAAACTTGTTCTGGTATTCATTTGTAATAGTTACACATTAAATATGATACAATTATTTAACAAATGCTAAAATTTGGAACTTATGAAAACTCTAGGGGTGACATAATTGGAATAAAATGGTTGAAATATCTGACATAGACGTTAGTTTTTCTTATTTTTTTCAAAAACTAGACGGGCAAATTGTTTTTTTTTTTTTTTTTTTTAATTGCAAATAGGTTATTTAATAAAAATAAATCAAATACTGACTGAGTATTCATATTATTGACTTGAGACTCGTTTAATTTTACACAACCTCTTTTTTTCTCAGCTCGGACCGCTTCCCATTTTATGCTGGGTTGCCATGGATAATTGGCAATTGTACATAGTTGGTTTACAAGAATGTCTTGTAATGTCTGATTTATAATTCTGTCACTATTACTTGTTTTATAGACACCAAAATTGTTACAGAATTTACAAATGTGAGAGAATTATAGAACTTTAATCTACCCTAGGGGTCAAATTATTTGAAGAGAAAGCGGAATATGGGGTATTGAAGGAAAAATTCAATTTTTTTTTTAATGATGGTAAGCCTACCTGAAATTTTGCAAATCAATCAGTGACATGATATAGATAATGAAAATAATATGTCAAATTAGATTTGGAAAGGTGTCCATTACAGTTGCACTACCTTAAATAACATTATTCTCAGAGAGTGGCAATATTTATGATGCAACAGATTAACTCAGATTGATAGACCAAAATGATATAATAAATGCATGAACAATATACTAGTACCAGTAGTTAAGAATTATGTCAATACCTTAAAAGGTGGGTAAATAACAAACAAAAAAAAACAAAAAAATATCTAACACGGAATGCCACGTACCAAAAACGCAGCCTCCCCAAAACGAACCCCACAGCACCCAGAAGTGCACACCACCAACACACACACACACACACACACACGCACACACACACGACACACACACACAATCATGTACACACACACATATACACTACCAACACACACTAGCATACAAAGCAAACACACGAGGACAAAACGAACAATTAAAGGAACACAGTGGGGCACCGCCTTGGAACGGTCAGTGGCAAAAACACCACTGGGGAGCTTAAACCGGTTTATGGTGCGCACCCAACCTCACTCTTACCCCCACCATGTTCCAAAGTCACAGGACAGTGTAAATAAAAGTAATCCCTGCTAGGTGAATCTCTAACACACGCAATGGAAACAAAAGGCATGGTATGTAAAACACAAAAATGCTCGTGTATAAATATATAAAAAGCAAACCTTGAGAACCAAAAAACGTATGTACTCAATGCCTTTGCAGAAGGCAGAGCACCAAGAGAAACACCCTTAAGGGCCCGACGAAACAGGCCAGAGGACAGAAATCAAAACAGTTTCGTCCCAGTGGGATTTAAAAACTGCCCATCACAGAGTCCTCCCCCTCTTCCGTCAGACACAATCAAAGAGGGAAGCATAGCGTCCAACTGTAAACGGGTTGAACACCAAACATGCGGTGTGTCTCAAAACAGTTGGGTCGTAACCTCTTTTAACAAAACGTTTTATAATTTTAGCAAATACAGTTGGAAAATTGCCATGACCCAAAATCTTACGAAGTTTGTAAACCACATCCCCATAAAAATCGGGTTTTGAAATACCTTCTCGCAGAAGAGTCTTTAGATTACTATTGAATTTCAAAATCAAATCAGAATTACGATAGTAAAATTTAGCAAAATATTTACGCAATTTGTAATAACGGTAGCCCTGTTGAAGAAGTTTATTTGTAATATATTGATTACCTTTATTGAAATCCTCAACATAACTACACGCTCTGGCAAACCGAATTAACTGAGAAATGTATACCCCATAAGATGTAGCATGAGGTACATCCCCATCCAAATGGGGGAAATTTACAATACTAAAATTAAAATCATCCCTCTTGTCATAAATTTTGGTATGTATAATATTGTTATAAATAGAGAGATGTAAATCTAAAAATGAAGCACCAGTATCCAAATTGTTAGTTTTAATTAACTGGAGTTCCCGGGGATAAATAGTGTCCACCAATTGACCAAAAAACGGGTTATCCATATTAAGAATATCATCCAGATAGCGTGATGTATTATTAAAAGCAGTGCATTACATTCAAATCAAAAGTAAATTAATACAACGTATATTTTAGAAAAAAATTGGATATTACTTATTAACTTTTCGGAGATATGCAACGTATAAATATAATATGAAATGAACTGGATTTACATTGTCATGTGCTCAAAGACGATAATTACTTTGTTAACAAAACATTTTCAAACAGATCGCCAGAAAATAGAACTTTTCGCCATGTGTTTCAATTTATTCTATGTAAAATTCACAGTATTTAGCTATTGCATCAGTTTTAGGGTGGTCGAAAGTGTTCGGCAACCAACCAAGTTTAAATTTGAATAAATATATTTTGTTAATTGATATCAAACAGAAGCATGTATAAGACATTACCATTACTTTAGCATCTAGGTCATGTCTGTAGCTAACAGTTTACATGTATACAGGACTTGGGCATACATCTTATTACATAGAAAACGTATCATTTTACCGTAGTATGTGTGTGTCTCCTTGATAGTTAAAAGTATATATCGTCATAAGATTGATCAATCTAATTTAAGTGTCTATATCCGTTAGTGAATTTTAATAACAACAACACAATAACAACAATAACTACCATATTTTTACGGTAAAGCTACCTTTGACATCCCTATAATTTATGATGTCTGTAGCATCTATAGCACTCACCCATATCTTTCGTAGTCCCATTTCATTTGAAATCACTTTAAGATCATTTACAATGTGAACTGGCACCTTTACAAAATACCGGAAGTTTGAATACGCGAGCGTGCAAATTGTATGCCATATGTGACGCCGGATATATTATAAACCAATCTGAAGTAAGAGCTAAAAATGACAAAACTTCAAGGATTGTTTTCACTTTAAAAACATTTTTTTTTTAAAAGTTACGGCCGTTAAAAAGCACCCCTGACAATACAAAAACATGAACTACCGACCGCATTTATCTCTTATCAGTAGAAAATACATTGTATTGCGTAATACAGGGTTTTGTTTTCAAACACAATCACTCCTATTTCACTTGTCTAATATGAACTTTCATTCAAATAGTCTTCAATTTATACGGAATAACATAAATTATTTTAATCCATCTTTCGCATTCGAATCGTGTATCTTGTGATGTGTTAACAATGTTGCCTTGATTAAATATATCAACTATAGATTTGGAATATAGGAAATAGCAAGTTAAGCTACGATTATTTAATTTTACTAATATTTCAGGAAGATTTAACAGTCAGTTTGACGTCTTTGAAGTGATATTATCCATAACAGTAGTGATTATTATGAAATTAATTTTAGCAACGTAACAATGTATACTTCAGTATAGCTATCAATTTATCAGGTTCAGTAATTAAACAAAATGTACATTATTTTTGACTGTCTGAGCCAACTGCATTGTAAAGTTTAATTTAATTTTCAATTTCCTCATAACAAAAACAACGAAATAATGTAGAGTTAAGTATTTATCATATATAGTTTTTTGTATCTGTTTTAAATGCAGTATGATCATTTTGAAAGACAAAATCACCTTAAATGCTTACACCTTATAGCACCATATCGCAAACTAAATTAATAGTAAACTGTAGTGAATCGTACCAGCCAACGGCAAATTTAACGATTTTATCTCTATCGCGGTCATTTTAATGTCCCATATTGTCACCACTCTGTGCCGTCGAATAAATGTTATCAGACAGTAAACATCTCGTTGACTTGTATTATTTATTCAACAGGTTGGATATAACAAAATAAAAATATAAAGAACACCATAAATACACTTCTGATTTCAGATAAAACGTTTTCATATTAGCAAGATGGTGTTCCTTTCTTTTTAAAATAAGCGGCTGATGACCGATGTCACCGTGTGTTCATCGTGCTTGAGTTTGATTTATTCGAAGTCAATTTTCTGCTTTAATTCTATAATTAAAAGTTTTCAATTGTCTTGGTTTTCAAAGGTATAACTAAAAAGGCCATATTCTAAATTGTTTTTGTTCATCAATTTTATCAGAAAACAATCTAAAAATGTAGGTTTTGTCTTCCATATTCAACAATAGCGACAAAAGGTGTTTCTAAAACAAATATAATAACGGTGCTACACACATATATTTCTACATTGCTTTTTCATTTAGAGAATAATTTCATCCTGAGACAGTCTTGAGAGCGGTTAATCGAAGTTGTTAGAAGTTCCCTGGCAAAAAAGAAACAAATATAAGTAAAATGAAACGTAAAGCCGCCATGATGTTACGTAATACCTAATTGTTGATTTTATACAAGTTTCTTCTGGATAGAGTTCATGCAAATATTTTAGTTTTCTTCTGTTTGCTATATGTATTGATAATGTCATGTTCGTATAATAGTAAATGCATTTAGTACGAAAATATTGTTTAAACTAAGTTTATGTACCGTTGCACGCTGGATGTGTATCCGTTACGTAAAACACTTGTAATTAATTTATTATGTGAACAGTTGATGGATAACTTCAATATAAACAATGGTAAGTAATGTTAACCTTAAAGAATGACCACGATACATATGGTATACAGTCATCATTGAAGGTGTTAAGTGTTTCTTTTATTTATTTTCCTACCAGTCTTCTTGCATTGCTGATGTTTTTTATCAATATTTCACTCCTTAAAAATTCCACCTCTACCTAGTGTGAGGTAAAATATAATGCCACGAAGACAAAATTTTTAAAAATCCTGATAAAATGCAAATATTTATTCAAGATATTACCTCGTACTTGCATAAACATTACAACTACAAAAAGGTTATTCATGAGACCTACGGTAAGAAAACAGATCATAAATGCACGTAAAGAGACACTACCAACATCCCTCAAATATAAAAAAATGTGCTTGATATATAAATACAATTTTACAAAACAGCCTATGTCGAAAATTCTGTTATTTAGCATATATCATCACTATAAAGGCCTTCTATAACCGATGGCTATCCACCCATTAATTGTACGTCAACAGCTTTACATAATTGATTGAATGATTTACGGTGATTTTACCGATGATAACTGGTATGTAAAGCTTTAACATTTACGTTTAGGTAATAATACATTAACATTATCTATTTTTATGCTTTAAAGTTATTTAATTTGACATCAGTGTTAGGCAGTGCCTGTTTCAGAATTTAAACATATTTTTATGCAAAACGTACGACTATTTATTCATTGTACGCATTGGTTCTATTGTAGAAAAATGTGACGACGTCGCATTCATGAGGTGAAGAAAAGGTCATATTGTGTTGAATTTTATCGCAATCAAAAATGTTTAGAAAAGAAAGTACTTGCCTGTGAACGTCGGTAATTCATTTTTATGAACAAAAATAATTGTTATAAACGAAAACGGTAATATCTGAAAGAGTATAAATTTTCCAAACATGCCCTCTTCTCACGTTGTGCATCAGATGGGTTTCTTCACACGTAATATTTTGATAATACATTCATGCAGTTTCTTACATCTGTCAGAAAATAGAAGCCACATAACCACATAATCCGCAGTGAATCACAACTATGCTGCATAGTTAACAATAATTTATAGTTTTGAAACTTAAAATCGACAATTTATATATTATACAACAAGCTGATAGCAGTAAAAAGTTAAGGTATTGATATAAAACAGTGTTCATTTTTCATTTAACTACATACTGCTGGTGATAATAAAGGACTGTGGGAATTAGCCTGATTAACGTCTGTTTTATATTTCAGTTAATCAAAGTTAGTCATATTGTATGTGTAATATTCAGCTTTACGTTAACTGGAAGTTATTTAAGATTACGAGCGACTGTTTTCAGAACGGTTGTACATGGCAATAATCATGAAACGCCCAATTTGTTGAATGTATCTGCCTCATTCTGTTTGTAACAGTACCAAGCCATACGTTAGTAATTTAAACCTGTTTGAGGTCATGGCGAATGGATGTGCAGAGGAATCTTAATATAATACGCAATGTATTTGTCAGGGGAAAAGTGTATTTGCGTGTTTAAATGACGTGACGCATTTGAGCGTCATTTTGTCCGATGCGAATAAAAGTAACCCCATCGGTACTTGATGATTGTTTAGTTCTCAAAAGAGTTGCTCAAACTTTAGTAAATGCATTATAAAAAGTGGCATTAGCGGCATATTACTCAGATAAGAGATTAGTAGAGACCGTCAATATATTATTTCCTGTTACTGCACATGTTGTTCGAGACGGGAAATCCGTCCGGAAAATGCATTTGTGAAATGGTCTATGCTATTAATGTACTGATATAAAGCACTTCTTATAGAGTTGCGGCTTTTAAACTGAGCTTGCAAATTTTATTAGCAAGAAGATGTTTATGACAAATGTTATCCTCTCATTACATTATCATACATCTGTACAGATTCACTTATATGCATCAATATATCAATCGTAACATATGCTACCTTGGTTACAATAATTTTATATTTTTAATACAAAAATGTCTGTTAACTTATGTACTTTATGCTATCGCAACGTAAATACTGTTTTATTTGTATCACACGTGATGCGAAAATAGTTAAAAATCACTCCACTTCTGATTAGAAAGATGTAATTATACCAAACTGCTAGTATGTTTTTGAAATACTTTTCCGTAATCGTACGAAAATTTGTACAAACAACATAAGACATATAGCTGAATGCTTGTTAACTCGCATATTTGTCTTAAAACCCTAAACTTCCATTTTCTTGTTGACTTGAATAAAGTTAAATCTTCATAACTTTGTAAATTCAAAACGCGGTTTAACGCAAGCCCCTGTAACTGTTGCAATAAACACAACAAGTACAAGAATATATATATATATATTTCGGTTTATCAAACATTTCAATTATTGAAAAACCGATGTAATCAAACTGTACACAATTTTGGTAAGTGCTTTTTTATCTGCCTGAAAGTATGATTCTATAGCTTTACTATGTTCACGGCTTTTAAGTTCTGATAAATGTGAATTTTATTTGAGGTACTGTTTCTTATTCCAACATGCTCCCAGTATTGTTAATTTAAAGAATACTGCAATGTTGAATTTATTTTGGAAGTAGAAACTGCTTAATATAATGATATTGTTTTTGTTAACATACAAACGCTTGATTGATGATTAATTTTATTCTGGTACAATACACATATATACAATTAAATTGAATACATAAATAGCGACATTTTCAAACTGACAAATAACTTACGTATCACACAGTATGCTTAAATTAACACATTAACTTGATATCACAGATAAAGATTTAGTCATGGTGACTTTTATATTCCAGACTTGTACGCACATAATGAGATGATAGTATTTTTTCATGGACTAAATTATAGAAACATAAGTAAAATAATATATGCAGAAACTTGAAAGAGCAATTAGCTAAAATTAAGTGTGTTTTAAAGCTAGGATGGCCAATTAAAGCTCTGAGTTTTGTTTTTGGAAGTTCACGTAAAAATGGAGAATTAAGTCATACGTACTTTGATGATATGTTTTTATGTGTTACAAACAATAGTATTTCATTTGATATAAAGTGCATAAGAATTAAAACTAAAATTGTTCAGTCTATCATGAAAATATAAACCACTTGGCCTAAGAAAGATTAGCCACATCTAACAAATGGCGTTTAACAGATAGCTTAAATTGACCAATTTTTATTATTTGTTTTATATGCACAGCTAGTAAATTCCAATCTTTATTTGCAGAGTAATAAAAAGTGACAATTTCTTTTCCATTAGATTTCAGAACAACAAAATTATAAAATTTAGAGCGGTTAAAATGAGATGTAAATCTCTTGTGAACATAAAATTTTGTTTCATATAAGCAGTTCTGTACTATTTACAATTTTAAACACATGCTTCAAACGAAGCTGCTTGTTTCTTGCTTCAATATTCAAGAGAGACATATTACCAAGAGTTTGACAAATCAATACTTTACCTTGGACCCATATCATTTATAAATATGACAATTTAATTTTGACATATCTCGAGTTTGTAAGGGCAGAGCACAAAGGTTTCCTAGTATTATAGTCTAATACCGAAGCATATCTATACAAAAAAATTAAGTTTAGAATTGCTTTTTAATACAATAGAGTTTACAACTGTTTCACCAGACAAATTGTCATTAATACTTAAACCTAAATACTTTACAGATGGTGTTGGATAAATAGTATGATAATGACACATAATTTTTAAAATTTCATCCCTTTTTAATTTCTTTTTAGAACCAAATGAAATACACTCAGTTTTACCGAAATGTAAGTATAACTATTGTCAACTAACCAAGATGAAAATGATTCTAAAACAGTTCCTAGTCTTTTGGATGTTACATTTGGATCTTTGTAGGCAAATAAAATTGAACTATCATCAGCATATATTATCAGTTTACATGTTGGATCAATACTAATTTTCATATCATTTACATGATAAAGAAACAATAAAGTACCTAGAATACTGCCCTGTTGAACGCCACATGTAACAGGCGCCTGGAAGTCAGAATAAATATTATTAACACTAACGTTTTGCTTTCTGCCCATACGATATGACATGAACCAATCTGCCGATTTAACACTCATGATTTGAAGTTTACCACATGAAAAAGCATGTTCTACATTGTTAAATTCTTATATAACCATACCAGTATACAGACCTTTTTGCGATGTTATCTCTTTTGAAGTCAAGTAAGTGTATAAGACCTGTATCTGTTGAATAAGAGCTCCTAATTGTACATACATTGTGGCATTTTGGAATTTAATAATCAAAATGGAGGTTTGACAGATAAAGCATTTTCCATTATCGCCTTGATGGTTCAAGATACACTCTACCATCAAAGGGTTCCGCTAGTTATAGGCACAAACTTAATTCGGAAAATCAGACTATACACAGATAAAATTAACGTCCAAAAAGTTCCCGAGTCCTCGAATATGACTTTTAGCTCAATATCCAGCTGTCCAATTGAAACAGTAAAATCCACTGAAAATATATTAAGTCCAATGGAAACGAAAACAGTAACTGGCTTCTTTAAAAAAAACAGGATACAGATGCAGTAATTATTGAACCTTTTAGACAAATACTATGTATCCAGGAAGAAATGTGAGCGCCACACATAAGATAGAAATAACAGACGATACACCTTTTAAAGAACCATATCGTCGTATACCAACCTATTCAATGAGGTCAGGGACACCTTCAAGAGATGCTGGCCATCGGTGCTATAAAAGAATCAAATAGCCCATTGTCGTCAAATGTCGTTATCGTGCATAAAAAAGCTTCTTTATCGACTTCAGAAAGCTGAACCAACTCACTAAAAAGGATTTACATGCCATTCCACGGATTAAAGGTACTTTTCATCTCTTGTCAGGGTCAAATTATTTGTTCAAACTTGACCTCGACGCAGGATATTGGCAAGTGGAGCTTCGTAAGGAAGACAAAGAAAAATTGCTTTCTAAGTCGGTAGTGGTCTGAGGTTCTAAGAATGTAACAGAGTGCCGTTCGAATTATGCCACTTTCCATGGTTTAATGGAGCGTTGTATATGTCACCGAAACCTCCGCGTCTGCCTTATATGTTTTGATGATATAGTCATATTCAGTCCAGATGTCGAGAACCATTTTGAAAGACTGGATGCAGTATTTGGCAAGCTTGCAGAGTTTAATTTAAAAGTCAAACCGTCGAAGTGTGAATTCTTCAAAACCAAGACAACCTATTTAGGACATATATAATCTGCAGAAGGAATTCAAGCCGACCCTAAAAAGATTGAGGCAGTAAAATATTGGCCAACACCTACGCCTGTTAAAGAGGTCCGTCAGTTTTTGGGATTTGCCGGATACTATATACATTTCATTAAAGCATTTGCCTCTATTGTGCACACTCTCAATGACCTTCTTATTAGACATCCAAGTAGGCAACAAAAGCAAAAACAAAAGTAAGCTGTTAAGAAAATAGCATTTAAATGGGAGAATGGACATCAGCTAGCCTTTGAAAAAGTAAAGGAGATACTTACCTGTCCACCTGTATAAGACTATGCGGATTATTTCAAGCTGTTTAAAGTCCATACCCTTCATGTATAGGACTAGGAGCTTTTTATATCAAAGGCAAGGTTATAAGGACCGCGTTACCGCCTACGAGTCGCAGTCTGAGCCTGCTGAGAGGAACTATCCTGCGCACAAACTCGAATTTCTTGGCCTCAAATTTGAGTTCGTCACGGATAACAATCCTCTAGTTTACGTATATACGACGGCAAAGCTCGACGCTACAGGTCAGAGGTAGATAGCTGCTCTTGCAAACTACGCCGAAGTAGGGGGGCGGTTTATACAATACGGACGCAAATTGACTTTCAAGGCGAAAGCACTGCGTTGATCCAGATGTTGTGAAGGCACTGAGTATGGCTGCAACTTTCTCACATGTCCTTTCGTAGACAATGTTTATTGCCTGATGATACAGAACTCTGCGACCCTGGTATCCTAGCTGAGTTCCTTCTCACCAACAATCTTTCTACAAAGGACTGGAACAAATCCCAAAGTCAAGATTTCGTTTCTCATTGATCACCTAAAGAAAGGTTCGATACCGACTAAGCCAGCCGACGGCATATTTCTTGGTATCAATACGTACAAGCGTTATTGGAATAAGGTGGTATTGTTCAGTTGACACTTTGTATTTGTTCAGTAGACACTTTGTATTTGGTGAGTAAATGTACAAGCGTTATTGGAATAAGGTGGTATTGCAAAGTGGTATTGTTCAGTAGACACTTTGTATTTGGTGAGTAAATGTTACAGCTGGTACTTCCGGAGATTATCTGGGTCGATAATTCCATGTCCTTGCATAACGATCTTTGACACCCAGGTCGTGATCGCACCACGTCCTTGTACAAAGAAAGGTTATATTGGCCTGGAATGGACGCAGACATAGCAACAATGGTTAGGCAATGCGGGCCATGCTTCAGAAGGAAGCACTTTCCAGAAAAAGCGGAACCTTTCCCGATTCTGTCTTCTTACCCGTTGGAGGTCATATGCATCGACTTTCTCTCTTATGAAGACGTGCTGGTGATTACGGATCATTTGAGTCGCTACGCTCAAGAGTATTCAACAAGAAACCAGACCGAAAAGACCACTGCAAAGATTCTCTTTGATAATTTCGTAGTACACTGGTTTCCAGCACGGATTTATAGCGATCAGGGCCTAAGTTTTAAATCCCAACTTATCAACTACTTATACCAGCTTGCCTGCGTAGATCAAAGCAGAATGACGCCGTATCATGCCATGGGCAATATGATGACCGTACGGTTTAATCAAACGTTGCTCAAGATGCTAGGCACCTTGCAAGACAGTTAGGCAGATTGGATTTCGCATGTGCCAACTCTGGTACATGCATTAAACGGGGTTTTCTTCATACTTTCTGATGTTCGGCAGACAACCCAGGCTTGCTATTGATGCATTCTTTGGGCAGGCAACGGACTCTTTATCCTCTAACAATCATTCGGTGTATGTGATTAAACTGAACAATCGTCTCAAGACTGCTTAGGAGAAGGCAAGACAGACTGCCGCGAAACCTGGAAAAGCCATCAAGATCAAGTATGACGAGAAAACACGAAGTTCTGTACTAGTCCCCAGAGAACGGATTCTCGTCAAAAAAGTGTTACTACGAGAGAAATCAAAGCTGTTAGATAGATGAGAACATGACCCGTACTTTGTCATTTGCCAGCCGTATAAGGACATCCCAATCTTTGAAGTCAAACGGGAAGGAAGCAGATATAAGAAATGTGGGTACCAAAAAGATGAAATTGCGTCAGACGAGCTTCATGTTGAGATGGAAGCCACTTGCGTTCCTTACGTCATTTCGATGAATCGTCCCCCTAACAAGACCAAAAGATCAGGCAAAGAAGCCAGACATATATGGAGAACTGGTATAATGAACCCTACAGATACATTATGTTGTTTTCCAGATGCCCTGTGTGATAATGTTATATCTGTGATGAGTGTACGTTTTAAGTTTCAGTAGGGATATGTACTTGTATTATGACAATGATTGTTATTGACGAAGTGCTCAAAGGTGAGCTATTATGATCGCCTGGTGTCCGTCGATTGTCGTGTGTCGTCTGTCTGTCTGTCGTCCGTCCACAGTTAACCTTGTACATCCTATAGGTGTTGCATTTTTCACTGGATCTTCATGAAACTTAGTCAGTATGACTGCATGATAAAATCTAGGACAAGTTTGAACATGGTTTATCTGGGGTCAAAATCTCGGTCGCGGGGTCAAATCATAGAAAAACTTTGTGTATGCAACAGAGGTTGCATTTTGCATTGGATCTTTATGCGGCTAGATTAGTACATGTATGACTGCCTTGATAAAATCTAGGTCTCTTTTGAATATTGATCATCTGGGGTCCCGGGGTCAAATCATAGAAAAACTTTGTGTATGCAATAGAGGTTGCATCTTTCATTGGATCTTTATGAAACTTAGTCAGTATGATTGCCTTGATAAACTCTCGGTCGACTCCGAGTAAAGGTCATCTGATGTCAAAAGCTATCACATTTGGAGTCAAAATCATAGACAAACTTTATGCATGCAATACAGGTTGCTTTTTCACTTGATCGTAGTGAAACTGTGTCAGTATGTTGGAATAAATCAAATCTAGGTCAAGTTTGAGTATTGGTCATATTGCTAGAAAAAAATGGTCACGGGGTCAAATTATATAAATACCTTCTGTGTGCAATACAGATGCATTTTTCATCGGATCTTCATGAAACTTGGTCAGAATGATTGCCTTGATAAAATCTAGGTCGAGTTGAATGGGTATCATAATTATGGAGTTAAGAACTAGGTCACGGGGTCAAATTATAGAAAGACCGTGTGTATGCAGTATAGGCTGTATTTCTATTGGATCTTCATGAAACTTGGGCAGAATGACAATATTGATTAATTCTATATTGAGTGTGCATATGGGCCATCTGAGATCAAAAACTATGCCATACAGGTGGCAATTACAACCCGATCATCATGTAAATTGGCCAATCTGTTTGTGGTATAAAACACTACTGGCCGAAGGTAAACAATCCGATACAACCTGCTCCGTAACACCTGACTTTACTGCGTCACCTATATTATCTTCTACCTGTATAATAAGTCTTCAATCATGTCTCGTTACAGACAAGGGGACTGCTTTTCACCTTTCCTATTTTCTAAGTACACAAATGATTTAGAGGATACTTTTATGCTGAAAGGTTTTAATGGCATTGATCTCCGCATGTTCTAATTGTTTTTTACTACTGTGTACTGATGACATTGTTATTATATCAGATACAAAAGTAATGATATTCAAAAAAGATAGAAATGGAAGAAATTATAGATTTGTATACGGGAATAACGAAATAGAAACTGCAAGTAAATTCACCTTTTTATATGCATTTTACTGGAATTCGCTGCCTAAGAATTTAAGAAAATAAACAAATTCAGTCAACTTAAAACATTGACCAAAACAATTTATTAGGCTTAGCTAAAAGTGCGCTTGCTGACTTGTTTTGGAAATTGTTTATAATGTTTTATTGTTTTGTTGAAAGATGTATATTATAGACACGCTTCAGTGGTAATTTCCAAATTCCAAAGTTTGTATCTGTTCATTTTTTTATTGAAATTTCCAAAATACCCAAGGACCAATTGGATATTACCTTTTAGCTATCATGGACAACGCTACGTTAATACACACAGCTATTTGACATACATGTTACATCTCCATATGTCTATTCCGGAATTAGTCTTATTCTAAGTTACCATATGTTTTCTATGATATTTTACATGTCGGCCATACTAGCTGTGATATTGTAACCTTACTGTAAGATTTATAATCTGTGATAAAATAAACTTCCTCCAGGTAGATTTATGTTTTAACTTGTCTTTAATATTTGACTCTGTTTTAAGTAATTTGTGTCACTACGCAACTGCTGGTATTTGTAACTTATATATGTATATGTGTGTTTAACCTGAACTTATTTGGTCTTTAAAAAGTGCGTATTCTTTATGTGTCTATAATCTTTGCAAACGATCTTGATCCTGCACTGGTTGTCCTTTACAAGACGAAAAAATGCACCGTACTCACTCAAGTCACGGACAAACTGAAAGACCTTAGTCGTGTTTCTACAAAAAACATTTATGTTCAGTTTGTAGGTAGGAGCGCTGAAGGCCATTAAATAGGCTGCAATGTAAATCTCATTTGCTATATACCTTTATGTTTTCAACCACGCCCCGACTTCACATGTTTGCGTTTCCATCATCCCGGGATGGCACTCATCCGCAATGTCGAAGTTTGGGTTGAGTCTTAAAAATGATTACAGGCAGGTAGACATGGATTTCGCATGGTGATTTTACATGGATTAGATGGTATTTGTACTGAAATATAAACTGGCATGATTTTATATAACCTGTCTTGTTATTGTTATATTTTAATTATCTGTCTTTTATTTCTTACAAATTTGACTCGCCTTGTCGCCAAAAATAAAAGAACGGATATTACCTGTTATGGGAAAAGGGATAATGTAATCACTGCTTGAAAGTTTAATAAGATACATTATTACAAAGCTTTCTTGCATTTAAAAGAGCCTACCCTGAGATATAAATTGCTTAATTGAAAATCAGGAACTGTTTTAGTAAATATACTTACCCCTACATAAAAAAATAAAATGTTAATTATAACTCCCAGTGTATTACAACGTCACTGCAAGGTTTGGGGTAAGGTTGGTATTTTGCAGAATTGTAAAATAAACAAGCAGGTGACCTATTCTTTTTATGAAATCAAATTATCGACAAATTATTTTTAAATAGCATATACAACTTTCACGCTTTTCTTTTTCATCGAGCCGATTGTGAAGGAAAATTCGCGAAATAACATAAATATGAAGCACCACAACACATAAACTTTGAGAGATATTTTAAATATAAAATCGGATTTCAATCATCCTGATTTGTTTGCAATTTTAAAGAGAAAATTTGAGCAATAAATTTTAGGCGCGTTCAACTTAATCATAACCATATAGATATTGTTAAAATTCCGTCAAATCGGAAACCAAAATTTCAAAGCTTAAATGTTAGGGCTAAACTGTACAGCTAGGTGTACAAAGTAAGACTTAAGTGTGAAACGTTTCATTCCAGTAAAACTGCAACTACTCGACTAAATTTAATAAACAATTATCCGAGAGTTTATACAAACCAACTGTCACTGTATATTTCCCATCAATTTAAATTTAATGTACAACATTGCACCAAAAGGATTTATAAATGAAACAATTTGTCCTCAGTTAATAAAGATAATTCGTGGCACTTTTTTTCTTTGAGATATAGTAAGCTGCAAAAAAAAAGAACTAAAATAATCATACAAAAATGGTCATAAAAGTATAACATTTTGTTTTCAAAATCAATCACAGCAGCGAACAATGAACATAATGCAAAGATATCTTTTGGTATAACGGGCTACTTTTTGATGTGCGCTTTGTTAAAAAAGTAAAGACATGAAAGAAATTTTAAAACATTTATTGAAATATTTATCTATTAGTCATGAACAACATCATTCGTTTTGTTTGATTTGTTCAGATATTAAAAATACCTTTCCAAACATTTATATGTTTACATATTTTCTAATTACAATTAAAAGATATCGATCTTTAAGGGTTTTGGCAAATGATGTTCTACCGTTTGTTAGGTGCTATCGCAATGACTATCTACTCCTCGATTCCAAATTCTACAATTCGTGACCGTTCGTGCCAATGGATGTTAATCTTAGATGTAGTTGGAACTAGTGTAGGATACATATGCAATTTCAAGTATTAGAAGTATTCAAAACATAAACGTAGCAAAAATATTGATATGAACATTTTAAACACAATCACAAAGTTACCTTCTCCAACAGCATGAACTAAGTGTATAAAGTAAAGTTTTCGGCCGGCAGTCAAGGACACTATCTCTGAAAGGGAAACACATATGTATGACACTTGCTATAGTAAGTGAATCAGCCGTGCGTTATGATTAAAATGATTTATAAACCCAGTCATTTCATGATTCGGAAGATAGTAATTAAAGTTGTCACATGTTTGTAAGTTTCTGGCTTTATTCTAAAAGCAAACTCCATTTAATGCAACGTGTCACGTACTATCTGATGACAGTAAGGGTAGCTTGAGGGTGTTTTAGTCTTGACGTCTACTTATGTTTCACATTTGTGATGATGTTAATTGTTCCGGTTTTATCTTAATTCATCCTTTTATAAATCACCCAGAGTTCTCTTTCAACCAACAGTCGTTCAATTTAAGACTTCAGTTCCAGGCGAAGACGAGAGCTTAGTTTGTCATAATTTCAAAACTTTAGTTTTGTTATTTAAAAGTTTAACAAATATGGAAATTTTAATTATATGCAGTCCTCAAGTGTAATATGATTGTTTATGATATTTATAATGAAACAAAAACCAACCCCTATGTTTGATAGATACTTATTTTATGTTGTACTTAGGTTATGCGTAGCACATTTTATTTTGTACAATCAGACATGTTTTATAAAAGTGTAACAACTCTTCACAGAGATGTCTTTCGAAATTTGACAGACGCAATATGATTTATGCACGGTTACAAATATTTAATCATGATTTAGATATAAATAACTTAAATACTTCATACATAATTTGGCATGTCCAACGTTAGATTAGCACTGTACTTAAAATATAGTAAAATATAGATTGAACAACATAACAAGACTGGGTACATCAAGCAATAGCATGTAGAACTACATAAGCTCCTTCATAAAACAGTCAGTGGGTGTAGTTGTTAGTGGGCGAATGCTGTATTTAATGCTGTTTTATCGGTACATGCTACATTTCAAAACATTATAACAGACTCAGAGCATCATTAACATTTCATTCCATGTTAAACCAGTTTCAAAGATGAACTGACATATTAAATATTTATTTTTCATTCTGTTAATAGTTCGTATGTAATATTACAATATCCATTTGTATCTTCTTAACAGTTAAGGCAACCACTTATCTGTTAACATCATGCATCTTGACTCGTCTTTGAAACTGAGGAAGAAAGTTAAATCATTTTCAATTACATTAGACATATCAAAAGTACCTTGATACATACTGACCACAAAATAAATACAGAGGGAGGAATGAGAATACTAGTACCCGAAGGACAAGGTATGAAAAAATGTCTTGAAGAAAACGCTTGTTTATCTTAATATCAAACACAGCTGCCATTTTACATTCTAAGACGAGATCGACATTATAGATACTATAGAAACAAATATGCGTAACATATTGTGTTACTAACAAAATGAACATCCGAGGAAACGAACCAATCCCAGATCGGAAAGTTTCCCACCAATCACGATCATGTTCTTGTCTATGAAGAAGCAAGGAGGCAACACTCTACACTTGATATGTTATTCAAGCTGGATTGACTTGAACATCGTTGAAGTCGGAAGAAAAAGGCGGAGGAATCGGTAAGTACATTCTACGAGCAAATTCATTCAGCAAAGACATTTAAAATATAAAACATGAGAAACGATATTATTATTGCATTGTTTTATTAAAATGAAATTTTACAAAATTTTAATGTAAGCATTTTGATGAGCGTATAACGCGCACTTTGGAGCTCATCAAGTAGTTTTTTAAAGTAGACGCAAAGTTTGTATGGAGTCATACATTTTCCGGAATTCAATAAAACAAATTACCTCTAACAATACTAAAATGACTTATCAATATGGTGCTATTTTAAATGACATATAAATATGTTTATAATATGTGTATATGATTTATTTCAACGTAAGCACCATAAATACATTAGGCTTTTGTGAAGTTTCTGAGAAATGTGGCCATTTGCTTACAGTATGTTTTCTGTATACATGTCACAAACAAACTGTCTGTTGACAAAACTGCACGTTGATTTATACAAATGAATGGCTTAACAAATCCAGATTGTTGTGTAAATCGCATAAAATTGCAGTTGTGTATAAGCCAGATGGACAGTCTGAAAAAAAATATTTGCACTTTCTATCGCTAAGGCCATGATGGCATTTGCGATTTATCAGCATTATTGCTACTCCATGCAAGTCATCTTCGTTAGGACGAAATATTTTAGGTATCCAAATCTCTTTTACTGTAAGGGTTACCTTTAGTAACTAGACTGTAAAGGACTGCTTCGAGTTAGGTTATTTCTAATAAGTTCACACATGGAGTTCATAAAGCACAATGCAACACGTCTGCGTTAAAACAAAATGTGCATCATACGATAATTCCATTTTTTAATAAATATAGAAAAGGCTGATGAATGAAATATAACTATTTAAGGCCGTCATATCAGCATAAAAACAGTTTAAAAGGTAATAACTAACTACAGTCATTGTTCTACTTTTCAAAACCATAACCGATGTAGCTACATTATAGACACTTTAACATATTTACGGAATATAGCCTGTATGTCATGGAATGATATTCTGTTAGTATCACATTGATTTGACAAAAGTGAAAGTAACAAGTGTACATCTGAATATTACTTTCGTGTTTGCAGCGCATTCTTAGTAAAACGTTGTATTTGTTGTTAATTTTGCAAGTTAAGTAAATCCGTATATTTGTTGTTTGAATACAAATGTTGGTAATAAACTGAATGCTTATTTGTACAGATGTAAAAGAAACCAAGTTTACCTGTTCTCAGATTTCCCAAAATAAACAATGTATGGAAAACGTTAAATTTTAAATATATACGAAATAACTTGATTAACGCCCCTAATTCATTTCAAAACCTTCCATAATTAGACGGATGTTTGTCTGACGTTTCGATTTTCCTATTATCAGTTTAAATTTAGTTATATATAAAATACTGAAATTAATTGATATACTGCAAGAACTGCAATCTATTTTCTCTGAAACAGGACTTACGTATGCAGTCTTCCGTACGTATTTCTATTTCCCCGGCAATTGGTTAATGGAAAGTGAGTATCGTACTAGTATATATTCATAATATCGACTTACGATTAACAAACAGCATTAGAAATGCTATTCTCGCCGGTAATACATCTTAAATACTTTTATATCCAAAATGTTCATGTGACTTTAAAGAGATTGTAAATGTTTTAGATAGAACTTCTCAAATAGTTATACATGATAACTTATGATTTTAATGATTTAAAATACAATAAACCTGATGGTTTCCATATTAAAATAAAGCCTCATGATGCAGGAACCATTTAGATTAGCACTTATCTTACACATCAGTACAAATTCAGAAAGAAAACAATCAGACATCCATTAGCTTCCATTAGTATCATTAGAAAAATTAAGACAGCTTGAACTTTAATGCCTTACAACCCCAACAAAACCAATACTAGTACCTTTTATACTCAAAGCATTAGCTTCAAAGTAATCAATGGACTGATACTATCAGCCATCATACGTACAACACACAGCTGGTTTTGAATGTCTTTTTTATGAGTTAAGTAGCGCCAGAATCTGGTACTAATGGAGATTGACCATCCCAGTCGATCGAACCATATGCTCACGATGAGATTAGCATATGGATACAGCTCATACTGTCACACAGTGTTGCCTCTGCAATTGAAACGTTGTGAATTTACCATTTCATAGATATACAGTATCTACATTATCAAGATGGCTATATAGAGGAATGCGAACCAGTGCAACTACAGATTGGTACGTTTTTAGACTTGTAAATCAAGTTCCTGGTTTTTACGATTTATTAGAATTTTATTTACAAACAGCTTACAACAGGTCAAACTTATCACCTAAAGATAGAAAGAAAGAATATTTATGAAATGGATAAAGTGTTATTTCAATTTATGTATGTATTTATTTTCTTAATTTTACTTTGATTTGTTATGTTTGTGTGTTCACACACAGCTTCTATCTACTGCTTTCCGTAATGAGATGGAGAGTACATTATTCTTAAAAAAAGAAATGTTATATTTAAAATTGCTTCAACTGCTTACATTATATTACGAAATATTAACCTAATACTAATGCTTTAATTCCTGATGGAGTAAAACAGAAAATCGGAATAGTCTCTTAACATAGATAGCTCAAATGTGACAAAACATTACAATTTTCACTTTATTTTCACTATACCTTAAACGTGTTTGTTTCTGAAAAAAATAACTGATACAATGTACAGGATTGAAATTGTTTCAATATTAAACTACATGTAGTATAATTTGCTAATATATTGGTTAACACGGCGA
>JAFMSR010000013.1:49933835-49961045 GCA_022818135.1 Saxidomus purpurata
ACTACTATGTTGCACTGAAGTCGTTCTATATTAAGTTCTATTTTAGTTTCTTAACAAAAAACATAAATAGTAGCGCTTTCGTAATGTAACATAAAATATGTATATTCTCAGCAGTTAAACCAGGATCTTCTAGTCACATTTTGTAACATTAAATTTCGCGATGTTCCATCCGTGCAAAAGATTATATTTTGTTTTTTTGCAGCAAAAAGTACATATGTTCTAGTATATAAAAATATGTCTTTCATTTCTTTTGCATTTTTTCTACCTTAGGTTGTTTTTAGGCCTAGAATTACTAGACTAACAGACTTGTCCCCAAGATCTTACCATATCATGTAATAATGGATGTAACTAATAACTCCATTGTCACCAGGGGAATTGCCCAAATCTGTCAGGTAAAATACATGTTTTCCTGCAAAATATAAATATAGATGTGTATATTGCATAAAGACAGTTGAATTAATGGAAAAAAAAATAATTGCCTAGGAAAGTGTCCTTTGCATATCGTAATAATAACACATATAAATAAGATATAATACTTAACTTATTAAATGAAAATGGATCTTACATGATATCATACATAATATAATAAATCTGGTTGAAAAATTTATGAAGTGTTAGCAAGGATAATAAAGTGAAGGTTATAAAAATGTTTACCTAAAGAAACACAATTTTCTTTTCAAAATGTGTAAAGAAAGGGATAAAGTAACTTGGGTCAAAAATTTTATTTTGAAGTAGATTTTAGTTACCACATGGTCCAGAATACATGTGCCATGTTGACTATTACTGTTGTATCCTTGTATAGGAACGTTTGACTGGCAAAGTTCAGAGTTGGCTTTTAACTTTAACTTAAAGGCAAAAAGCTGCCGACTGCAAGTGATTCAGCCTGGGTCGGTTGAACTGTTTAGTGAAGTGATTTCTAACTTCAGGCAAAATAGGATGCATAAAAAATAATCAGACACAAGAAGTATTAAATGTTGGATTTAATATTGACAGTAATAGCAACTCTATATTGAGACTGAAGTGTTTATTAAGAAAAATAAATTCATACATGTACATTATCATGAGAATACTTAGTGTAATTAAGTTTACATAAGATTAAATCAAATTATATTATATATTTTTTACATTTTTGCAAGTGGTTGTACTTGATACCATCATGTTCTTTGAAACCACGTCTTCGGAATAAATTCTGTTTCATGCATTTCTTATTGAAATGTAGTCACATAGTAAACTAATAGCTGGGAGTACTAACAATTATTCTTCAATAACCTTCTACAGTATACTTATTAATACATACAGGTTTTTGCTTTGATTTTCTATGATTAAAAGCCTGCTTACAGTTATCAGTATACATAGCGTTGCATGTATTTTTAGAGCTAGCAATTTCTAAATACTGGAGTTTTGTTGCTGGGTGTAATCCATAAACATTTATGTTTTTTGAAAGTAATGAAAACACATTACACAAGAGTCTAGTATAAATACCCAATTATTATTTTTATTAGACTATATTAGAAATAGACAATTCGTCGACAGTTTTCTCATGTATTGTGTAGCTCTTATTGGTTGAATATAAATGGAAACTATAACAATCATAATACTGCAACTGTTATAAACTTGTATATTAGCAAGAGAAGATATTATATTCTAATTTAGACCTTATTCACTGTATTTGTAGAAGACTTTTTGCTGCCATTGTTCACATTTAGTTGTTATATTTTACTACACAATTTTCACCAACACTATGTATTGGAATTTGCTGTCTTCTTCAGCATACACTCTTAGATACATAAACAAATATATTGTACCAAAATGTAGTTATTTATTATTTAAAGATTTGATAGAAAAAGAAATGACTAGTTCTATTTTAAATGGCTGATCTAAAAATTTACTCTTACAACTGTCGCGGACTGAAGGGTGCCAATAAAAGCCTGGATATCTTGAATCTGTTGAAAGAAAAAAAACTGATATTATATGTTTACAAGAAACACATTTTTCTCGGGAAATTGAAAAAACAGTATATACAGAATGGAATGGAACTTGCTTTTTATGCCCCCGAAGAGAGGCATATTAAAATCGCACCGTCCGTCTGTCCGTCCGTCCGTCCGTCTGTGCGTCCCCACTTACAATTCGTGTCCGGACTGTAACTCTGTCATGCATTGAAGGATTTTAAAATAACTTGGCACACATGTCTAGCACATCAAGACGACGTGTCGCGTGCAAAACCCACATCCCTACCTCAAAGGTCAAGGTCACACTTGGAGTATGAAGGTTATGGAATCCTCTATATATGCACACATTCGTGTCCGGACTGTAACTTTGTCATGCATTGAAGGATTTTAAAATAATTTGGCACAAATGTCTAGCACATCAAGATGACGTGTCGCGTGCAAGACCCACATCCCTACCACAAAGGTCAAGGTCACACTTAGAGTTTATAGGTAATGGAATCCTGTATATATGCATACATTTGTGTCCGGACTATAACTTTATCATGCTTTGAAGGATTTTAAAATAACTTGGCACAAATGTCTAGCACATCAAGCGGATGTGTCGCGTGCAAGACCCAAGTCCCTACCTCAAAGGTCAAGGTCACACTTAGTGTTTAAAGTAATGGAAAACTGTATGCATGGTTACTCTGTCATGCATGGAAGGATTTTAAAATTACATAGCACATTTATTGCGCACATCGAGAGGACACAGACTGTGAGGCACCTCTTTTGGGGGCATTCGTCACTTGTGAGGGACAGCTCTTGTTCAGTCATGGAAAATCTGATGCACGCGGTGTAGCAATACTTTTCAAGAAACAGTTGGATATTAAAATATTTCATAGCAAGATAGATGTAAATGGTAATTTTTTGATCTTGGACATAATATATAATGACACAAAATTTGTTCTGATTAATGTTTATACACCAAATATTGCTCCATATTAACTCCAGACTTTTTCAGTAAAATTTTTGAGGTGGTTGATACTTTAGACACTGAAGATATTATCATGTGCGGTGATTTTAACCTCGTATTAGATCAGGAAATTGATTATAACAACCATAAATCTATAAAGCATAATGTACGTGGAAGACAAAATCTTTTATCCATAATTGATAACAGAAATCTTGTTGATCCGTTTCGTGAATTTCATGGTAACATAAGAAAATATACATGGAGAAGAATGAGCCCATTACAACAGGGCAGACTTGATTTCTTTCTGATTTCAAACAACCTATTAAATTCTGTCAGGAAAAGTAGTATTGATATAAGTTATAAATCTGACCATTCAAGTATGTGTCTTGAAATGTCTCTATCACCTACAGTACATGGGAAGGGATTTTGGAAATTTAATAATTCTTTACTTCACGACAACAACTTTATAAACAGTATTAATGCAAAGATAGATGAAATTATTTTACAATATTGTGTACCTGCATATAATAGATCAAATGTTTTAAATATGGATAGAACGGCTTTACAATTTGTTATTAACGATGAGTTATTCTTAGAAACTTTGTTAATGGAAATTAGAGGGAAATGTATATCATATCGAAGTTACATAGTAAAGGAAAGAAACAGCAGAGAAATGAAAATCTTGAAAGAAATTACTGATATTGAATCATGTTTAACTATTGAAAATAAAGAAAAACTAATTTTATTAAAAAGTCAATTAGAAGAATTAAGAAATACTAAACTAATGGGTTTGTTCATTAGATCTAAAGCAAATTGGATTGAAAATGGTGAAAAAAAACCACAAGATACTTCTGTAACTTAGAAAAAAGTTATATTTCAAATAAAACTATACCATTCATTAAAAAAGATGACGGTTCAATTATTTTCGACCGGAGTGAAATTTTACAAGAAATTGGAAAATATTACGAAACTCTTTATAGTAGAAAAGCTATGGTAGATGATTTTGAACTAGAAAATGAAATAGAAGATAGGGAAATACAGAAATTAAGTTCCAAACAAGCTGATGAACTTGAAGGTCTTTTGACTTATAGTGAAGTAACTGGAACATTCAAAAATATGAAAAATGACAAAAGTCCTAGATGTGATGGCTGGTAGCATAGCAAACAGGTTGAAAAAAGTATTAAATTCACTTGTTTCAAAAGACCAAATCGGAATTGTTAAAGGTCAATTTATTGGTGAAAACACAAGACTACTATATGACATTATGCATTACACCGAGGTAAATAATATTCCTTGACTAGTAATGCTGATAGATTTTGAAAAGGCTTTTGATTCAATATCGTTTAATTTTATTGAAAAAACATTAAATTTCTTTAATTTTGGTAACATGTTTAAGAAATGGATTCACCTGTTCTTACATAATACAGAAGTTTGTGTACAACTGAATGGATTTTTATCAAATTTTTTTAAAGTTGAAAGAGGCTGCAGACAAGGAGATCCAATTTCACCTTACATTTTTATATTATGTGCAGAAATTCTAGCGATCACAATACGACAAAATAAAAATATTACAGGAATAAAGATTAAAGATGAAGAATATAAAAGATCACAGTTTGCAGATGACACTTCTTTACTACTTAATGGAACTGATAAGTCAGTGAACTCTGTCTTAGATGTGCTACATAGATTTTCATTGATATCTGGCCTAAATATAAACTTTGAAAAGACTAAATTGATATGGATAGGCTCTCTCAAATATAGTACAAGGTCGATTAAAACAAGATGGAAACTTTCATGGGGTGATACTCAATTCAAATTACTAGGCATACTTTTTGATGTTGATTTAAAAAAGATGCATGACTTAAATTTTAAGGATAAACTACTAAAAATGAGGAACAGTATCAAATACTGGAAAAGACGCAAGTTAACACAAATAGGTAGAATAACTGTTGTTAAAACAATGTTACTTCCCTTGTTGACTCATTTATTTGTAAGTCTCCCAAATCCCAATGAGAAGTTCATCAAGAATCTTACTGATATTTGTATGGTGTGGCAAAAACAGAATAAAGAATACAGTGCTGATCAAAGATTACACTGAAGTGTTAAAAATGATTGATATTCCAAGTTACATGAAGAGCCTTAAAATTAAGTGGTTAAGAAACTATGTAAGAAATAGTGCAGTAAATGCTACAATTTGATAAATTCTATGTTTAACATGAATAAACTATTTAACTGTGGTAAAATATATTGTGAAACCATTATAGACAATATTAAGAATGATTTTTGGATAGATGTACTAAAGGCTTACATGTGCTACATAGATAAGTTGCCTATTGGTAATACAACACAACTTCTTAATATGCCACTCTTTTATAATGATAACTTCCTCATAAATAAAAAAAAATGTATTGTTACCTTTTTTGTATTCGAATGGGATAAGATTTGTTAAAGATATAATTGATGATAATGGAAAGTTTGTAAGTTTGAACTGTTAAGAAGAAACAACTGGGATAACACCAAATTTCCTTCAATTTTATAGCTTAAGAAATGCTGTAAGTAGTTACATCAAGAAAAATAATGTACCATTAGAAAAAACTAAAGAATTCCTTAATCCAAATATAAGTTGCTACAAGCATCCAATTTTATTAAGGACAGACATTAATAAATTTATATATAAAATTCTTGTAAAAAATAATGATAAACCTACAAGTCAAATTAAGTGGGTATGCATGAGTGAAAACACTATAAATTGGAATTTAATGTATAGTTATGTTTTTAAGTGTACGAGATAAAAACATATATACAGTGGTCACAGACAAGAATTTTACATAGAATTTTAGCAACAAATTCCTTACTATGCAAAATGAAGATCAAGAATGATAATTTTTGCACCTTCTGTAAGAGCCACGAGGAAACCTTATCCCACCATTTTTGGGAATGTCACAAAATCAAACCATTTATACAATATTTAATGAATGAATTAGATGATTTGGATCAAAATTTTGAAATAAACAAGTTAGTTAGTTTGTTAGGGTCGGGAAAACAAGATAACGTGTTAGATATTCTTTTTTTGGAACTGAAAAAGTATATATACCTATGTAGAAGAAAAGAAGTATTGCCAAGCATTATAGGTTTAAAAAACAGTCTAAAATTAGCATGGGAGATATATCACATGTCGAACTTTACTTATCTTGAGTATAACAGATGGACAATTGTTAGACACTTTTTACCATAACTACAGCTGGTACTTTTTTAATAAAAAACTATATAGTTTCAAGATGACAACAGTATTTTACTGCAAAAGAAATAACATATTCTTTGCATAATAAACCTGCAAATTTCTTTTTTTTAATCACCAGAAAGAAGAAAAAAAAATCTGTTAAATGTTTGACTTCTGTTTTCTTTCAGACAGATAGATCCCATTGTTTGTTTTTTTTTTCCAATATTTAAAAGTACGGGTAACACATCAAGGTATTTACATGTATCCTTATGAGTCTTATAAAACAGGGAATTAAACATGTAATATATGTATTTTATGTATATTTCATAAAAAAATATGTTCTTACATCAATGTTAATATAGTCTTTGAAAAAGCAAAAAAAAACAAAAAAACTTATTACGACTATAAACGATTTCCGGCATTTTGCGCATGTACACAAAAGTCAACATACCACCTTAATGAAGGTAACATATCAGACATACAAGGATTTACATGTAAATCATAATACATTTTATTTTCATATGACCTTCAGGATGAAAAAGTTAAATTGCAACAACAACAACAGACCGTCAGTAAAGAAATATCAATAAAGATATATATATATATATATATATAGATAGTTATGCATTTGAGTTGTACTATTATATTTGTGAAATAATTTATCTGTTTGGCACAGTGAGATTCACAAAAAATGTTTAACTTGTTGAAACTATCTTTTGATATGACATACATTCGAAAAGTTAGTCGAAAAGTTAGTGCGGAAATATATTGTTAGAAGAAAATATATGATTAAGAACAAAATATACTTTGCAGTTTAAAGTGTTACCTAATAGATAAGTCTTGTATTTGTATTTAAATATTTTGAGCTCAGCAATTCATCCAAACATAAACTGAATATCATCCCACACTTTCATACTAAAGTTCGAAAATAAATACTTATAATTATTGGTTCGAGGTATTTTTTGTAAAATAAGATCTGTGTGCATAGAATAACGCATATTATGTTTTTGCATTTTTGAAAATTATCAAAATCTCTGACATATATATCGGCGACATATGACACAAAAATAGTGGTGTTGTATTTATCATTAAAAGAGAGCCATTTTAATTGTTTACATAGGCCCAATGTTGGCGATTTCATCGGCAATGTGTAAACTAAATTTTGCAACTTGTTTTTGTAGCATGCTTTTTTTTAATTTAAGTTTTCCAATCTGTCCCCCAGATTGTACAGCAGTTATTGAATATTGCTAATATATATGCGTAATAAAACATAATGTTCATCTTATATGTGGGAAGGTATAAATTGTGTTGTGATAGTGCTATTTTAGTATTAAGCTTTTTACAAAAAAAAGTTATATGAGCATGGAAATTTAAGGTTTTGTCAACATACATACCAAGTACATTTTGGACTGTCGCATTCTCTGAAATATGTCATTAATACTTAAATTCAGCTTCTTTGTGTGTTTTAGTTTGTAGGTAGATCCGATAACTATACATTTTGTTTTTAACGGATGTAAAGACGTATTATTTTTTTGCACCACTAAATGACATTATTTAGGTTAAATTGTAGTTTTTCTACATTTTTTTCAAGATTAAATTCGGAATTCGTATAAATTGGAGTCGTCAGCATACAGGTCTTAGTCTGAATCTTGACATGAACATGTGATATCGTTATTGTATAATAAGAAACATAGAAGTCCAAGCATTCACCCTTGTGGCACACCCGATTTGACTGTGAGCTTCTCATATTGTCCTACTTTTATCATCTGCCGCCCTGTTTGACAATTATGATGCAACATCGTTTATAGTTCTGTCAGAAAAATAATACAATTTTAATTTATAGAGAAGTTTATTGTGATCGACTAATTCAAATGATTTTCTTAAATCTAGAAACACCGTTCTAATAACTTTTCCATTATCAACATCTTTAATCCAAGTATCGATTAAACTTTTGAGAACTGTATTGGTAAAACACGAGCTTCATTATATTTATTAGGGAATAAGTACTGATGCTATTGTTTATAATTGACGGTATACACGGTGTAAAAATACAACAACAATATTTCATTTGTGTGTGTGTTTATGCAATCTAAACCTATTGATTCATTTTATTTAGTTTATCTATAATCTTACGAACTTCGAATTGTGTAATGAACTTAATGTAAAACTCGCGACTGTCTAATTTTGCACCTAACATTTTTCTAAAGAGGAAAGGTGATCTTTTGAAAATGTTTTTTTTGAGATTATGTTTTCAATATAAATTTAAATAAATATATCTTTATTTCATCATATTGTTTATCCATCGTTCAGATAAGAAATATCTTACAGATTTTTCCATAAATAAGTGATGCAAGAACAGTTGTGTTTAAATATTGGACATTTTGATCGGTCATTAGAGCTTATCAGATTTTTATTTTCAGTTGGCAGTATCATTTGTGCATTTTGTTCCGAAAATGAAATATAATCCCGTGGGAATTCCCCCCTGCCTGTGTTTGCATCGCCACTTCTTTTACTTTGCGGCATTTTCGAACAAATTAATACATCTTTTTAAGTATGCATTACATTTATTAACATTTATGTCGATACTTTTTTGCACATCATGATTGATCATTTATGTTATTTTTCCTTCTGCGGGCTTTCTTAAGTAAGTGATATATTTATTTAGCATAATGCAACGATATTTTTTTGAAAGAAAATTACACTTATATGTTACCTTGTAACAGTTACTGCATATACGACTCAAAAAATAAAAAAATGATATTTACAATGTGCCAGTCTGATATTCCATAACTATCAGGTGCCCATTTACGATTTGTCATGTAACCATTGCCCCACACCACACAAAACGTATGTCACTGCACTCTGTCCGGTCGTCACTTAAGTAAAGCATATCACTTGGAGTCTATATAGTAGTAGATGGAATGGCAGAAATCAGAGCCTTTTATGTATGTATTGAAGATGTACAACTAAACATTGTAGATTTTTATCCATTTCTTATTAAATGTGATGTATGTAACAGAATGTTTGTACCAAATAGTATTCCAGGACGAAAATCATTATAAGATCGGAGGTTAACTTTTGCACAAATCACGATCATGCTATTAACTCTCTCTAACAACTAACTGACTAAGTGCAAAAAACACAGGCTTGTTTCTTCAGGTTCAGCTACACTTGACGTGTATTATCTATTTGAAATGGATGTGCTTTAACAATTTTAAATTCGGATTAAAGATTTAAGCATTTGTAAACTTGGACTGTACACTTTATGGACCATATTCTACCATATATCAAATACAAACATATTGAATAGATAAACTGCAATTTATATCTTCAAATGACTTCATTGGTAGGGAACGCTTTTAAGGATTTGAACTGAATTATTTAATAACCTTCCAAATAGTCGTGGAGAAGTTATGCTGCCCACAAAAATTAGGACAGTTCTTAATTTATCAGACTCGTTTAAATATTTTAATTCGCGTTTGATATTTTCAAAGACCAACGATGTAGGTCAGTAATTGCGAAAACTGCTATATGAGCAAAACATAAAGTGACGCTGTAACCAGACTGAATGTATACTAAATAATACGTATAGGTATAAATATATTCATCCTAAAATAATGTTATCTAAACCAGGAAAGGATAATTACAATAACACTCGCTCATATAGGCCAATCACTTGAAGTATCACAGGTGAATTATTAGAAAGAGTCATAAAAAACTGACTAATTTTGAAATTGGAAATAGGAAATGGAATTATGAAACATCAGTATGCATATAAAAAAAACAAATCTTGTTCTCAAAAAGTTCTTTGTATGGTACAAAGTTTCAAGGAACAGAAAAAATAATAAAAACTGTTCAGCTAGTAGTGATTGACTATCAGTCATGATTTATGAGGGTTTAAGGGTAGGATTACTACAGAGAGCAGCAGACAGCAAAATAAAGGGAAAATTGTGGTTATACCTGAAGGAATATTTAACAAAGTAATTATCTTCAAATCACAGGAAATGATTTCTTAAGTATGTGTCCCACAGGGTTCTGTTCTAAGCCCAACTTTATGTCACCTGTATACCAGAGATTGTGTGGAAGAAGTCTCTGGTAACCAGGCAGAGTTAGCTGGTGACGAAAGTGTGTGGAATAGCAAACAAACTAAATATGAGACTATTTCAGTCTTGAGCAGGGACCGTAAACTGTAGCAGAGTGATGCAACAAATGGAACATGATCATAGCCCCAGGAAAGACAAAAGCCATTTTCATACCGAAGGACTCAGATAATTATGTGGCGACTGATAAATTAGTATACAAAAGGAAGGAAATAAAATCGGTAAAGAATACTAAGGTTTTAAGCATCACAATAGATGGAGACTAGTCATTCGAAAAACATATAGCAGAACAAACATCAGTTTGATTTAGGGTTTTGAGCAAAGTAGCAGTAGCGGATGCAGCTAGTCAACTAACCTGGGACTGAATAAGTCTATGGTAATTCCTGTGTTGGACTATGATGTAACAGTCCTTGCTACATCTCTTGAAAAATGTGTCAAACAGTTTGAAAAAGTGCAAAGGAATGCCATGCTGAACACAACGGAATGTGTGAGTAGCACAAGCACAGACACACTAGAAATATCATCCAATTCCACACCAATCAGCCTACATCTTAAACTCAGACAAGTCCAAGAAATGGTTCTGATTACACAGAAAAGAGGTATGACCCACTGATTGAAGAGTCCAATAATTGGATAAATGAAAATTCAACATGTAGGCCAACAACTTTTTCTATCCTAGTGTGCAGAATTGATTGATTTATTTGAAGGAAATTTAAATAAGAAAACATAGAGAAAGAATTTGAATACAACATAAACTGTGGGTTTATCCAGGACTAAAGAAAATATAAATTATAAAGAATTCACGACAAACAAGGATAAACAAGAAGTTAATATTAAGGAATTGTTACACAGCTGTCAACAAAATGTAATATAAGCTTGCACAGATGGATCAACGCTTGATAATCCACAGCCAACAGGAGCAGGTGCAGCTGTTTACTTGCAAGGGCTCGACTCTAACCCAGTTTAGATACACAAGGGGTATCTAAGTTTAGCAATAACTACGCAGGTGAAGTTGCTGGGATAGAAATGGCATTGGAATTCTAAAGCCATCAAGAAGACAAAATAAACAGACAAATTCACCTTTTGACTGCTAGGCTCTAATTTTGACAGTTTTCTTCAAAGAAATCCCCGAAACCAAGATAGAAACAGTCATTAACATCAGAAAATTAGTCACTCAGAATGAAAAGAAGTACAACACACTTTAAGTACACTTGATTTAAGGTCACACACATTAAGAGGGTAATAAGCTAGCAGATCATCAAGCTAAGAAAGGGCAGTAGACAAAAGCAATATAAAAGATGATAATGTGAACACAGAGGAGGATGCAAAATAGATTGTCTCACTTATCAAAGGAAAGATAAAAGAGAAGTGGAACAATTACTATATCAACTATGAAAAACAGACAAAATGCAAGAGGTTTTTCAAACAGCAGGAACAAGATGTTGTGTGGGGGAAGACAGCAGAAAATAAAAACTGTGAAGCATGCAACACTAGAGACAGTTGAACACTACTTAGTCCATTTCAGCAAATACTCTCTTGAGAGGAGCAGTTTAGAAAGAGTAACAGGGGAAATTATCAATAGATAGGGTCTGGTTTGTTCATACATCTCTCTTGCAACACTGATTCTATATAATGAATTGTTAGGCATTCCAGAGGGGAATTGATATCTATTCTGGGCAAATTTCTGTCTGATACAAAAAGGCTATGTTTGCCATTGCGATAAACAACTTCCTTTGATGACAACTAAAACAATTATAGTATCAATAGTCTAAGTACAGTGTGTAAAGCGCAAAGATGACAACGACTTTAGCCACATCGAGGCAATAGCGATCAACAACAACAACAAGTATTATAGATAGCGTATTTTATTACTTTAGATATTTTAAGGTTTGAATAAATGAATAATTTAAACCCGTTTTTATTATATATATTTCTTTAATATTACAAATTTCAAATCGAGACAAGGTAGTAAAAAAAACTTACACATTAATTAGTACCATTTTCTGATATGATCGGTTTTTGGACAAGCGGCAAGAAACTATACCGTGTTGATTTAAATTCGTGTCCACATAGATTCGCGAATATGATCGAAAATTAAAACTTTAATCTACTGTTGCAAATTCGTTATAAAGTGGACATTTACTTCTGCTTGAATATTCATTATCCCAAGAGGTGTGCCTCGATATAAACGGGGGAAATTACAAGAAAAGAATAAAAATGTTGATATAATGTGGTGTTTTTATTGAATTATTGTGATTCATGCAATATGTACACTTAACCGATTAAGAAACGCAAACATTTTCAACGTTGAATATCTTTATTTTAATGACACTATTGTTTTTATTTCTATTTAAGTCATTTTATTGCGTTGAATTATTGAAACTTTTACAAGAAATCAATTTTATATTGTTTTTGTTGTGTATTAAATTTGAATAAATTTGAAACACAATGGCACTATTCAAATAATTAGTTTGCCACTTTTGCGTTTCTAAACCGGTTGAGTGTATGTACTTTGTCGATGCATTTGTTGTTTATTCATACGCAAGTATTTAAGTATTTCCTGCTAGCACTTGAATGTGAATGCTATTGACTGCTACTATAATTGCCACAAACAGAAACAATCACCACCACAACTGTAGCAGGGTTGAGTTTTAGTGGTGTTTTACATTTTATTTAGTTGTCCGACACCTGCATTAATATACTTCTTTTTACAGCGTAAGCTTACATCATTTAGTAGTTGACATATAGGTCAAAGTTTACAATAGCCTTAGTCCTTGATAGTGATTGGTCAATTAGTCACTCGTGTAGTAATTTTCACTAGTCTGGCGCTAGATTTGGTTCTGCCAGTTGTTCACCACAGTAGTCAGAGAGGGCAAGATGTGTTCTTGCTTGTGAGAGGTCGTAGACAGTTTTCTTCGGCATATCGTCAGAGAATTAGATAGAGATGATTTAGTATGTATTAGCAAGTATTTATCTGTTGATTGCTTGTATTGTAATTAATTCTACGGTTTTATCTAGTCGGATGAGTTTGTTGTATTGTGGATTGTCATGGGTTTTCGCGAGTCTGGTTCCAAGTCCGTATTCTGTCACTCGGTTTGCAAAGCCACTGTCTTTACTAAACGGCATGACTATAATGGTGGTTGGTACTTTTCAGAGTCCTTAAGTAACACGACACATGCACCGCACCAGGGAGTAAGCCGGGAGTGTAATATGAGTGTAGATGTTCATCCCATTGATGAAGGTAAATATGGTTTATGTAACAATTGTATAATTGTATATATTTTATCTTAAGTTATTCTCATTGTATGAAATACAATGAACAGCACTGGATTGTTAAAAACTTGTATACACTGTTAAGGGTATTCCTTAATAGAAAGTGGAACCTTTCTCAAGCAGACATTTAGTACTCACAGCTTGAATACTAATCAAGAGAACCATGTTATATGTAGTGTTTTATCTTAATGATCATGTTAATACTGTACTTTTACTTATTAGTCCTTGTTATGTATTTTTCAGGTCGGGTTTAGACTCGTGGATCATAAGGTTTAGACTCATGGATCATTAAGTTTAAAACCATGGATCATTAGGTTTAAAACCATGGATCATTAGGTTTAAATCATGGTGATTTAATACAGTATTTATAAGACGGTTATTCAGACCAGTTTATTGGTCTATATTGTGACCCGTTTGTTTTCACAACCCGGATGAAGTGTGGACTAGTATATTTATGATACGATGAACAATAAAGAAATATATATAAACAGATCTTTTCTCTTTTGTGACTCACATGGGTTACAAAATGGCGCCCAACGTCAAAATTCTACTTTAAACTGGTGGGTGATGTGTTGTGAACTTTTCAACGTTTAATTTGAACTTTATTTAGTTTAATTGAAGTTCTACTGTGGACTTTACCTTAATAAGTAGTTATATTTACTACTTCGGTGATTTATACTCCAAAGTGTTATTTGGTGGAAACCTACTTTGTAGACTTTATTTTATAAGTAGTTTAATTTACTACTTCAGTAATAGAAACTTCAAGTGTTGCTTGATGAGTTATATTCTGTGCCTTACGAGACGTAGATCAGTCAAATCGTTGTCGGATCAAGAAACTGGACTCTATTCGTATACGGTTCGAAACTTAAGACAGGTTATACCTTATACTGGAAACCTCCTTTAAACGCTCAGGATTTCACAGGAAAGAAACCTCTTTCCCGGATCACGGTGTGTTTGGACGATTTCACAGGAAAGAAACCTCTTTCCAGCGCTCGGGAACTCGCACTCTAGAATTGGGGTGTGACTGTGTAAAGACGATTTCAACAGATGGCAACTTCGTACAGTTATTTCATGGACGCTATATAATTTACAAGTGCTTTTACAGACACTTCCAAATTTGTGCCACGAAGAGACATACTATAATTAGTGATTTAAGTTCTCAAGACTTTGGTCCCTTTAAATTCAAGTTCCAGTGCTGTTCAACAGATGGTGAGTCTGTGTAGCTAAGCTAATATTTTGCATTCTGGGATATTATTATTTTGCTTTTCAGTTTAAAGATTGATTTTCAAAATAATAGAAATTCATTTTTAGAGCATCAATCATTAATGACAGAGATGTAGATTTGAAGATAATTATTAGCTTTCAGCTATTAAACAAGTCTTACTGTAGATTTACGATAAATTATTGGCATAATAAGTCTTGCTGTAAAGTTTATACAGTTGTTTTTGCCAGTACATTGTAAACAAGTGAGAATATTTTTCTTTCATATTAAAGCATCACTTTTGCTTTGAAATAAAGACAGTGATATTTTCATAATTCTTAAAAGAAAGTATATTTTCTGCAAGCTTTATAGATTAAATTTCACTTTAATCTAAGGTTTTAAATCCCAGACATTTTTTTTATATACATGTGTGAATATGGTATTTTGTAGAATGTAAGTGATCACTGCACATTTAACATTTGCATGAAATTTTATTAACATTCTAGATAATATATTTCATCTATATTTTTCATATATACTCTTGATGGTCAAGCAAACTCGGTGACAGAACCTCGGTTTGGTTTGTAAACGTTGACAATTCAGTGTGTTTTTTTTTGTTTTGATGTGTACTCTGTGGAATTTCATTCATAGGGTCAACAGGTGTACTGTAGTATTTGTAGTGTAGGTCATTATTGGAAAATTTAGTGTATGACCTCTAGTAACCTTTCAGTATTGTAGTCTGATAGGCTAGTTGTTTACAGGTTAGTGTCATAGGTCACAGATATATGTGAATAGGTAGCACAAAAACTTGATAGCATAAATATATTGAATTTGTGATTGAAATATTTTGTTTATTTCAGGAAAAAGAATTTATTTTTACATAAATGCATTTGATACCAAGCTGGTTTATTTGTATTTAACTATAGAGTTAGTTTAGCTTACAGATTAGCTAAATAAACTTTGTTTATTTGGTTAAATTTTCTTAGTATGCTGGACTTGTTATTTTTTTGAACAAGAAATAATCAAGTTTGATCATTTTGACATAGACTAAAGTGAGTCGCTCTGCTTCAACTTAGTCTCTGAAAACAATTATTTGTTTTTCCTATTGTGTATTCTGAAATTGAGTTATTTATTCCAGTGAAGGTTGTTTGAAATATAGACTGCAGTGTAGTTTATATTACGAATTACTCAGAATTACGCGTTTTGTTTCAGTTGTCGCGTTGTGTGGTTCTTCGTGATTTGCTGTGGAAATTGAGAAAATACTTTGTGAAATTTAGGTATAGTGACAAGACTGCATAGTGCATTTAAAATAAATAAGATAAACACTTGGCAGCTTAAACCTAAATAAAACTTAGTGCATCAAGACAGTAAGAACTAAAATAAAAGATAATTTGTTACCAGTTATAATTTAATAATAATAGAAAAACAAAATTAATTTTCAATGATAGGGTTGTTTAGTTGATTTAAAATCTAGTAAAAGTGGACTTAGTAAAAATTTCACTTTAAATGTAAGTCATTTAAATTAATAATTTAATACTCGAGGTATTATAAATAAATTATAATAATACAGTTAAAGGTAGTTATAACTAAAGATTACATTAAGGTTGTTCACTTAATATTAAATTAAGGTGGTACATTTAAGGTAAATTAAATTAAGGTGGTTTGTTCAATTATAGTTTAAAAAGTTTAAATTAAATTTAAACGTAAAAGGTCATTAAACATTAACAATAATTAACATTAAGGTGTTAGTTAACCTAAACTTAAATTAAGATAAAGTAAAGTTAAGTTAAAAGTTTATTTTAATTAAAATAAATTCAATAATTAACTTTAGGTTTGTTCATTACTTAACTTAAATTGTATAATTAATTTTAAGAACAAATTAAAATAATTAGTAGAATTAGTAAGTTAAAATGAATTAGAATTCATTTTGTTAAGGTACTTGTAAAATATTAAAATAAATTGAGATAATTTAATCATTGACAGATTTTGATAAAATTCACTCAAATCCTATATTGCAAATATAGTTTATAGCTGTTAAAGGTAAAATCAGTAAAGTCAATTGAACTTGCACTTGGATCTTGTCATACAGAAAGGTTGTAAAGTGAATATTGTGAAATAGTGTTGTGCTACTTTAGTGATCAAGTGAATATTGTGATCAAGTAATTATTGTGATCAAGTGAATTGTGTGAAATAGTGTTGTGCTACTTTAGTGCATAGTGAGTTGAATAAACACACATTGTAGCATAAGTGTGGTGAAGTACATTGTGAAGCATACAGTGAATTTATTTCACATACAGACTTCAGTTAATTTATTTTGAATCACATTGAGTGATAGTGACACTTTGAGTCGGTGAACATTATAAATTTGCAAAAATGGCAACACCTAAAGAGCCTAAGGAGGATATTAAACTTACACCTAAGGAAATTACTCTTATTCAAGCAGCACGGAAGCTGAAAATAGGAAGTGCAGCAGAATTGGAAATGAGGATACATGATCCACTTCCTACAACTACAGTTATTGAATCTAAGGGTACCTACCCAAAGATATCAACATTTTATGGAGAGAAAGGAAAAGGAGAAAAAAAACAAAAATAATATCAAACAGGGAATGTCAATTTTAAGACATGGGAATATGAGGTCAAGTGTCTTATGGGAAAGTACAAGGAAGACCAGGTACTTAATGCAGTTCGGCGATCTGTTAGAGGAGAAGCTGCTGATATACTCCGTCGTCTAGGTGTTAGTGCAGGACTAGCAGATGTCATCAGAAAATTTGAAAGCACCTACGGAGATATTGAAACAAAAGAGTCACTTTTGAGGAAATTTTACAACTGTGTCCAAGACAAAACAGAATCTGTAACATCATACGCTATAAGGATAGAAGAATTGTACTCTGAAGGAATACAAATAGGAGCAATTGGTGGATATAGCGATGAAATTCTGAAAAGTGTTTTTTACCAGGGATTGAAGCCACAGATAAAGCAAATGTCAAATTATAAGTATGACACCATAAGTGACTACGATAGATTCAAGGTAGAGGTTAGGAAGATTGAAAATGAATTGTCACTGGTAGAAAAGGACACAACATGTAAAGCGGCCAATAAAGTAGAGGAGAAATCAGAATTGAGGGAAGTTAAGGAGCTACTTATGAAGATGGATGCAAGAATACAGACACTTGAGAAAGAGAAGCAAGAAGGAAGCCGCAATACATACTATAGACAACCATCCTTCCGAGGAAGTGGTAGAGGACAAAGAGGTAGAGGCTACCAACAACAACAAGGAAATAGAGGCAGAGGATCTTACCAACAATCAAGACCAACAGCTGGCAATACCTTTAAACCTAAAAGGAATCAAGGCAACAACACTCGGGGAAACAACAGTCAAGGCTATTACAATCAACGCCAAAGAGGATGTTACAACTGTGGACAAGAAGGTCACATTGCTAAATTCTGCCAGGAACAGGGAAACTTTTAAGTGCCTCGGTAACAGGACCAAACTCGGGCACTGATAATAAAGGTCCACAACTCGTAGGCAATTCAACTGAAGCTGATGTTAAAGTCAACAACATAGAAACCAAAGCACTAATAGATACAGGAAGCTGTATTAGCTACATCAGTGAAACTTTTTATAAGGATCATCTCAAAGATATAGAGATTAAACCACTTCAAGACATTATTAATGTGGAATGTGCTGATGGTAGTAAACTTCCATATGTTGGCTACATCGAAACATTGTTACAAACAGCTGGTATACCTCGGTCAAAGGAAAACACTTGTTTATTTTTGATAACACCAGAGACAGCATACAGTAAAACTACACCAATACTTATTGGCACAAATATATTGACGGAACTATTAGACGACTGCAAGGAAAGTTTTGGCGAGACATATTTACAAAGAGCAGGTCTACTAACTCCATGGTATTTGGCGTTTAGGTGTATGTCTTTAAGAGAAAAGGAACTTAGAAGGAACAAAGATCGTCTTGCTTTTGTTCGAAGTGCTGAAACCAGAAATGTCATCATTGAACCAAACTCTACAGTCAATATTAGAGCTTACACTGATAATGAGATAGATCATGTGCCAACTAATGCCATCATACAGGATACAGAAGAGTGCATGTTCAACAATTTGATTGACGTTACTCCTTCAGTTATACATTATAACTACAAGAACAATGGTGAAATTACAGTGAATGTTTCAAACCTGTCAACAAAAACAGTTAGTGTGCCACCTAGAACAATCATATCAGAACTTCAGCCTGTTCAAATAGATACAAGTGTGTTTGAAAAACTGGAAGAAGAAACAGAAGCTGACATTCTCAAAGAGATTCACATCAATTCTACTTTAACTTTTGAACAAGATATCAAATTGAAACACCTTCTCGAAAAACATAGGACTATTTTTTCAACAAGTGATATTGACATTGGAAAATGCGATGAAATCAAACATAGGATAGACTTAACAAATGAAGTACCATTTAAACAACGACATCGAAGAATCCCCCCAACTATGATAGAAGAAGTTCGACAACATATAGAACAACTACTTGCAGCAGGTGTAATACAAAAGTCTAAATCCCCATGGGCATCGAACGTTGTGCTAGTACGAAAGAAAAATGGCAAACTAAGAATGTGTATTGATTACAGAATGCTCAACAAAAGGACAATAAAGGATGCTTATGCACTACCTAGAATTGAAGAAGTTTTTGACTGTTTGAAAGGAGCTAAAATGTTTACAACTATAGATATGAAAGCAGATTATCATCAAGTCGAAGTAGAAGAAGATCACAAACAACGAACAGCTTTTACTGTAGGACCTTTAGGATTTTACGAGTACATAAAGATGCCTTTTGGTTTATCTAATTCTCCGGCAACATACCAAAGACTTATGGAAGAGTGTTTGGGAGATTTCAACATGACCATATGTGTCATTTACCTTGATGACCTGATAGTATTCTCTGAGAACTTTGAACAACATCTTGTAGGCTAGACATAATTTTAACAAGATTACATGACTGTGGATTAAAGCTTTCACCAGATAAGTGCTACTTTCTGCAAAAAAGAGTCAAATTTTTGGGCCATGTGGTTAGTGAAGATGGTGTGGAAACTGACCCAGACAAGATTGATAAAGTCAGGAATTGGCCAACACCCAACAACGCAGAAGATCTTTCTTAGCATTTGCTGGGTACTACAGAAGATTTGTCAAAGACTTTAGCAAGATAGCTAAGCCCCTGAATGATTTACTGCCTCCAACATCAAAGAAAAAGAATTCTAAAACTGACAAACCATGGATTTGGACAGAGATTGAACAGAAGACATTTGAACATTTGAAAGAAATACTGACGTCACCTCCAATCCTAGCATACCCAGATTTCACACTTCCATTTGAACTTCATATAGACGCTTGTACAACTGGACTTGGAGCTGTACTTTACATGGTTGATAAAGACAATAAGAAAAGAGTTATTTCTTATGCCAGTAAGAGTCTGTCCAAATCAGAGAGACATTATCCAGCCTTTAAATTGGAATTCCTTTGTTTAAAATGGGCTGTTACAGAAAAATTCAGCGACTACCTCACAGGTCATCATTTTACAGTCTATACAGACAACAACCCTTTAACACATGTGCTTACTACAGCTAAATTAGACGCAACTGGCCATAGATGGACATCAGCCTCGGCAAATTATGACTTCGATATTTTCTATCGACCAGGATTGAAAAACACAGATGCTGATGCTATGTCCAGATATCCTCATCACAAGTTGTCAAATGAAGGTGAAGACTTCATCAAGTTGGAAAGCGATACTGTCAAAGCCATTTGTAATTCAGTGCATGTGGAAGGATTAATAGATATTCTCCCAGCTGCATCTATTAACATTATAGAAGCAACTGAATCAACAGGACAGCCAATGGCTCAAATTGAACTACGAGAGATTCGAAAAGCACAAAGAGAGGACTTTCTCATAGGAAAATGGCTCAGAGCAAAAATTGACAATAAATTGCCTAATCAGAAGGATCAATTCAACAGATTGGACTACCAGATGAAAAGACACTTTGACAGCTTTCCGATTAAAAGAGGTGTACTCTACAAGGTATTGCATGAGAATGAACAAGAAACATACCAGTTAGTACTTCCTAACATTTTTAGAACAAAGGTGATTCAATGATTACATGATGACGTAGGCCATCCTGGTAAAGAGAGAACTACATCCCTTATTAGAGATAGGTTTTTCTGGCCTGGCATGACTTTTGACATAGAACATTGGGTAAATGGATGCAAACGCTGCACCATGAGAAAGAACAGCAACAACACCAGAGCTCCTTTGACAAACATTGTTACCACATACCCGTTGGAAATGGTTTGCATGGACTTTCTTTGCGTTGAACAATCACAGAGAGGATACTCAAACATACTGGTTATCACAGACCATTTTACTAAGTATGCTGTAGCTATTGCGACAAAGAATCAAACAGCCAAGACAACCACAGAAGCCTTATACAACCATTTCATAGCTAATTTTGGCATACCATCAAAAATTCATTCAGATCAAGGCGGTAATTTTGAGTGTGATATCATTAAAGCACTGTGTACTATAATGGGGAATGAAAAAGAGTAGAACAACGCCTTACCATCCCATGGGTAACGGAAATACAGAGAGATTCAACAGAACTTTAATAGGAATGCTAGGAACATTGAAACCTGACCAGAAGCACAACTGGAAACAATATCTACCGTCCTTAGTCTTTGCTTACAACTGCACCAAACATGAATCAACAAAACATACTCCTTATGAGTTGATGTTTGGTCGCGAGCCAAAGTTACCGATTGACAGGCTGTTTGAATCAGCAGTTGAAGAACAAACATCAACAGATTATGTGAAAGATTTGAAAGAGAAAATTAAAGCTACACAAGAAATAGTTAAGAAACACACGGATGCAGCAAGGTCCAAACAGAAACAAAATTATGACAAGAAAGCAAAAGCATCTCAACTGGAAATAGGATATAAAGTATTGGTACGTGTTTTGGCATTCAAAAACGTTTATACTGTTACAGAACAACCAAACAATAACATACCAGTGTTCAAGATCAGATCAGAAGACGGTACATTGAAGACCCTACACAGAAATCATCTGTTACCGATAGGTTATTTCAATGATGAAATCACTGACAACAGAAATCCAGAAATACCAGTACCAAAACCAAGGAGAGGCAAAAAAGTTAAGAGGATTGATCAGAAAAAGATTGAAAGTGAGCTCGCTGTAGTGGAGTCTAGTGATTCAGAAGATGAAATTGTCACACTGACAATTAGACATGGGGACGCCCAGCATTCTGAAGACCCTGACAGAGATATTCATGTTGAAGTGTTAGCAGAAGAATCTGACAATGGAATTGAAGTAGATGAAGTTACTGAACATGAAGATGACACAGTACGAAAGACTTTAGAAGAGTTTATAGAAGACACTCACTATGATAAGCATAGGAGTAGAGTGGAGAAAGATAGAACAAAGATAGTATTTGAGGATCATACAGAACTGAAATTGCCACATACAGAAGTAACTAGGAGTGAAGTTACAGAAAAAGATAAAGAAGCCAGTCAGCCTAGTCAACCAATGGTACCACCAAAAAGGAAAGGGAGACCACCAGTAAGAGCAGAGACACCACCAGTAAGACCTAGAAGATCTGAAAGACCAAGCAAGAAACCAAGATACATGGAGGATTATGTTTGCAACTTGCTAAGTGCAGACAATAGACCGTTGGACTTAAAGCTAGATGCTTTAACCAAGTTTTTAGGATTCAGGATTGTTGAATCTTGTGACATCAGATGTCGCTCATAGGATTGTAGAAGCAATCATGAAATAGAATACCGATTCTTTTTATCATTTTACTGTTTTTAACTTTGATTTTTTTTCTGTGTTCCAGGTTGTAGTGTCACAGTGAATAGAAGAAAGTTTACATTTCATATATGTATTGTTTGTACATGTCTTTGTAAATTGTAGAGACACAATTTCTTTTCTCACAGGGAGAGAAGATAGCTGATGAGATGATTCATGTCCTCACAAAGATGACATTACCTTAAAGTAATTTATGTCACAGTATTACTTATATTCGTGTTTACATATATCGGGTATAATAAACTTGAAATATTCAGATATGTACCATTATGCTTCAAGTTATATGTCTGTTTGTTTGTTTTTCAGAAAATGGTGAGACATCACCTTTGACAGCTGAAACTTTTGTTTATAGTTCCTTAAATTATTTGTTTTAATCATACTTCATATTTCAGAAAATGATGGGACATCATTTTCCAGAGAGGGGGAGAATGTAGCAGGGTTGAGTTTTAGTGGTGTTTTACATTTTATTTAGTTGTCCGACACCTGCATTAATATACTTCTTTTTACAGCGTAAGCTTACATCATTTAGTAGTTGACATATAGGTCAAAGTTTACAATAGCCTTAGTCCTTGATAGTGATTGGTCAATAAGTCACTCGTGTAGTAATTTTCACTAGTCTGGCGCTAGATTTGGTTCTGCCAGTTGTTCACCACAGTAGTCAGAGAGGGCAAGATGTGTTCTTGCTTGTGAGAGGTCGTAGACAGTTTTCTTCTGCATATCGTCAGAGAATTAGATAGAGATGATTTAGTATGTATTAGCAAGTATTTATCTGTTGATTGCTTGTATTGTAATTAATTCTACGGTTTTATCTAGTCGGATGAGTTTGTTGTATTTTGGATTGTCATGGCTTTTTGCGAGTCTGGTTCCAAGTCCGTATTCTGTCACTCGGTTTGCAAAGCCACTGTCTTTACTAAACGGCATGACTATAATGGTGGTTGGTACTTTTCAGAGTCCTTAAGTAACACGACACATGCACCGCACCAGGGAGTAAGCCGGGAGTGTAATATGAGTGTAGATGTTCATCCCATTGATGAAGGTAAATATGGTTTATGTAACAATTGTATAATTGTATATATTTTATCTTAAGTTATTCTCATTGTATGAAATACAATGAACAGCACTGGATTGTTAAAAACTTGTATACACTGTTAAGGGTATTCCTTAATAGAAAGTGGAACCTTTCTCAAGCAGACATTTAGTACTCACAGCTTGAATACTAATCAAGAGAACCATGTTATATGTAGTGTTTTATCTTAATGATCATGTTAATACTGTACTTTTACTTATTAGTCCTTGTTATGTATTTTTCAGGTCGGGTTTAGACTCGTGGATCATAAGGTTTAGACTCATGGATCATTAAGTTTAAAACCATGGATCATTAGGTTTAAAACCATGGATCATTAGGTTTAAATCATGGTGATTTAATACAGTATTTATAAGACGGTTATTCAGACCAGTTTATTGGTCTATATTGTGACCCGTTTGTTTTCACAACCCGGATGAAGTGTGGACTAGTATATTTATGATACGATGAACAATAAAGAAATATATATAAACAGATCTTTTCTCTTTTGTGACTCACATGGGTTACACAACTACCACTTCTACTACTAATATTATTACTTGTTGTACTATCAATAAAAATAATAATAAAAAATGTAACAACAACAATTATAGTAATACTAATAATAATAATATTTTTGTAATAAAGGTAATAATGGTAATACTTATGGAAGTAAAATAACAATAATACAACAAGTGTTATCGTCACATAGATAGCACATATGATATCACAACATTTTCCTGTCTGTGAATAACTGAGTACCTGAAAGACGTCAATGTCATGTAAATAGATTGCGTCGCAAGGAAAGCAGTTCTCATGTAATATTGTTAAATGACGTATTTTACATTTCGTCTGCAGGAATTATCTTGACCTAACTATCAATGTTTACTTTAAAAAACAACTGGAGTTACTGTTGCTGATTCACAAATTTTGAAGGCAAGATGAATTATGACATTGTCTTTTTAAGATATTTATTTTATATTTTTAAAGCCATGAAAGAGCAAATCTGTTTAAATGCCAAGACTTTCTATAAAGAGAAAGCTGATGAACCTATTTCAAAATGGTTGCTGAATTTTACAGTATTTTGATTACTAGGAATTAATCAACTGATGAAAGCACTGATGATCTTTCTTCAAAAGTATTTTACGAATTTTGTTAAGATCGATTACCAAAAAGTTTATTGAATCACTCTCAAACAAGTAAAGCTAGAGACGAAATATTTTAGAGGGAACACATCTTACATCACAGAAGTGTATATGTTTTACTTTGTTTATCTAAACTGCTGATTATTTCTTGGATTCATTTCACAATAAATAGTTGAAAGATAATCAATTAATCTGTAAATTCCATGTATTTAAGCAAAGTGGATCACAGTACTTTAACGTTGTCTATTTTAAGTTAAATTGATACAAAATGTCAAAATTTCAAATTGTAATAAGCCGCTATTGAAATATTCAATAAATCACCACTCAAGAAAAATATTCTAAACAAAATACTACGCATTCGCTTCATGTATTATTAACAAAAGTTTCTTTCTCTTTATCGATCTATTTATTGTATTTTTTCAAAACATTTCTTATACTAGACAATATAATGAGTCTATTTCTAATGTTGTTGCAATGTTATTTTTATTTCTTGTGGAGATATGTGCCTAAGTACTTAATGTCTTTTTATAAATGCATTTACTATGGAAGGAGCACACTAATTTAACGTTTCCTCATACAGAATTATTACTTATGATCAATTCAGCCTAAGACTTTGAAGTATCAAAATAAGTTTTCCAATTTAACCATTTTTATGTAAACCCTTCGGTTTTAAGAACGAAATTCAAGTTTTCATTCTATTTTGTTTATAAACCAAGTACATTCCTTTGATATATGACAATGTGTATTTCATGACACATTCACATATCTAATGTTGAATTTGATTTAACATGGTCTATATAATATGTATTTATGTTTTTCTTCAAAACTATATCAATAAAATACTACAAACGTTGGTGATGAGCGCAAAAGACAGTTTCGTGATGTTTGAAAGAAGGAAAGCCCGTGATGAAAGACAATTTAAAAGCTGATATCATTGTTCTACAGGTGTTTGGAGACATGACTCCTTTGCTTTATTAATGTGTATATCAATGGAATAAAAAATATAAACTGTGGTGTACCTATTCACTATTTCGTAAATTGAACTTATTCTCTGTATATTATGGTTAATAATGTGTATAACTAGATTTGTTTATTATGTATAATCATATGTTCAAACTGCTAAAGTATATTAATTTCGAACAAATGGTACACGTCAAGTGTATACGAACCTTAAATAAAGGCAAATATGTTTGCGACAGGTCGGTTAGTTGTGACAGAAAAATTAAAACTTGACTGTGATTGGTTGAAAACCATTATCTCCAATCTTGGATTGACTCCTGTCCTTGAATATCGATAATTATCTTTAACGGAATATGTAAATATATAAAAAATGGTATTTCGTTTCCATAAAAGTATTCACCTTTTTATACATGTTAACATGCAGTTTCTGACCCAAAAACCAATTTATCAGCCTGTCATGTTTAAACTTGCGCTTCTATTTGGGAACTGTCACATTTGATCAAATATTTATTCTCGAAAATGCATAAACTGTAGCGTTTGAATTTCTGATAGCAAATACAGTAAATGATTTTCATTCCATTGACGAAGAAACATAACATTCTTTACTAGAGATATTAAATTGGTACCAGCAATTGAACAAACTAGCTATAAATAAATTGATAATCAAAGTTTAAGTATACACACTCATTACCGTAACAAAAGACAACTCGTGTGCAGTTAAAAGACAGGACACATACCGAAGAGCAATGTAAGGGTCTATTTTTCGGATAATGTAGCGGATACATTATTTCTTGTATTTCTTTTTAGCATGCAATTGTTGCCATTTGTCAATATAACTATACTTTAGAAAAACAAGAATAATTATAATATATTTTAATCAATCAACTGGAAATCAAATTCTTGTGAAAGTGCTAGTTTTAATAGTTATAGATATTCTGTTTCTTTTTGCTGTATTGCGACAGTCAAGTGGCTTGTGTGTGGGTGGGTGGGTTGGTGGTGTGCACTTCTGGGTGCTGTGGGGCTCGTTTTGGAGATGCTGTGTTTTTGGTATGTGGCATTCCCTGTTTGATATTATTTTTGTTTTTTTTGCACAAACTTCAAAGGATAACAGGCCAGTTATTAAGTTCCATACTGTGCCAATGCATTTGACATTTCCTATAATAATCAATGGAAGAGATAATGTAAGTGAGGAGAATGGCTGTGATTTGTCTTTATTAAACAGACCCTAACAAATACATATAATATACAAAATGTTGTGTCACCAATCATTTTGCATTACATTAAACCATTACGTCTGGAACTTGCAAAGGACATAGCCATCGTTCCTGTAAAAACAAGCTGAAACATTAGCCTGTAATTGTAGAAAGTTAACTGTAATATGTGCCCTGCTGTGTTGAAATTTTAATGGTGCACCAAAAGTCTGTGTCTAGAGGAAAAACTATTTTCAGTCAATTAATTC
>JAFMSR010000013.1:49961545-50001732 GCA_022818135.1 Saxidomus purpurata
TTGGTTTACTAGTATTTGTATTTTTAGCTACACTAAATACAAAAATGTTCATTTTCCGCCCGAGAACTGGTAGGAATCCAGTACTGTTTGTATTTTCATGAGTAATATTACCAAAACACTTGTCTCTACACACCAACTCCACTTCTGATAGGTAACCAAAACTTCAGTTGTCATTCCAACAACTTTTATTTTAATGTCCTCCGGACTTATCTTGACCTGATTAACGATAAATTCATCAATTCTTATCTCATTTTCATTGTGGTGAAGCCATCTGGCACAACATAATAATATTTCTTTAATGTCCTTTACTTGTCTATCAGTTCTTCCTTCATTGGTTTCAACACTTGACCGCACCCTTATTACATGAGTGCCCCTATCTGTACGTTGGTTAGCTTGTTCCGGCTTTTTGTCATGCTTTTCTTCTAGATCTGACTCTTCACTGCTAGACTCTCTGTCTTTCGCTTTCTTTGTTTCAGCCCTTTCGTTGGTCAAAGCTGGTGTCTTGCTCGGTGGTGCAACCACAGGAATTGGCATGGTCATTTTCCTATATATTCTTCTAGTGTGAAGCTCATTTACCTTTCTCTGATAGAGAACTTCTTCTAGAAGCTCTATGTAAGAATCCGATCCAACGTCAGAATCATTGTTTTCTTTAGATTTATTAAGAATGCTATCTTTGTCCAAACTCGAACAGGTCTGTACTTTACAGCTGTATGTTCTCTTGTCACAATCTGAAGCCTTGTTAGGTTTCTACTTTTCTTTTTCACCCTGCTTACCCTTTTCGTTGAGTTATCTTGGTGCTTAAGTTTCTCATGTCTTAGCAAGTACTCTGCCTTTTTAAATGATTGGGAACAGGTTTTGCATATGTATCTCCTTGAAACACATTTCAGCACATGTTCTTTCAAGGTTTCACTTTGCCCGATAATGTCTCTACATACAGGACATATCATCTTTTCTGCCACTTTCTTCGCCTTAGAATTCTCAGACCTGAAAGTAGAAAAATAAAAAATAATTTGACCATGCGGGTTTCTTCCGTATCCTGCCTCTTTGACTTACTGAAGGTTCTGTCTCTTCTGTTTCGCTCGTTCCAGCTTCGTCTGGAATGTTCTGTTCATCGTCCTGTCCTGATTTTTCATGCAAGTTTTCTCCAGACAATACTTGTTATTTCGCTTTTTATTCCTTTCCTTTTTATTGAACAACATTTATATAAGGTTTGGGAATGCAGTTTTCAGACAAGTAATCGGTATTCCCATGGGAACAAATTGTGCACCCCTTGTCGCAGATTTGTTTTTATATTGTTATGAAAGAGACTTTATGTTGAGTCTTTCTCCAGATACGCAGGCAGACATTATCACTGCTTTTAATAATACATCACGCTATCTGGATGATATTCTTAATATGGATAACCCGTTTTTTGGTCAATTGGTGGACACTATTTATCCCCGGGAACTCTAGTTAATTAAAACTAACAATTTGGATACTGGTGCTTCATTTTTAGATTTACATCTCTCTATTTATAATAATATTATACATACCAAAATGTATGACAAGAGGGATGATTTTAATTTTAGTATTGTAAATTTCCCCCATTTGGATGGGGATGTACCTCATGCTACATCTTATGGGGTATACATTTCTCAGTTAATTCGGTTTGCCAGAGCGTGTAGTCATGTTGAGGATTTCAATGAACGTAATAAATATATTACAAATAAACTTCTTCAACAGGGTTACCGTTATTACAAATTGCGTAAATATTTTGCTAAATTTTACTATCGTAATTCTGATTTGGTTTTGAAATTCAATAGTAATCTAAAGACTCTTCTGCGAGAAGGTATTTCAAAACCCGATTTTTATGGGGATGTGGTTTACAAACTTCGTAAGATTTTGGGTCATGGCAATTTTCCAACTGTATTTGCTAAAATTATAAAACGTTTTGTTAAAAGAGGTTACGACCCAACTGTTTTGAGACACACCGCATGTTTGGTGTTCAACCCGTTTACAGTTGGACGCTATGCTTCCCTCTTTGATTGTGTCTGACGGAAGAGGGAGAGGACTCTGTGATGGGCAGTTTTTAAATCCCACTGGGACGAAACTGTTTTGATTTCTGTCCTCTGGCCTGTTTCGTCGGGCCCTTAAGGGTGTTTCTCTTGGTGCTCTGCCTTCTGCAAAGGCATTGAGTACATACGTTTATTGGTTCTCAAGGTTTGCTTTTTATATATTTATACACGAGCATTTTTGTGTTTTACATACCATGCCTTTTGTTTCCATTGCGTGTGTTAGAGATTCACCTAGCAGGGATTACTTTTATTTACACTGTCCTGTGACTTTGGAACATGGTGGGGGTAAGAGTGAGGTTGGGTGCGCACCATAAACCGGTTTAAGCTCCCCCAGTGGTGTTTTTGCCACTGACCGTTCCAAGGCGGTGCCCCACTGTGTTCCTTTAATTGTTCGTTTTGTCCTCGTGTATTTGCTTTGTATGCTAGTGTGTGTTGGTAGTGTGTGTGTGTGTGTGTGTGTGTGTGTGTGTGTGTGTGTGTGTGTGTGTGTGTGTGTGTGTGTGTGTGTGTGTGTGTGTGTGTGTGTGTGTGTGTGTGTGTGTGTGTGTGTGTGTGTGTGTGTGTGTTGGTGGTGTGTACTTCTGGGTGCTCTGGGGCTCGTTTTGCGGAGGCTGCGTTTTTGGTACGTGGCATTCCCTGTTTGATATTATTTTTGTTTTTATAAGTCTGTTAACATGTATTACCTGTATTTTGTTGTTCATACCAGTCAATTTTGTATAAAACATCAGATAATTTTTCTTCTACAGTAAAGAGACCTTTCCAGAACGAACTGATTTTAAATGTGCAACCTACCTTTCTGACGGGAAAATATACATACACTAGATCACCTTTAGAAATATTTTCATATGATAATTTTGCATAATGGTACTTCTTTTGTCTTATCATTGTCTTACCGGTATATTTTCTCACAAATGAATTTGCACTTCCTAAACGTAACTGTAGTTCCCAAACCCACTGAACTGGCCGTATGGATTTGATTGCAGGTGGCATTTCATACATTATATCAAGAGGGGCTGATGCTTCACGTCCCAGCATCATTATATTTGGGGTTAGCCCCGTGGTTTCATGTTCTGAAGCTCTGTATTACATCATTACGTAGGGAAGATGCTTATCCCAATCTCTATGATTTTCATCAATATAAGCGCTCAGCATAGTACACAGGGTTTGATTAAAGCGTTCAACCATTCCATCTGATTCTGGATGATATGGTGTGGTTCTAGTCTTTTCAATTTGTAAAAGTCTACACATTTGCATGAAAAGCTGGTTTACAAACTGTTACTATGGTATTTGGAACGCCGAACCTGAAATTATTTCATTGACCATTATTTCTGCTACAGTTTTAGACTCCATGTTTTGCATTGGGCAAGCCTCTGTCCATTTAGTAAAGTAGTCAGCTATAACAAGAATATAAAGGTTTCCTTCCTCAGATTTTGGTAAGGGACCGAGGATGTCTACAGCCAGTCTTTCCATGGGAAATCCGCTCCGTACAATTTGCATCGGCGCAACTTTTGTTTTCTTTGGACCTTTGCGTCTCATGCATTGGTCACAACCAGCATCATATGTTCTCACGTCATTTTGGAGTCCTGGCCAGCAGTATCTCTGTCTTATCTTTGATAAGGTTTTCTAATGCCTATATGTCCTGAAGCTTTGATATCGTGTGAAAACTCAAGAACCTTTCTCCTTTGACTAATTGGTACTACAGCCTGCCAGTATACTATATCTGTTTCCAACACGTCCCATCTCCTAACAACTATATTTTCTCTAATTTCTAACTTATGCCACTGATTCCAAAGTCACTTCACTTTGACCCAGCTAACTTGTCTAAGCATTGGTCGATCCTATGTAATGGATATGCGTCTTTTATGGTAACGTCATTTAACCTACGATAGTCAACGCAAAAACGTTTTGTTCCATTTTTATTCTCTACAAGAACTACACCGTTGGACCATGGACTTGATGATGGTTCAATGTCATCTTTTCTTAACATGCTATCAAGTTGTTCATCGACCTCGTTTTCCAGGTGTACCGGAACACGACGTAATGGCTGTTTGAAAGGTATTGCATCACCTGTCTTTATTTAATGTCGTATGATACCGGTTCGACCAAGATCATCATCTGACATAACCATACGTAGCTAGCAGTTGAATTACCTGTTTTTGATGATTTTTATCCAAGCCTTCGCTTGTTCTACTGTATAAGTAAAAAAAATGTGTTGGAACTTTCTCTAACGTTTTGACATGTAACATTCTATCATTAACTGACTTTACCTTTGATACTTCACTTAGGTTCGCAACATAAGTTCCTGGGTAAACTATTTCAGGTTCAGCTCTAAGGTTCATAATCTGTATGGGTACAGTGTCTTGTTGTTTCACAAGTGATTTTGCGACAATGGTTTTACCTGTATACAACGAGTTATCGAATGGTTCAATAAGTGCAGGTATGCCTTTTCTAGAAGGTGATATCAATACTTTACCTTGCACTACAACTTCAGAGGATGCCGGAACCTGTACCTTTTCAGACATAAAGATACGATTACAGCCTATTTTTCCAGCCAATTGAAGTTTACACATTTTTCCTTGAATAACTGATGTTTGGCACAGCATCAACCTGACGATGTTGAGCTCTCATAAAGTCCAGTCCTATCATTGCATCTATGTCTATGTTCGCAACTGCAACCTCCCATTCACACTTGGTTTCCTCTAGTTCAATGACGAATTTTGTTTTGCACATAACATCATGTGTTTGAAGCAGTACATATTTCATTGCCATACTGATCTAAGCTATTGGTGTTTGTATACATCTTTAGTCTCTGCCTTAGTTGTGTTGATATAAGTGTTAAAGATGCTCCTGTAATTATCAAGCATTCGGCGTATAACCCGTTCAACTTTACCTCAGCTATAAACCCTGAACCTATCGATGAAATATTTTTACCAGATTCATTATTGTCCTTTTTTATATAGGTAGGTTTTAGGTGGTTTCTTGGACAAAATCTGTGCAAATGATTTTCAGAACCACAGATGTAACATTTAGGTTTTTGCCTTGGAGTTTTATTAAATCTGTTTCTTGTACTAGTAAAGTTTCCGTTAAATTGATTCCTATTACCGTTTGAAATGTCTTCAAGATTTTTGACAGATTTTGCAAGTTGTTGAACAGTATCTTGATGATTTTGTAAACTGCTTGAGAACTGGTTGGTTGACAGATGATTGTTCCCTGTCATGGTGTTTATGAAACCCTGACTCTCAAGATGTTTAGGTTCTGCCTTGTTATAAGCTTCCAATTCAACGGCATGTCGAACAGCGTCATTAAGGTTAATTGGTCTAGCCTGTTTCACACGTATTCTCATGTCTGAGTTAATAAACGCGTCCATGAATTGTTCTTTGGCCAACGTTTCCCTAACATCGTTTGGTGCAGTGGCATACGCCATGTTTGTTAATCGCCTGATATCCTGGCCAAGCTCTGATAACGTTTCGGTGCCCTTTGGTCGTATTTCACGTAATTGAACCCTGTAAAGTTCCGTCTGGTTCGGCGGGGCAAATCTATCTTCTAAAGCCTTAGACAAATCGTTGAAATCGTTTTTATTGTCCGTTAGATTCCCAAATACACCTTGAGCCTGACCTCGGAGTGAAATGGCTAGGTATAATCCCTTTTTCTTATAACTCCAGTTATTGATAGTTGCACACGCTTCAAAATGTGCCTTATAATCTAGCCAGTTTCCACTTCCATCAAAAGTAGCAGGTTTGACTTGGCACCGCCTTGTATCATACTCAACGGTTTTTGAGTTGTTGAATTAGTTCGAGATATTTCAGTATCAGTTGGTGATGTAGGTTTTGGTGTTGAAGTTTGAGGTTGTTTTGTCCATTTCCTTACAGTCACAAAACGATTCGGATTGTTAATTTCGTCAGTAGTTTCAAACTTTATATTTCGCCCTTGAGTTGTTGTACTGAAGGGTGACGCGCTTTACCCGTTTTGGTTATCATTAGCCCTATATTCATTATGTCGATCATAAATTAAGGGCTCCCTTTTTGGTCTTGCACCTCCAAGCTCCTGTAACTGACGCTCTAACTTTAATAGTTCAGTCTGGAGTCTACTCATTTCATTCGTCTTCTGTATTTCTCTTAATCCATCGCTCATGGTTTCAAACTCCATGTCTAAATCCTCAGCAGGAGGACTGTCCATCTTTCAGTATGGGTACTCAACATTGTTCAATACTGATTTATCCCACCGCTGCCACCAAAAAGTATGTAACATGTACCGAGTCGTTTCTGTCTTGGACAGTCAGAGCTTCTGCTGGTGCTATATATTAATTTTCCTCGACCTACTTGGTCTTTGATTGAAAACAAATTATTGTTACAATGATTGCGTTTGAAACTTGAATTAAATTAAATCAACTTGAGAATAAAATGTTTAAACTAATCAAAACACGACCCAAGGTATATTAGGAATAAGAGAACCCAGCAAGTATGAGTATACACTGCAAGTATGAGGGACTCTCTCTTCCTAGGTCTACCAAGGTCCAGACTATCGTTTCAAACTGTCGTTTATCACCCCCTAACCGTATCTCAAACACTGTTTCAGCCCTTCGAATCGTACCTGGTTTCAGACTATACCAGGTCTCAAACTCTACTTTATAAACCACTTACTTATATACCACGACCCGAACTTTAGTGTTGTATATTTATCAAGAGGACCCTGCAAGTATGGGTATACACCGCAAGTATGAGGGAACATCACCTATTCTAACTACGCCAAAGTCCTGGTTATAATTGTGATTTATAAGATAAAGTTTTCTTCTTCTCCAAGTGTACTCCTCTGATGCTAGCGAAAATCTGACTAAACCGAGGCCTTGTTTGCCTTTTTATACCCTCTTGCACTCGGAGTCTTTTTTACTTTTACCTTATCGTCTGCTTTACATTCTTATTTCAATAAGCGTCTATTGACTTTTACTTCAAAGGGTATATTTACCTAATAAAACGTTAACCTGCATCTTATCATGATCAGCGAAGGAAATTTGTGACTTTCTTAAGGTATTGCATACATAAATAACTTCTTAACTGCAAAATTTCGGCGCTGTGAAATTATGAAATTCAATCCGTCGCCATGACGCTTAAACAATATTTATTTAACCTAAAGAAGTAAAAATGATCGGAAAGGATAATTTTATGACAGTATATTTTAAATAAAATGGGAATGTTTTTTCATTCTCCTGTTAGATTATGGAAAATTCACTTACACTAGTTTCGAGTTCAGCCCTCGAAATTGCATATATGGCAATTCAAAAATGTAAAAAGACTTTGCTTAGTTGGCTATCGCTTCTATAGCGCGTCTATACTTTTGATGTAGAGGTCCTACATTGAAATCCTGAACAGGTCCACATTTTTATAGTGTCTTGCAATGTGCCTACAAACGTTTTATAATTACATGTATAAAGGTCATGGACTTGATTTATTGCATTGCAAATATTCCATAAGGTCAGTTTTTGTACCTGTCTAGTCCTCCTGCCGTAACTGGTTAACGTGTCCGGCTCATAATCGGATCAATCTTCTTTTCGTATGGTGAGCAACGATGACATAACAAAATGTTCAAGCTCTTCTGGTTGTATTTGCCAGATTTTTCTTTCATTTTCGTTTGATGGTTTCCAACCTAGTGTAGAACTGTCTTGTGCACTGTTCTGTTTTTCTTCTTTGGATTTCTCATTTTCAATGAAATATGTTTTTGTCATTGTCTGTGTATTGACAAGAGGTGGACATGCTTGAATATTTTTTCAAGTTCCAGAATTCGTTTGGATTTTTTCAACCAGATCAATTGATTGTGTAGTATTTACATCATCACAATTAATAGTTTCCAATAATTGAAAATTTGCAAATCGATTTTAATTTAAAAAATATCAGATTAAGTCCCTCTGTTAGTTTTAATAAATCATGCAGAACTTTTGTTGTGACAATTTTCCTTATAATCTTTCACTCACTCGTTTGTAATATTATTTTTCATTTCTGAATGTTTCGTTTCCTATACAATTAGCTTATGTTTAACGTTTTGAGAAAAAGATATGCTTGTTGAGTGCCTCTTTAAGCAATGCCTGACACAAATGTCATAATGGAAGATAATTTGAAGAGTGAGTTTCCCAAGGAAGAGCATCAAGACAATAACCAATGTTAAATCTACGGAGATTAAAACGTTAAATTGAAACTATCTGCCATTTGATTTGTATCATTCGATCGTTTCGAAATTCATGTAACGGAAATATCTAAAAAGTGTCTTCATCAATGCAAGACATGATCTTTTTCGTGCACCGATAGCTTAAACTAAGTTTACAGACATTTGAAGAAATGATAATTAAAGAAAGAAGGATAATAGCAGGTGGTGCGTTAAAAGTTGCGTTTAGTATATATACTTATGTAAAAATCAGTGACCCCGAGGCGACGTCAATTTGACACTGGGACATTATGTAAACAAACTCGATAGATGACCATTTCACAATGCCACATTCCAGATATTTAAGCCATTGGCCGCGTGGTTTTATACAGGGAGATATTGTATTGTTTCGCTATGTAAAATAAAATGAACTCCCGGGCGGCGTCAACTTTAACAAGGCGGTCATGATTTGAAAACTAGGCAATGCTACATGCTAAATATTTCACCTCTATGCCTTGTGGTGTTTGAAAAGAAGAGTTATAAAACAAAATCATGGACACACTAATGTTTAATCAAAACACCTCGATGGTAGGGATCAATTTTTACTTACATGTCATGATTTTAACAATTTTCGTAGAGACTAACTATACAATGTTACATGCCAAATATGTAAGCTATGCGCCTTCAAGTGTTTTAAAGTCTTAAAGTTTTTATTTCCGTTGTCCTGGTACCCGAATGTTACATTGAATGTAAGGATTTGAATGCTTTTGATAAAAGATAACGCCAGAAACATAACTGCCGAGTTCCATCAACTTCTATCAAGCGGTTTCGGGGGAGATGTCGTAAGAATAATATATTGACGCCAGCATTATTCTTTTCACAGACCTTTTAATGTTTTATTTTCGATAATGTTTGTTTGTTTTTCTCATTTATCTCATATTCGTTCGTTATTGTTACTTTCTTTACGTTCTTGATAGTTGCAATGAATGTACAGAACATAGACATGACACGTGGGTAGGATCTGCTGATGGCCATTAAAGGGGCACTCCATACATCTATCAGATTAAATTTCCGAAACATAGGTGTTTTTGCCACTGACCGTTCCAAGGCGGTGCCCCACTGTGTTCCTTTAATTGTTCGTTTTGTCCTCGTGTGTTTGCTTTGTATGCTAGTGTGTGTTGGTAGTGTATATGTGTGTGTGTACATGATTGTGTGTGTGTGTCGTGTGTGTGTGCGTGTGTGTGTGTGTGTGTGTGTTGGTGGTGTGCACTTCTGGGTGCTGTGGGGCTCGTTTTGGGGAGGCTGCGTTTTTGGTACGTGGCATTCCCTGTTTGATATTATTTTTGTTTTTTTTATTACGTATTCAATGAACGTAAAATGATAAATAAATACAATTTCAAAGAAGAACCTATGGCGAAAAATGCCTCATTTTACCAAAATTAATCAATATAGAGGCTTTCTTTAATTTATCGCATCAACCCATTAATTGTACAACAACAACTCTACATAGATCATTGAATGGTTTACGGTACTGCAGCATATTTTAAACTGTTGATTTGATCAATAATGGCTGAGAATGTATAGCTGAAACTTTAGGTTAAGTTAAAATACTTCTAAATATTCTATTCTTTATGTTTTGGAGGTTATTTAGTTTGGCATCAGTTAAAGAGTATGTCCCTTTAATATCCCCGACAGTAAATGGCAATGAAGAATTTTGTGACAAAAAATGTTCAAAACATTTACCTGACACGTGGGTAGGATCTGCTGATGTCACTTAAAGATGGATAATCAGATTTTGGCCATGTTACAGATTTGTTTGAAATTTTGACATCTGATCATTAACACTCATTTATGTTCCCATTAGCGCCGAATTCAAGTACGATTTTCACTGGACGTATTTTTAAAATTTGATTTCCCTATCCTGGTTGCCCAACCAAGATAGAGTTAATTTATCATACGTACAAATTTGATATACATGCTTTGCCTAAGCATATAAATAAATATAAGACTTTTTGTATTAACAATTATATATTAAGATGGAATTTATTAGAAATGCAAGTTTGAAAAAATATTATTACGTCCCTTAACCTATCTTGGTTGCGCAACCAATGATACAAACTTGGACTGTGATATGTGTGATCTCAACTAAATGATTTCAATTAATGCCTTACTGATTAATATAAGTATTGAATTGAATTAACATGACTTTCTGTGTCATGCCTCCAATGTCAGGGACCACATTGGAAATAAGAGGAATCCTTTCCTCTTTTTTGCGTTATCTCTGGTATTGGTGGGCACTACATGGCTCATATATTTATATTTGTCATATATTTATGTCTTGTCATATTTCTAGTCTGCTTAACATTTTGATTATTGTTATATATATTGTATCATTATGCATTTTTATGTCATTGCCATGTCATGTACACTTTTACCAAATAAAATTTACTTACAAACTTACTTTGTTGATCGGAAATAAATGAATTCAGAAGCTACACGTAGTTTTAAACTTGGCTGTTGGTTCAGAATGTTAAAATATTTGTATATCTATACAATGCAAATGTAAAAGAAAAAAAAAAGAAATACTCATTTTCTTTAAATACTTTCATATTAAAGGGGAATAATAACACATTTCTATAAAAGTTAATAAAATGTAAATTTCTAATAGGGATCTTACTCTATGTAATGGGTATTTTTGTTTCTTAAATATATCTCTAACAGAATATACAAAAAACAATTGGCATCAAATGTTGCTTAAATATGATTGACTAACTTTAACATCCCCCGCGACAAGAAACAACACCTTCATAGTTGACTATCGTGTACGTTACTTTTGCACACCGGTGTTCTGAAGAGTTACATAGATATGTTTGATTTGGCTTGTGAAAAATGTATTTGTAAAAAAAAAAAAAAATAATATCAAACAGGGAATGCCACGTACCAAAAACGCAGTCTCCCCAAAACGAACTCCACAGCACCCAGAAGTGCACACCACCAACACACACACACACACACACATGCACACACACACGACACACACACACAATCATGTACACACACACATATATACACTACCAACACACACTAGCATACAAAGCAAACACACGAGGACAAAACGAACAATTAAAGGAACACAGTGGGGCACCGCCTTGGAACGGTCAGTGGCAAAAACACCACTGGGGAGCTTAAACCGGTTTATGGTGCGCACCCAACCTCACTCTTACCCCCACCATGTTCCAAAGTCACAGGAAACCCTAAATGCGTGTGCCTTTCCAAATTTCTTTAATGTTTCTGTATTTCATAGACAGTTGCGGATGTCATAAGAGCAAATTGAATGTTTTTGTTTAATTAAGCCATCACATGTTTCATTGTATAATTCCAGTTTTTCTCTTTTAAGCACTTTTACATTTCTGTGATGCAGATTGTGTCAGCAAGAAAGCGCTGAAGCTTTGACCAATGCCTCTACATCTTTCGTTGCGATATGTACCAAGTATGAAACTCGTAGAAGAAACACGCTAAAACGAGCAGGTTAAAGTCCGTTTCATAATTGTTCCAGCGGGTCAATCAGTATTCCTAAAAGTAACCTGTATTAGCCGAATGTATATGCTCAAACTTCATGTACATATTTGTTATCATATTGCAAAATTTGGCTCTTAACGGGTCGAGGTCTTTGTATCCTTCCAAAACGTGAGCCATGTTCTTCTTACTCAATGCTGTCCGGTACCACGCTATCATAGTTATCGTTACATATCGAGTTATATAATATGTAACTGTTGACTACTATTTTTCTCCTCCACATACTTCTATTTTTTATTGAACGTTTTTTTGTACCAGTCTGATTGTGCCGTTTAATTTTTACAATGGAACACGCTTATAACGTAATACTAGATACCACATGATTTATTTTGATGTATCAAATGTTCGTTGATTTCTACAATTTAGATTATTGAAAATTTGTTACAAATATTTTGGGTGACTTACCATTGCAGATCAGTAACTTCCGATGTATAGATTATAAATGTATGTGCTTAATGTTTTGTGTTGTGTCTGTATTATGTTTGTGTAGTCCTTTAATTTTGCACTTCTAAACATGTGACTTGCTTATATTTACACTTAGATGTATATCAATAAAATGAAAGTATCTTGATGACAATTCAACACCTGGCTAAATATAAGTCTAGTTAATATGTACGTGCAGATTTCTTAGATTTACGAAAATCATTTGACGTCGTTAATCATCCGATTTTGTTACATAAATTGAAAATATACCATTTCTGAAATAGCGCAATTAAATTCTTTGAATCTTATCTAAGCGACAGAACACAAAAAATAAAAATGAATAATGTATATTCGGAAAAGTTATCCGTTCATCCTGGTGTTCCTCAAGGCTCAATTCTATGACCGCTCTTATTTCTGGTCTAAATAAATGCTACAACCCTTTCTTCAAATTCAATAAACATTGACCTGTACGCTGACGACTCTACAATTCACAAATCCGATTATAACACAAACGATATTGAAAACGCACTACACGACAACTTAAACGAAGTCGATAACTGGTGCATATTAAATAATATGTCACTGCACCCGTGCAAATCTAAATGCATGTTGCTGACAACAAAATACAACCTAAAATATACTCGTGAGTTACGATTATCAATAGAAAATGTCGCTATTGAAAACGTCGAGGTGCATAAATAACTAGGTGTATTAATTGATCACACTATTCCAAATATCTTAAGTGTGTAATAAATTAAACTCCAAAATAGCTCTGTTGAAATGTATTTATGTACTGTTGACTAAGGCGATTAATTTTATATAATTATAGTTTTATATAATGCTACTTGTTATTTAGTTTAAGTGGGCCTATTTTATAGGTGGGCTATATAAAAACACATATAAACACAAAAATAATATCAAACAGGGAATACCACATACCAAAAACGCAGCCTCCCCAAAACGAGCCCCATAGCACCCAGAAGTGCACACCACCAACACACACACACACACACACACACACACACACACACACACACACACACAATCATGTACACACACACACATACACTACCAACACACACATATAAAATGACACTTTAGCCCGAGGGTAGTCGACCTAATAAGCACGTATACAAACAAACACTTTAGAAAACAGTGATATTTTATAGAGTGAAGAAGGATTTAACAGTTCATTTTTTATTTCAATGTAGTCTAATTTTTGGCACCCACTTCCATATATGCTTGATATTATTTTTGTTTTTATGTCATAACTACTATTATGTTAGATTAAGAATCCATGTCAAGGTGGATGGGGTAATTTTATATGGGGTTAGTAATATAACAGATTGTGCTGCCCTTGTTTGCAACAGTAATGTAAATTTAAAGTAAAATTAAACAGACTGTTATGTATCATAACTTTTCTCACCCATTTTAGGATAAAACTTTCTATGATATGAACAAAAAACAGGTAAAAACTTATTTGCAAAATTATTTTGGACCCTATGTAGAATAATGGAATGGTCCATTTGCATGACATAACTCTGCATTCAGTGGTGGATAGCAGATTCAATTAGAGCCCTGGAGGAGACACATATCGTGTATCGTTCTGAATCGCTCATCGTGTATTTACTGAACTTGCAACGTGCGTCTTACGTGCGTGTATCGTGCGTACATCGCGCGTGTATCGTGCACTCCGTGTGACAGCTACTACGTTCCGACTACTGTATAAACACAGTTATAACACGTTCATGCCCAAAAAAGGTGGACCTCACCACTTTCATGTAGCCGAAACGGTGTAGTAATTCCAAGATGGCGGACACGGATACATGCCACAGGAAGGTGTGGTTTACTTTGTTAAAGTGAACTTGGGTCCACGCCGACTCAGAATATTGTAAACCTTCGCACAAATATTGAAATTATGCACGACTTGAATTAAAAACACCAGTAGTTGAACAAAAACGGTACACCTGATGTCCGTTTGAAAATCAAATCGAGGAGACGACCATAAATTACCGTTTAGACGCTGATCAGTGCTAACTATGGCCCTAGAATTGAAGAAAACCCGTCTGAAAAACAAAACGAGATGAATTCATTTGTATTTCAGAACATGCACATGGTGATTCAAATATTCTTAAATATGTCCTTCATTATCAGGAGATAGTTTTCATGTCTGAAAAGTTAACAAAGTCTAGATGATTCACTGTCAACTGTGGTGTTCTTTTACACTAATGACCAATGTTTTAAATACAAACTGACATATGCTTACACTGGACTCACTCATGACGCTTATTTCTGTGTCAAACGGCTAAGTCGTTTTCAGCTGACAATGTAATGTAATTAATATCTCATAATAAAGTAACGTAACGGTTACATGTAGATTGTCTTAGTTATTTAAACTATTAAATTATTAGTATTTTTTCTCAAATACCACGGTAAACTAGCGGAAGAAAACTGAAGCACTTAAACATTGTTTTTCATTTCAACTACATTGTATTTTAAAATAAAAAAGAACGTTAAAATCAAACAAATAATAACTGTTTTTCATCTGTCATTAATGTCTTTTAAGTGGCTTTTTGATGACTGCTTGAGGGTGAAAAGATTGAAACTGAGAGTTGTCTTTTGTCTGGAAGATGAATTGAGATTAAACAGGAACAATAAGTATCATCACGTATCTCATATTAGTAAGAAGGGAAATTAGAGATATTTATCGTATTCCACTAGTATCATCAGATAACATGTGACATATTGAGTTTTAAAGTATGTTTATGCTAGCTCACCAATGAAAACATGAAATGTTACAATTCAAAAAACGACTCGGGCATTCAAACATTTTAGTATCACAGTCTTGATGAAGGTTCACTAACATGATAAAACATGATTACCTTTCACTCAGCTGTTCCTTAATGTGTTTTAAATGACTTACTGTTGATGTAAAGAGTGTTAAAATAAGTTTCCATTCTTGAAAAGATCAATTAAGATTATATCCGAACCATTAAGACAACCACGCTAAATAAAGCCCGAGGAGTTTAGACTGTAAAATAGGAACACTGCCATCGTCTTCCATTAGTATCATCAGATAAGATGTGCCACGATGACAGCTGGTGTTAAGGTCAATATCAGAAACTTGAAAATATGTCCAAGTTTGAAAAAATAACATAAGTTTGAAAAAATGACATCAAATGATTTTAATTATAAAAGCATTCGGTCTTTTTTTTCGGATTCACACATATTTATATTTTTACTTATGTATAAAGTACACTATAACCTTTAAAAAGCTGATAGCTTTGACTCACTCTGGCATAGCCCGGTTCTGTTATTCCGAGGTAATCTACAATTACCATCCATTATGGTCAATTTTCAGGAAAGCAATAGTAAAACTGATTCAAATAAAGACTTCGCTTATTTGTAGACAATTACAAACAGGATGAGTCTATGGGGGGAAAAGAAATCATTGCAAACGTTTAAATACTTAGACTTCGGTATTACGTTCCTATTATGCAAATTATTTGACTCTTGTTTAAAATTGACTGCAGAGAAACATATCTAAGAATACATGAACTGCTCTTGAGCTGAGCTTAAATTCATGAATCGTTTGTTCAACTTTTATTTCCTGTTTTACTAACGAAAACTTTAGATTACATCTAAGATGATTAATGGCAAGTCTTTATTGTCCACATTTAAGCATATGAGTAACTATTAAAAGTACACGTTTTATCGTGTATCTACGATGAAGTGTTGCAACAATATAAGCGTTTATTTAATCAATATATATTATAACCTGTATGACGAATAATTGTAAATTCCTATAGTATATTTATATAGTCAATCGGAGTGTTTTGCTCTGAGTAAAGTACCCAAAAAGTAGAGTTTGGGATATGAACGTAGCTTCTTCCTGTTTCTCTAATTTACTAACGCCCAGAAAATGAAATATAGACGTATAAGTAATATCTGTATAAATACAGTAATCGCATGACACAGACTAAAGGTTGTGTTTGATCGTGGCAGTTAACCTTAAACATATTATTCACCTTCCTTCCCTTTAAAAGTCCAAGACATTTCAGAAATAGCAGTCACAGTGTTTTGTTTGCCAAGAAAAACAATTATACAAAACAGTTACGTCACCCGACTAACGTCATTACTCCACGTCAAAACGTTGTAAACTTTCAGTTTTTCAGTTTATCGATTTGCATTTAAATCGATTGTCTACTTTGTTAGGCTCTGATTCTGACGTCTTCTGCATACTATCACAGTCATGTAGTTTCTATATTGGATGATGATTGAACTACAAATAAGTTTGTATAATATAGTTATGTATGATAATATTATTATATTGAATAGTGTCCCGCAACAGGGGAGTGAATGCTCACAGCCACTATATATGTCACATTTCAAATTACCGCCCAGTTGAAAACGGTAGTTACGACAGTTTTCATACATTCAGTTTAAGACTACCGAAATAATATATGGTTTGGAGTACATTATCGAAATTGAAGCATTTCCTGTAGGTAACGTGCCGACATAATTATTCACCCGGGCTTCGCCGGGAAATCACCTCCTGGGAATGCTTCAATTTCGATAAAGCTCCGAAATCCAAAGATTGTTTCTTCGATATAGGTTGATGTACAGATATGTCATTTAGCACATTACCAAAGTTGAAGTTAGAGTAAAGTATCAATCAGATATGGAAGAAAGCTAGGATTGGAATGTATCATATCCGAATTTTTCATATATGGTATAGACAAATTTATCCACATTTTAGCAAAATATATTCAATTGTCTATTTTATATGGAGAATTCCGAGATACACGGGGCGAATCATGTATAAAATCACTGCATACAAGTGTAGAGATGATAGTATATCTACAGTTAAGTTATAGCAACATTATAGCCGTTTTTAATTATCGATACACAATTGACGAAAGTGACCTGTTTGATCAAGTCAATAAATAGAGAAAGATTTACATTTATATTTTTTTAACATGATTATAGATTAGTTCAGATTGTCGATCAAACATGGTAAGAAACAAGAACCTTGTTGTACTATGTCCGACCGTTTCATATACTAAATAGACAGTTTTATCTGCATTTTAAAATGACATTCAACTGACTATTTTCATATTGAGAATACCAAGATTCACATTGGGAATCTAGTACAGTAACACTGCTTTATATGTGACATAAATAGCATATAACAGTATAGAGGCATTTGTCATCAGTATGCATTAGGAAATAATTATTGTGCCATTCTAGTGTTTCAACTTAATAAGTAAACAAAACTACAACTGCAATTCCATCAACCCAAAATGATGTTAAGGCAAGGCACGTTATCCAGCTGTAGTAAAGTCGATTATAGAAAGAACACTTTGAAAAAAAAATTAAATGTGTGTAGTTTTTATCGATTCAAAATAAAAGTTTTACATGTAAATAAAAAACATGTTTAATTTATCTTGTCGGTGTAAGAAGTGAGCTGATTAGAGCGTTTCAGAGCATGTATAATACATGTGTACTGTAAAAACATTTGTGCGCCGCAATCGTACAGAAAGTAATTATATAACATGTTCGGTCGGTCAAAAACAAAATTGTTGGCAGGTTTTCATTATTCATAGATGAATTAGAACGTACAGTAGATAGAAATTCACTTATTTAATTGTGAACCTGTCAGCAGAAATGGGTCAAAATGAGGAAAAATAACACATTCCTGTTTTTTTTCATTTTCTGAAGTACGTTGTCTCTTGAAGGTTATCCGAATATTTCAGGCTTTTATGACAATCCATTTCTGTCGAAGATTTGTCTATCTTTGTGTTACCTGGCAACTATTGTCTTCAGCAGTCTTCGGTTCTACTCTATTATTCAGAATCAATTATATTTTCACATAAACAGTCAAAACGATACTTTAGTAACTACTTGTGTATTTCTAAATATTTCAGCATTTTATATCTACCGGTAATGTCACTAGAGCAATTTGTATCTATATATTCATTTGACAAAGAAGGCAAAAATGTTTACAAAAGAACGGCTACTTATGAACTGCTGAATAAAATAATTGTAAGTTACATTTCCAAACTATACGAACAACTCCCATGTCTACACTTTCCACTACAATTTAATGATACGGTGTCTTCCAAACCTAATTCAAAGTTTGCACATTAGTTTTGTTTCAGCTATATGTGGCGCTTGGCAACCTTACTATATGATAGTCATTTATCTCACATTTCTTTATATACACCTTAATACACACATTTAAGTTTCATACATATTTCTTTTGTCTAGCAACCATCATTTCCTGATATTACTGTTTTTTCTAAATTATTTTCAATTGATACTGTATACAAGCAACATTGAATACCATTAGAAAATTGTTGTGTGAAAAATATGTGTCTCCTCTGACACTACATACTGAAACTGATCCCTAAAGTGACCTTGACCATGGACACACTGACCTCAAACTCATAAGAGTTATTTATAGGTCATTAGCAATAACCCTACCAGTTAAATACGGACAACATTTTTAAGTTTTAGGCCTCTTTGACCTAGACCTTTGACTATATGACCCAAGGTTGTGATATGCACAACACTGATTCTTCCCTAAAGATTTGATAAAAATCAAAAGAAGGGTTTTGGAGAAGAAGAGCAGAAAAGAATATCAAGTTTCAGGCCTCCTTAATCTTAACCTTTGACTTGATGACCCCAAATTGCAATATGCACAAGACTTCATGCTGATGTTTCCCGGAACGTTTGATGAAAATGCAACAAAGATTTAAAGACAAAGATTCGATTTCCGAGAGCATGAAAATAAGTTTTGCATCATTGTAACAGTCTATATGAATTAACCAGCTTTGTTGGCTTAACCTAGAACATACTAATGGTCATGCTTTTCCTGTTTGGCTTCCAGTGCGGTTTTGGAATACGTGGCTTTAAGCATGCTACTTTTTTACATTTTCGCTCATACAGTAATTACGCATTGCTGCGTACAGATACCACTGCTTGGCGGAGTCCACTTTTATACAATCTAACTGTTCGGGGAACAGCGCTGCGTCCAACACAACTGTTGGACGTAAATAATTATATTTTGCAACTTGAGAATCAGAATACTGTTTGCACGTAACAACCCGAGGCTCATTCAATGGAAAAAAAAGGTGACAGTTCGTGAAGGTTTTCAAAGGTTTAAAAACTTTGGCCTAGAATTGTTCCAGTTATAAAATTGCAACGGCTTGCCTACATCATGCACTAGCTGTGGAATGGTGTGATCTGGTCTTGGCGATAGTTTCACTGTTACTGCGACATCTTAAATGAATTCTGCATTGAATGATCTAGCAATTAAAAAAACAACAATGTTTTTATAAAATGTTAATTCTGTATTGACAAATAGTAAATTCATTAACGGGGTATTTAATCTACTACCCCATTAAATGGCAAGTGGTAAAATAAAATGGTGATATGTTCCTGCTAGTAAGCTCAACTTTTAAACATGGTTTAATACTATGAATTCTAAAAAAACTCACTTACATACTAAAATTCTGTACTATTCTTTACACATATTATTAATTACATGAGAATTAATGTTTGTGGCATGAGCTTCGCAAGTAGGCAACTCACCACCTATAACATTGTGGCAGAGTATGCGAACTAATACCATTGGCCAGAAGCTAGTGTGGCCTTTGTTGACAGGGGATCTCTTTTTAAACTTAAAAGGTATTTAAGTGTGGATACATATTACACTGTTTTCCCTAATGGTCTTTATTTAGATGGTGGTATCTACACAGAGGTGGTCCTAAGCACAGGTTTCACTGCCTAATGCTTCTTTTACTTTTCTTTATCTATCATGCAATCAATTTCAAAAGAACAAATAATGAGTATCCTATAAATGTACACGATAACGAAACGGATTAACAGTATACTCCGTTTCGATTTCCGAATTCCGAAGTGCCAATCAGGATCAAAATTTCTGTGGCAAACAACCATTTTACCATATCTAATGTTGTAGTGCAGACCTGTATTACAAGCATATTTTAAATTGTGTGAAACGCATAAACATGCAAATACTTCAACCTTTCAGGATAGAAAATTTTAACACATTTCAATGCATTTCCCTACAGTTTAATGCAGGCAGATTTTGTGTGTTAACCACAATTTCCGTTAACAGTACGAGGAGCATGGACAGTAAGAATCAGTACCGCAAAATGAATCCATATTTATAAAGATACATGTATAAAGATACTTGAACCTAGTATATCCATCAATCCAATGAAGAGACCAGATGGTTGATCATTATGTTCTATTACAGTTTTAATTATGTAGAATAAGTTACAAACAGCATTTAAGTCTTTCCTTTGACACACAACAAATATACTGTACAGAGATCCAAATAATATCATATCAAGTTGTCCTTTTTAATCATACATGTACATACCAACAATAACCTTCTACAATGTACAACACACTACTGAAAACAAAAAAACAAAAATAATATCAAACAGGGAATGCCACATACCAAAAACGCAGCCTCCCCAAAACGAGCATGTTATGCTGTCCTGCACAGTTGTCAAAATGGAAGTGGGTAAACCATGATGACAACACTGTGTGCTCATTTACTTATTGATTCACTGTCATCAATTAAGGGGAATGCTTTCCTATTTAGAGTAAAATAAATTTAAATGAGAAACAACAACATGCTAAACTATTCAGAAAACATCTTTATGAATTTATGACTACAATGAAAAGTAGACAAAGTACATATAATATGCACAGCTACCTGGACGTTATCAATTATCATAATAACAACATTGATATAATCTATATTCAGACGATGAGTGCAAAAATAAAAAATAAAAATACATGAGTGGATGGGTTTCCTCAAATTTTCATTTGTAATAGATCCATCCACATATTCGTGCTGTCGTGTTGATCGAGATGAAATGTTCATAATTTCAACATACAGAACGTGTTATATGTGTATAATGCTGAATGACTTGAAGTAATCTGAAAAATCGAGACACTATTTGCTATTTTGTATGATAATTTTTTACTTTGGTGGCAAAGGTCAGTTTGTGGTTTTGATAAAACTATTTTTGGACATAAATCTTTCCATCTTTCTCGCGCAGGCATACAAGCTATTTAGAACCGAATGTGCACATAAGCTTTTAGCAGGACGTGGTGCCTGCGACAGAAACTTTATATTGCCTCAGCTGCCCTTTGAGGAATATTTCGAAAACCACTGATATTAAATAAAAAGACATTTAGCGTAACCTTCACAGTATGTACAGTATTGTATTTGTGTTAAGATGAATGTCATGTTGTTAAACAAGAGCTGTCCCTCACAAGTGACGAATGCCCCCGAAAGAGGTGTCTCACAGTCTTTGTCCTCTCCATGTGCTCAATAATTGTGGTATGTAATTTTAAAATCCATGCGACACACCGGCTTGATGTGTTAGACATTTGTGCCAAGTTATTTTTTAAATCTATCAATGCATGACAAAGTTATAGTCCGGACACGAATATGTGCATATATACAGGATTCCATTATTTTCAAACTCAAAGTGTAACATTGACCTTTGAGGTAGGGACGTAGGTCTTGCACTCGCCACGTCGTATTGATGTGCTAGACATTTGGGCCAATTAATTTTTAAATCAATCAATGTATGACAAAGTTATAGTCCGGACACGAATGTGTGCCTATATAGAGGATTCCATTATCTTCAAACCCAAAGTGTGACCTTGACCTTTGAGGTAGGGACGTGGGTCTTGCACGCGACACATTGTCTTGATGTGCTATACATTTGTGCCAAGTTATTTTAAAATCCTTCAATGCATGACAAAGTTACAGTCTATACGAATGTGTGCATATATAGAGGATTGCATTACCTTCAAACTCCAAGTGTGACCTTAACCTCGGAGGTAAGGACGTGGGTCTTGCACGCAACACGTCGCCTTGATGTGCTAGTCATTTGTGCCAAGTTATTTTAAAATCCTTTAATGCATGACGAAGTTTAAGTCCGGACACGAATGTGTGCATATATATACAGGATTCCAATACCTTCAAACTCTAAGTGTGACATTGACATTTGAGGTAGGGACGTGGGTCTTGCACGCGACACGTCGTATTGATATGCCAGACATTTGTGCCAAGTTATTTTTTAAAATCCTTCAATGCATGACAAAGTTACAGTCCGGACACGAATGTGTGAATATATACAGGATTCCATTTCCTTCAAACTCTAAATGTGACCTTGACATTTGAGGTAGGGACGTATTTCTTGCACACGACACGTCGTCTTGATGTGCTAGACATTTGTGCCAAGTTATTTTAAAATCCTTCAATGCATGACAAAGTTACAGTCTGGACACGAATGTGTGAAATATAGAGGATTCCATTACCTTCAAACTCCAAGTGTAAGCTTGACCTTTGAGGTAGGGACGTGGGTCTTGCACGCGACACGTCGTCTTGATGTGCTAGACATTTGTGCAAGTTATTTTAAAATCCTTCAATGCATAACAGATTTACATTCCGGACACAAATATGTACAGACGGACACGAATTTGCACAGACGGACGGACGGACGGACGGACAGACGGTCAGACGGACATACGGACAGACAGACGGACGGTGCGATTTTAATATGCCACCCTTCGGGGACATAACAATAAAATATTCATACTGTTTCTTTACATGTACATATAAATATAAACTTATGTATCCTTCTCATCTCAGGACATGATATATTTCAATATGAAAATTATTTAAAGGTGACATATAGGCCCATTGGGCCGGGTGTTGTGCATATTGATTATTTATCGTAATAAGCATGTACTGTATAGCACATGTCACGTTAATAAACAATTTACTTACTTACTTACTTACCTTAAAACATACTAAGTTTACAGGATGAGATCAGGAACGATCTAATTATTTAAAAAGCGTGGTTGTTAAACTCACCTGATATACAAAATAACAGCATTATTTTCTTGAAATGTCAAAGATATAGATCAATAAGCATGTTTGTTAATTAAAAATTTGTTAAAAACATTCCAGTGTAATTTATATGTTTGCAGCGCATGTTATGTGTTATGTGTTTGCAGCGCGTAATACAATTGTAAATTGAACTTTTGCAATGGCGTCGGCTCCGTCAGAATATCAAACATCAGGCACGTCACAAAGGATTTCTTTTCCGACTTATTACGTACTTTCTCCATATACTTTGGCTCAAACTTTAGAGATATTTAGGTAAACAAATGTGCACATCTAGATTGTGATATAATAATGAATATGTAATGCCGTATTTTATTACCATACAGACTTGCAATCACGCTTTCGTATTTCAGTTATATACGGGAAACTATAACTCACCTATCGATAGAGAGTAAAAGAGACTGATAGCACCGAAATTCACCATGCCGTTTTGTGCACCAGGTCAATCATCTTTCGGTGCGCGCGTGCATTATCTGGATACACGTCACGTGCTGTAATTAAGATGATTAAATGTCCAGGTATTTTTTCATTTAACATATTTCATATTTATGCCTTTGTTATGAACAGAACCAGGTATTAAATCTCAATACGTTTTATTGTATCTGATAAAACTAATTACTGTGAAATTGTATAGCGTGTGTTGCTTTTATTTTCATCAAATTTGATGTCTGAGGTATGTAAATGATCTAAATGGTTCTGATTTATCGGTTTGCTGGACAACTTTAATATTTATACTAATTTATTCTATTATCGCTTAAATTAATCGCTTTTGAAACTCAGTCCAGATGTTATCAATCTCGAAGACTGAGAGACAATGTGGAACTATTTGTGTCTTGCCTAAGGACAATCTCGACGTGGCTATGGGACCCTTCAATCCTGAGGCGCCCGAGTTACCATTGTGTCACAACGGCTCTTCAAAAATCTTTAAAGATGCAAGTTTTGAATTGTAAAGTTTAAGCATAAATTGGGTAAAATGGTAACTACATATGAGTAAGCTGGAAAACGCAAGTAAGGCATGGAAGTCTAGAGTCTTAGAACGTAAATTCATTTTCTTGTAATTTAAGCATGGTACTGTTGTGTCCATTCTTGCTCAGTTGAGTAAGTGGAGAAAATATAAAATTGGTAAATAGCTGTTTTTTTCATATTTCTGTACTTACTCAGATGAAAATCGTTGAAAAATCAACTATTGATATTTTTACTGTCACGTCTTTTAATGATTTAACATTTCCTGTTTAGATTCCTGTATGTGTTGGATCATTCCCTATAAATACTAAGGTAAATATTATATTGGATACACGCATCTGGAAATATCTTGAAATCAAAACAATCCGCTGCGCACCCAATTCATTGTGTCATGAATATAATGCGACGGGCACCTTGAGTTCGGGATATTTTCCCTTTTCAAATTGTCTTCATCTATAAGGACGAGGCATTTCACGTCATGCTGTTATCAAGGTGACTGGTGTATACAACTGAAGGTCAAACAATTCCAATGAAAGCCTATGATAGAAAAGGTCAGCCAAATAAGACTCAATCTTAAAGCGTATGAAAAAAGGCTATGATGACACCATAAAACTAGTAGAGTTAAATTGCTGTTACTTTTTGTATATTCGTAGCTATGCCCTATTCATCAAATGTTTCATGTTACCTATGCGCAAATTTTATTCTTATAAAAATATAACCGAGTTTAGCACATTTACCATACTAGAATCACCACAATGCATCTGTAGAAATTGTACATAAAACTAATACTGTACCTTATTCTCTTTTTCATCATTAAACAGGTCATGATATATATTCTCAGTTTCGACACTTGTAAAAAGATTAATTAAACACTCACCCCGTTGTAGATACGCTATTGAGCGTTTGTTTCCATCGGTTAGTCATACACTTAAATGTTGACCGAAAAAAACTTGCCATAATTTATTTTAGATGTAATTTAATGTTTTATTTTTTAAAGCAGGTGAAAAAATTCTACAAACGATTCATGAATTTAAGCTCAGTTCAGCTCAGTTAATTGCAGCTTAAAGACTTTTCACTATCGTCAATTTTAAACAACGTTCAAAATTCAAAGTAAAGTAAAATATGTTTGCTAAGTTACAATATTTATTTCTATTTATTTCTCTAGGTTGCAGTTGTCATTTGAGTAACTTTTAATTGAAATCAGTTTTACTGTTGATTTGTCCTGACTATTCAACATAATGGATTGTTATTACAGATTGTGCTCGGCATAAAAACCGGTGTATGTCTGTTTTAGTCAAAGCTAAAACTTTGAAAAGCGGCAATGTACGTGATGCATAACTAAACATAAATATATGTTTGGATACGGAACGAAACAAGAATACCAAATAGTTTGATGATGAAAACCATTTATTGTTCCTTTTCAAACCGGGACATATTTTCAAGTTTCTGATATTTAGCTAAAACAAAACAAGCATGAAAGCTCAACATGTCACATTTTATCTGATGATACTTATGGAAGAAAATAGCGGATTAAACTCCTTGGGCTATAACAGGCGTGGTGGTCTTATTGGTTCCGATATAAACTTAAATGATCTTTTTAAAGAATCGAACTCATGTTCACACTCTTTATATCAACAGTAAGTCATTCGAAACACATTAAGAAACAGCTGTAAAAAAGTAGTTTTGTTTATTTTTATAACAGGTCGTTTTCATCTGAAACGTTTGAAACTTAAATTGACCTAAATTCATCATGGATTTTAGAGGCCTAAAGATACATTGCACATACCCGAAATAGTCTACTGGTTACCATTTATATTAGAATACATTCTGTAGTCAGCTATATAATTATGTTTATGTTGTACAAGTATACATATACCATAGTGTTAAAAAAAAAAAAAAAAAAAAAAAAAAAAATGCCACGTACCAAAAACGCAGCTAAAATACTCCTCATCTTGACAGAGGCCGAGGGTTTAGAACGAATAGCTTGTACATAAAAAACGTCATTTGTGTCAGTTAACATATATCTCAGCTATGCTGTACATATATTTTTTCACTGAAGCAAACCTGCACCTTCTCTGCTGATGCTACTTATATTTACAGCATTACGTTTGTATCACCTGCTACATTCTTTTATTTTATAACACTGTGAGCTTGTTACTGAAAGCTAATGCAATTTAGGTTGAACATTTCTTTTAGATATTCATTAATTTAGGAAATACCAAAGTATAAGTTATGAAGCATTATCGAATGACTCGTCCATCAATTGTTTTAAAACAAAAATAATATCAAACAGGGAATGCCACGTACCAAAAAGTTTAAAGTCTTTTTCCTCATGAGACTCTGTGTAAAATATATGTAAAAACAGCCAGTGTTATACAAGGGTTATCCAAATAGCGGGAACAAATAGGTATAAATATTCACATGATTTCTATTAACTTTCAGTATTTTGTTTTCACATATACGACGTAAAAAGCATTTTAATCATAGCTATATACCTTCGTTATGTACATGTCACAATTACTCTTTCTGAAAAGACTCACCACGGTGCCCGTTGCAAAGTATATGCCGTTCAAAGCAGACGTGGAACACATTACTAAACCATTCACGGCTCAAGTTCCTGCTACATGTTGGTGTTGTTAACATATGTTAATCGGGGCCTTCGTTCTTGCAGCTTTCTCCGGTACTGTCACCTTTCCGTGTTTATTACTTCACGAATGATCTTTAGGCCTACCGACCTTCGCATATTCTATGTCTTCCGATAAGTCATTTTAACATGTATTATTCCACTTCTTCACCAGTGTTATGGAAATTTTATTGTGCCTTTCAAGAGTTTTCATTTTTCTTGTACAAATCAACGGAAGTTACACCGAGATCAACACAGAAGATGCGCTGCAGTTCCTTCTGAAAGCTGCTCCATCACAGTTTCTGGGGAAAAAATAAATTTCTCCAAAAAGATATACTAAAACATAAAATATAAAAATAATGGCTAGAATCATCAACACAAACAAAAATCTACATATCGTTTTAAAAAAATATATTGTAAATGTTGTTGAGCTTTGGTTAACGGCACTGCCACCAACTATTTCCATACAGTTTTGGCACACGGTTTCTTCGCAAAAGTTTTTATATTACGAAACAAAAAATACTGAATCAGTATGAAAGAAAAAAGTATTTATATAGCCTTCCCGTATCAAATATGTTTGATGCTACTTTAAAGTAATTTACCTTGTCATAATGTTTGAATATTCAAATTTGTAATCTGGTAACTATTAAACACATACATGTTAAAGTTTTAGGTCAATCGCGGGCAGATATGTTTCATTTATTATTTTTGTTTTAATGTATATACTTGTATGGTTTATTGATTCGGATACAGTCTATAACAACTTATTCTTCTTCACAATGTTGCATAACTAGCAACAAAGTGAAAAGTACGACTGATGTGGAAATTCACCCGTTATTTTTTAACCCGCAGCCTTTCTTTGCCATAAACTTGAGGTTTGCATGTTCTTACCAGACACTTTGGAATATTTTATATAATAAATATTTACATTTTTATTTATAATATAAGTTAAAGTAACGTTAATCTTTCCTGCTTGATGTCACATTATTTTGTCAATGTAAGATCAGATGTAAGCAACTTCAAATACTAATAAGTATTTTATAAAAAAAACAAACTATTCTACATGTATAGTAATCCCGAGTTATGTAAATTAGACAATTATATCTGACTGATATACACAACATATCAATTTATTGAGGGTGCCATGTATTGACCTTTCTGAGAATATTGGTAGTCTTTTGTGATTTTGAAACTGTTTGAATAGTTGAACTGTGGAAACTTTTATTATGTATGTGCTTGCATCTTAATATTTGTGATGTTAAGATAGTTAACCGCCATTTTTCTGCGGTACTGAATAAACAGGTACAATTTATTTAGAATTTAAATCTATGTTAAAATACATTGTGTTCAGTTATAATTATTACTAGTATAAATATCACAGAACCGTTTTAAATGAGAAAATAGTTTGCTAGTAACTTAAAGTAACGTAATTTGCACTGCTCCATGTCAGAGTTATTCACTCTATCACATGTTTTGGTGTTAATCACCTCCAGAAATACATATATCAACAGTTCGTCAGCGCAGCCGTGTTTAGCTTACTTTTGACCGGAAGTTGGTTTCAACTGGAAATAAAATGACAAGTAGAATGTAAAACATTTTTTACTGAAAAAGGCTCCTTTTAATTAGATAATGACGCAAGAAAAAGGTTTATAAAATAGTTTTGCGTTTATTGTCCTTCACGAATGGTTTTATAATTCAAACCCTGTTATAAATAACCAGTGGTATGACTTTTTTCCTCAATACGTACATTTAATAAACAATTTGATATCTTGTACCTCATTCCAGGGTGAATAACAATTATTATTACTAGTGACGTATTTCAACGTAAATAACATGATCTCAATCACTCACAAATAATTGCTTTATTTAAACATGTTGTTGCTCTCAAACTCATAGCTGATTATATCAGGATTTGTTTACTTTTTTTTTCCTGTAATAACAATTTAGCACATATTGTAAGTTTCCAGAAACAAAACTGAAGAGTTAACATATGTGTTGTGACATAAATCTGACCAAGGACAACCCTATTCACCAAATTGAGATATGCGTAGTAAAATGTTTGCAAAAGAAAAAAGACTTATTTAATTCTTACTAATTAAACACAATTTAATTTGTCTTCTTTGTTTTCTTGTTGTTTTCGCTATTATATTTCATATAATAAGCAAATTTAACTGTCGCATGAGTCAATGACAGATATCGAATACGTAGTATATAGAAGCATGCCATTCAAGCAAATGACAGAAGTTGTGCAAGGGAATGTTGATAACTGAATAAGGTTTTGAAATATCGATTCAGTTGCTAAAGTCGAATAACAAAATTATTTACTGGAATATTTAGATTGACGGGTATTATGTGGTCGAATTACGAAGTTTGATGAAAAAACTGCCGCATTGGTAATGAGCGAATCTTAAATCAGTAAATTTCAAAATTCAAATGTGTATGACGTGTCTAGTGAGTTAAAGGTTACTACTAAGCGAAAATGAAGTGACAGTTATTTCAATAGCATGTTCATTACCTTATGCAAGACACTAAATAATGAAGATTGGCTGGTTAAAATTTACAGAAAGTGTTTGGAACACAAAGAAAATAATGTGTATTACGTTGAAATCTCAGTGAATCGACAAAATGACCACCCAGGTCTTTTAACTTTCTTCATAATGCATAGAAAAATAATTGTACATGTACTGTGATTTGTTTAGAATCTCTACATACCAACTTTCATTTTTTATTAAAAGTAACTTATTTCTGTGCTTTTTAAACTTTATTTGAATTTTCACTTTCCTTAGTATTGGACCTTTGAGGCGAATATATCAAATACTGCAAAAAAATGCATGTGAATCTAAATGAACGTATGCTAAATGTATTATAAGCAAGTTCCAAATACAACGCCAATATTTAATTAGAAAATGGGCAACTAACTTGTTATTGAATAAATCTTTTTGGAAGAAAATTACGTAAGTAAAAAAAGTTGATGAAGGACAAATAAATAAATGGAGAATATTTTTCAATTAATGCTAACTACTTAATGTCTCATATATCTAAGGATTGATTCGTCTTTAGATTCATTCATTGAAACAACGTTGAGGTTCCATAAAAATCCTCTTAGAGTTGAACATCAAAGAAAATAAAATGTATTTTCTTATTCTTATCACAGACCTTTTGATATTTTATTTTCGGTAAATGTTTGTTTATTTTTTTCATTTGTCTCATATTCGTTCGTAATTTTACTTTTTGTATGTTCTTGATGGTTGCAAGGAATGTATAATGCATTAACATGACATTTAGGTAGGATCTGCTGATGTCCCTTTATGTCCCCGCGACAATAAACAAGAACTTGACAGTAGAATTAAGTGTGTCCTTTCCAAATTTATTTAATGTTTCTGTATTTTATAGACAGTTGCGGTTGTCATTAGAGCAAATTAAACATTTAATGTGTCAACGTATTCTCTTTTATCATGTGACTTTAGGAATTAGTTAAGATATAGAGCGTTACAATTGTAATGGAAAAAATGATGTCAATTTCAAAAGTTTCAGGTTTATTGGCGATCGGCATTTTATAAACGCCTTGGGCTATAATTCTAACGCAAAAATCTATTCTATATTTTAATAATACAAAATTACACTACACGTTTGTATGCTGCACTCTTTAAAAATATTTTATAATAATTAGTACAGAGATTTCAACATTTAAGATTATTGTAAATTTGTTACCAATATTTTGGGTGACTGAACATTGCAGATAATTAACTTCAGATGTATAGCTTATACATGTATGAGCTTTATGTTTTGTGGTGTGTCTGAATTATATATGTGTATTCCTTTAATTTTGTAATTCTAAACATGTGACTTGCTTATATTTACACTTAGATATATAGTACTCAAATGGAAGTATCTTGATGACAATTCTTATACTATTGAACATTTCTTCTATATACACAAAGAAGTATTTGACCGTGATTTACCTTAAAAAGTATATCACTCTAGACTTCCGGAAGTATTTATGTTTGCTGAAACCCACTCCCGAGTAATTTTCACACAACATCTATGAGTGTGCATGCGTTGATACGCTTGGATTGACATTGTTATGAATGAAGTAATGTGATGAAACAACTCGTAGTAAAATTTGTTACACTTCCGATAGCGCCTGAACGATATAATAAGAGCAACAACAAAATAATACAAATAATGTTTTAATAGAGGAGTTAACATGAACAGTCAACACTTCACGGAATGCTGGGAATGCACGGAATGCCACGAGTACAAAACAGCGAGTTTATGGTAGTGCAGTAAGTACTATCTTACAGGAAAAATAACATCTATTGATGCTATACCTAACATGATTGGTACATACGGTCGATCGGACTGATTCTTTACCAATATCATGAAATTATCCTTTCCGATCATTTTTACTTCTTTAGGTTAAATAAATATTGCTTAAGCGTCTGGCACCTTAAAGTTATAAAGGAGCTGTGCAGTATTGCTGGAGTGGAGAAATATCAAACAACTCCCTACCACGCCCTGGGAAATGGAAGAACGGAGCGGTTCAATGCATCATTACTGGGGATGCTCGGAACTCTTGACTCCTCTGGGAAGGCAAATTGGAAAGAGTATGTCAAGCCACTAGTACATGCATACAATGCCACCAGACATGAATCTACTGGAATTACTCCACATTATCTACTCTTTGGATGGCACCCTCGTCTGGCAATAGACGCTTTCCTGGGAAAAGATGATCCCATGATACAAAACCAGTCAAGTGCTAGTTATGTGGATACACTCAAGAAGAGGATGGAGTTTGCATATAAGAAGGCAACAGAAACATCTTTGAAGGAGTCAAAGCGGCACAAGGGGTATTATGACGGGATAATTCGGCAATCAACTCTAGAGATTGGTGACCGTGTTTTGCTGAAGAATGTCACACCTAAGGGAAAGTTAGATGACAAGTGGGGAAAAAAAGCCCTATATTATTATGGGCAGACCAAACCCAGATATACCTGTGTATAAGGTAAAGAAGGAAACAGGAAAAGGTAAAGAGAAGACTTTACACAAGAATTTGCTTCTTCCCTTGAATTTCATTCCCTACATACACACAGAGGAAAAGATGAAGGAACCACCAAAAAGACCCCCTAGAAGAAACAAGGAGATCCAGCCAGAAGAGAAATGTCAAGAGCAGGCAGAGAAACAAACATAACTGTCATTCCCAGATATCTGCCTCCACAGAAAAGACCAGTACCTAAGCCCCGTGTACGTATACAGAGACCGGAGCAGCCAACCAACATCTCGAGTGTAGATTGTGAGGGTAAATCCAGCTCTTCAGCAGGAAAGTCATCTATGTATGAGGAAACAGGGAATCAGCTTTTGTCGATTAATGTAGATTCTTATAGGCATAGCTCATTTAACTCTAAATTTTTCAATTTAGATATTTATCAGTCTGCTTATCCTTACAGGGAGGATTCTAGAAACTTGCTATCTACAAATATTTCAGGTACTTTTCATGTTTCAGGTTCTCCAAGCTTAAATTAGAGAGGTTCAAGATCTCAAAGACAGAGGAAACCCCCAGATAGGTATGGGGAATGGGTTTAATCTTACAAATAACTGAATCTCTGTATGGATAACCAGGGGAGAATGTCATATATGTAAAGGTTACAGTGTTTATCACTGCAGTATTTTATTTCACAGTGACATAATTTCAGAACAGATGTCTGAAATAGATGTTTCTGATCTTGGTACTTGTATTCTACATTTCCAGTGGAGATGGACTCTAGAATGTGTGGTTGTAGGTGTAATTAACGCATATTGAAATGTGTACCGATAATATAAATGTGTTTCAAATTTTCAATTCCAAAGATGTTGCATAATTCTATGAAACTTTGAACTACTGTATTGTTTTGTAGTGGAAGTTCACAGATATGTGGTAAACAATTGGTCATACACCTTTAAATTGGTGAAATTGAGCGTATACCTTTAATTACAGTAAAATGTGACCTATACCTTTAATTAATGAAGTTAGAGTTTACACCTTTAAATTCAGAAAATTAAGCATGACCTATAATATATTTGCCATTTTGGTCATACACCTTTTATTTCAGTATAACTATAGCTGCTGGAAATGATGTTCAACTGACAAGAGCAACTGAACATTTTACTGTTACAGTATTAATGCAAAATTTAACTTGTATCATTTATTTAATGTTATGGTATTGGATTTGCGGCATCATCTCAGCATGATAATTTTAGTTATTGTACATAATTTGGTAATTGTTTTATTTAAAGAACAAGCTAATTGCGGCAAAGTGAGTTAGTTTAGATTTCGCGTAAATAAACACGTTGGAAATGTCATGAGCCATTTTCTCCTGCCAGGGGAGAATGTCACGTCGATGTATACGTGTATTTTTATGTCAATTTGTTTGTTTAATCGTCTTACTTGTTGAGCGGATGTGACTGCATTATTGAAGAAAGGCCCAAATCTATTGGTTTATCTTACTTATCATTTTCTTTAGCCACTACCTTCTGATTTTCCTTCGCCAGTTCTGCGCACTGATACCTGATAAAATGTAGTGGTCAGACATTTTTATCCTTGACCATGAGGTTATTTCGATTTACATTGGAATAGGACGCTGTGGTAAGGAAATTATATTAAATAGTTCATATAATTTAATGTTTATTATTACTGAAATCGTTCGCACGGTACAATAAATTGTTGTATTCTAAGTTGCTTTCTATACTTTTATTCTTATGGTCACAACTCAGTGTTCCCACCAACTGATACAGAAATATCTCGAACTAATTCAACAACTCAAAAACCGTTCAGTATGAGACAAGGCGGTGCCAAGCTAAAACCTGCTACTTTTGATGGAAGTGGAAACTGGCTAGATTATAAGGCACATTTTGAAGCTTGTGCAACTATCAATAACTGGAGTAATGAGGAAAATGGATTATACCTAGCCATTTCACTCCGAGGTCAGGCTCAATGTGTATTTGGGAATCTAACGGACAATACCAACGATTTTAACGATTTGTCTAAGGCTTTAGAAAAAAGATTCGCCCCGCCGAACCAGACGGAACTTTACAGGGTTCAATTACGTGAAAGACGACAAAAGGCCACCAAAACTTTATCAGAGCTTGGCCAGGATATCAGGCGATTAACAAACATGGCGTATGCAACTACACCAAACGATGTTAGGGAAATGTTGGCCAAAGAACAACTCATGGACGCGTTTATTAACTCAGACATGAGAATACGTGTGAAACAGGCTTGACCAATTAACCTTAATGACGCTGTACAACATGCCGTTGAATTGGAAGCTTATCGCAAGGCAGAACGTAAACATCTTGAGGGTCAGGGTTTCATAAACACCATAGCAGGGAACGATCATTAGACAACTAACCAGTTCTCAGGCAGTTTACAAAAGCTTCAAGATACTGTTCAACAACTTGCAAAATCTGTTAAAAATCTTGACGACATATCAAACGGTAATAGGAATCAATTTAACGGAAAATTTTCTAGTACAAGAAATATGTTTTAATAAAACCCAAAGGCAAAACCCTAAATGTTACATCTGTGGTTCTGAAAATCATTTGCAAAGATTTTGTCGAAAGAAGCCACCTAATCCCAACAGTGATAAAAATAAAAAGGACAATAATGAATCTGGTAAAAATATTTCATCGATAGGTAAAGTTGAACGGGTTATACGCCGAATGCTTTATAGATACAGGAGCGTCTTTAACACTTATATCAACAGGACAATGGGAGAGACTAAAGATGTATACAAACAACAAAAGCTTAGATCAGTATGACAATACAAAATAGACTGCTTCTAACACAATGCTTGATGTTATAGGCAAAACAAACTCGTCATTGAACTAGAGGGAACCAAGTGTGAATGGGAGGTTGCAGTTGCGAACATAAACATAGATGCTATATTAGGACTGGACTTTTGGAGAGCACAACATTGTCAGGTTGATGCTTGTCCCAAACATTAACTATTCAAAGGAATATGTGTAAACTTAAATTGACTGGAAAAATAGGCTGTAATCGTATCTTTATGTCTGAAAAGGTACAGGTTCCGGCATTCTCTAAAGTTATAGTGCAAGGTAAAGTATTGATATCGCCTTCTAGAAAAGGCATACCTGTACTTATTGAACCAGTCGAAAACTCCTTATATACAGGGAAAACCATTGTCGCAAAATCACTTGCGAAACAACAAGAGACTGTACCCATACGGATTATGAACCTTAGAGCTGAACCTGAAATGATTTACCCAGAAACTTATGTTTCGAACCTAACTGAAGTATAAACGGTAAAGACAGTTATTGACAGAATGTTACATGGCAAAACGTTAGAGAAAGTTCCAACACATTTATTTGACTTATACAGTAGAACAAGCGAAGGCTTGGATAAAAATCAACAAAAACAGTGCTAACTACGTATGGTTCTGTCTTTTCTGAGACAGATGATGATCTTGGTCGAATTGGTATCATACGACATAAAATAAACACAGGTGATGCAAGACCTATCAAACAGTCATTACGTCGTGTTCCGGTACACCTGGAAAAAGAGGTCGATAAACAACTTGATAGCATGTTAAGAAGAGATGTCATTGAACCATCATCAAGTCCATGGTCAAGCGGTGTAGAACAAAAAAAACAAATATAATATCAAACAGGGAATGACACGTACCAAAAACGCAGCCTCCCCAAAACGAGCCCCACATCAACACCACCAACACACACGCACACACACACGACACACACACGACACACACACACAAACATGTACACACACACAAATACACTACCACCACACAATAACATACAAAGCAAACACACGAGGACAAAACGAACAATTAAAGGAATACAGTTGGACACCGCCTTGGAACGGTCAGTGGCAAAAACACCACTTGGGAGCTTAAACCGGTTTATGGTGCGCACCCAACCTCACTCTTACCCCCACCATGTTCCAAAGTCACAGGACAGTGTAAATAAAAGTAATCCCTGCTAGGTGAATCTCTAACACACGCAATGGAAACAAAAGGCATGGTATGTAAAACACAAAAATGCTCGTGTATAAATATATAAAAAGCAAACCTTGAGAACCAAAAAACGTATGTACTCAATGCCTTTGCAGAAGGCAGAGCACCAAGAGAAACACCCTTAGTTCTTGTAGAAAAGAAAGATGGAACAAAACGTTTTTGCGTGGACTATCGTAGGTTAAATGACGTTACCATAAAAGACGCATATCCATTACCTAGGATCAACCAGTACTTAGACCAGTTAGCAGGGTCAAAGTGGTTTTCTTACTCGATTTAAATTCAGGTTACTGGCAACTCGAACTTGATAAAAACGACAAAGATAAGACAGCGTTTGTCACAAGACGACGAGATCTGTTTCAGTTTAAAGTTTTACCATTCGCTCTCTGTAACGCTCCCGTCTCTTTTGAACAATTGATGGAAACGATATTGGCTGGACGGAACTGGGACATTTGCTTGATATATTTGGACGATATAGTTGTCACAGGTCAGACTTTTGATGAAGTGGTCAAAAACCTTGAGAAAATACTGGATAAGATCCTTGAAGTTGGTTTAAAACTTAAACCTAGAAAATGTCAATTGTTTGGTAAAGAAGTTGAATTTTAGATCATTTAGTATCAGAAGCTGTTATAAAAACCGATCACGTATCAGACACAAGAAGTATCAGACTGCCCTGTACCACAACATTTTCATGAAATTAGATCTTTTCTTGGTTTGTGTAGTTATTACAGACGTTTTATACAAGGATTTGCTAAAATCGCCAAACGGTTGCATGCTCTTACACAGAAAGGTAAAAAAAATGACCTGTCTGAAGAATGTGGGCATGCGTTCAAAACGCTCAAAGAAAAGTTAACCGAGTCTCCAATCCTGGCACATCCAGATTTTAGTAAAAAAACAAAAATAATATCAAACAGGGAATGCCACATACCAAAAACGCAGCCTCCCCAAAACGAGCCCCATAGCACTTAGTAAGCCTTTTATACTGGATACAGATGCAAGTGACTTGGCTATTGGTTCCGTCTTATCACACAACTTTGATGGTACGGAACGAGTTATGCAAGTAGAACACTAACAATACCGAACGCAGATATTGTGTCGCAAGAAAAGAATTATTACCGATTGTCTATTTCGTGAAATATTTTAGGCACTGTACGGTAAAGCATTTACTGCTCGAACTGACCACGGTTCTCTTAAATGGTTAATGAACTTCAAGAACCCCGAAGGACAACTTGCCCGTTGGCTTGAAGTGCTTTCATCATATCAAATGAAAATCCTCAAGTACCTTTGGAATCAGTGGCATAAGTTAGAAATTAGAGAAAATATAGTTGTTATGAGATGAGACGTGTTGGAAACAGATATAGTATACTGGCAGGCTGTAGTACCAATTAGTCAAAGGAGAAAGGTTCTTGAGTTTTCACACGATATCAAAGCTTCAGGACATTTAGGCATTAGGAAAACCTTATCAAAGATAAGACAGAGATACTGCTGGCCAGGACTCCAAAATGACGTGAGAACATATGTTGCTGGTTGTGACCAATGCATGAGACGCAAAGGTCCAAAGAAAACAAAAGTTGCGCCGATGCAAATTGTACGGAGCGGATTTCCCATGGAAAGACTGGCTGTAGACATCCTCGGTCCCTTACCAAAATCTGAGGAAGAAAGCCTATATATTCTTGTAATAGCTGACTACTTTACTAAATGGACAGAAGCTTGCCCAATGCAAAGCATGGAGTCTAAAACTGTAACAGAAATAATGGTCAAAGAAATAATTTCTAGGTTCGGCTTTTTAAATACCATACATTCAGATCAGGGAAAACAGATTGAAAGCCAGCTTCTCATGCAAATGTGTAGACTTTTACAAATTGAAAAGAATAGAACCACACCATATCATCCAGAATCAGATGGAATGGTTGAACGTTTTAATCAAACCCTGTGCACCATGCTAAGCGCTTATATTGATGAAAATCACAGAGATAGGGATAAGCATCTTCCCTACGTAATGATGGCATACAGAGCTTCAGAACATGAAATCACGGGACTAACCCCATATATAATGATGCTGGGACGTGAAGCATCAACCCTTCTTGATATAATGTATGAAATGCCACCTGCAATCAAATCCATACCGCCAGTTCAGTGGGTTTGGGAACTACATGAACGTTTAGAAAGTGCACATTCATTTGTGAGAACATATACCGGTAAGTCAATGATAAGACAAAAGAAGTATCATGATGCAAAACTATCATATGAAATTTTTTCTGAAGGTGATCTAGTGTATATATTTTCCGGTCAGAAAGGTAGGTTGGACATCAAAATTCAGTTCGTTCTGGAAAGGTCCCTTTACTATAGACGAAAAATTATTTAATGTTTTATACAAAATTGACTGTGGTATGAACAACAAAATACAGGTAATACATGTTAACAGACTTATAAAAGCGAAATTACAAGTATTGTCTAGAGAAAACTTGCATGATTTTGTTTTAGGACAGGAACGAAGCTGGAACGAGCGAAACAGAAAAGACAGAACCTTCAGTAAGTCGAAGAGGCAGAATACGAGACAAACCCGCCTGGTCAAACTATTATTTATTTTCTAATTTCAGGTCTGAGAATTCTAAGTCGAAGAAAGTGGCAGAAAAGATGATATGTCCTGTATGTAGAGACATTAGCGGGCAAAGTGAAACTTTAAAAAACAAGTGGTGAAATATGTTTCAAGGAGATACATATGCAAAACCTGTTCCCAGTCATTAAAAAAGGCAGAGTACCTGCTAAGACATGAGAAAATTAGGCACAAAGATAACTCAATGGTTGAAAAGGGTAAGGAGGATGAAAAAGAAAAGGTGAAATCTAACAAAACTTCAGATGGTGACAAGAGAACATACAGCTGTAAAGTACAAACCTGTTCGAGTTTGGACAAAGGTAGCATTCTTAATAAATCTAAAGGACACAATGATTCTGATATTGGATCGGATCCTGACATAGAGCTTCTAGAAGAAGTTGATGACCAGAGAAAGGAAAATGAGCTTCACACTGGAAGAATATATAGGAAAAGGACCATGCCAATTATTGTGGTTGCTCCACCGAGCTTGAAGCCAGCTTTGACCAACAAAAAGGCTGAAACCAAGAAAGCGAAAGACAGAGAGTCTAGCAGTGAAGAGTCAGATCTAGAAGAAAAGCATGACAAAAAGCATGAAGAAGCTAACCAAAGTACAGATAGGAACACTCATGTGATAAAGGTGCTGTCAAGTGTTGAAACCAAGGAAGGAAAAACTGCTAATGTGACATTATGCGCATTTTTTTCAAGTAAAAATCCAGCTTAATATGGTGTGTGTTCAAAAGCGTAGAGGAAATAATAGATTTTAACCCAATACACCAAACTCTTCTCGCTACCAGTATGAAATAATAACTTTCCAAATATTAATTTTCTTATTTGACTGGGAGAGTCAATTTAAGAAAAGAACAACTGCATGCAGGAGTTGCTTCCCTTCCACTGCCGAAATCTCTACCAACATCAACAACGACACAATCAACTATCATTTTATCAGTCCGATTTTTTTATATCTAAAGCACCAACTTCAAATGCTAATGCGGCATAATCATTAATTTAACATATTTAAATGAACAGCAACCAAAAATTGCTTTTATAAAACTGTCACCAAAAATACACATGTGCAGTAAGATGCGCATAATGTCACTTTAAACAAGTAAAGGTATGTGAGGCAATGAATAAATCTTATCCTCTAAATGTGTTGTGCGAGATTCCTTTCACCACAATGAAAATGAGATGAGAATTGATTAATTTATTGGTCATAAGGTAAAGATAAGTCCGGAGGACATCAGAGTAAAAGTTGTTGGAATGACAACTGAAGTTTTGGTTACCTACCAGAAGTAGAGTTGGTGTGTAGAGACAAGTTTTTGGTAATATTACTGATGAAAATACAACTGTAAACATATAATTTCAAAAAGGTCTGGCTGTAAAAGGATTACACGTAAAAAGAATAAGTGTGTGTATGCATACATGAATGTGATGTGAATAAAGCCAAGCTCCGCTTGAAACCTTTTCGATCATTTTTACTTCTTTAGGTTTGATAAATATTGCTTAAGCGTCTGGGCGACGGATTGAATTTTACAATTTCACAGCGCCGTAATTTGTAGTTAAGAAGAAATCTAAGTTATGTATGTATGCAATACCTTTAGAAAGTCACAAATTTCCTTCGCTGATCATGATAAGATGCAGGTAAACGTATTATTAGGTATATAGACCCTTTGAAGCATGCCTGATATCGATTGGACATCTGGTACAGTTAGGGATTCTTGTAAATTTAAATCATTATATGAGCAATTCTTGGAAAATCTCACAAATCACAACCTAGATAAAGTAGTAAAAGAACCCACAAGAGAAAACAATGTTCTTGACTTATTCT